>JARQOD010000001.1:617730421-617765895 GCA_033576555.1 Oophaga sylvatica | reverse complement strand
TCTTGGGCAACTTTCAGCATCCTATTCTTAAGTGTTCTGTTCAGTCTTTCTACCTTCCCGCTGCTCTGGGGGTGGTAGGGAGTGTGTAAGCCTAGGTCTGACCCTACCGCTGACCAGATCTCTCGTGTCAGATTTGCGGTGAATGCGGGTCCCTGATCACTCTCTATCACTTCTGGAACCCCGTATCTGCACACTATCTCTGAGAGTTGTTTCTTTGCAGTAGTCTTTGCTGACTGGTTCCTCACTGGAAAAGCTTCTGGCCATCCGGAAAAAACACATCTACGACCACAAGGGCGTATTCGAATCCTCCACTTGGCGGCATCTGGATGTGGTCTATCTGGATCCTCTGGAAAGGGCAGAGCGGTCTGACCAGATGATGTGGGGGGACCTTCTCCATGCGTCCAGGGTTGCATTTGCCGCAGGTTAGACAGCTGCTGGTGAATTTGGCTGTTAGGGTGGAGATCCCTGGAGCGAACCAGTAAGCACCAATCAGATCATTCATCTGTGTCTTTGATCTGTGGGTGGGTCCATGCGCCCATTGAACCACCACAGGGTACATACTTCGCGGTAGGCAGGGTTTAAAGTCCATTGCGTATACCCTGCCTTCCTAGTGTGTTGCTCCTTTTTTCATCCAGCATTCCTTCTCTTCCCTTGGGGCCTGATCTTGTAATTTCTTGAACAGATCCCAGGATGTCATTTTGTCAGGATCCTTATCTTCAATTGCCGTGTAGTAGCCGTCCGGCTCTACGACCTCTCCCGCTCCATGCTGTCTTCCTTTTGCCCCTTCTTTGGCTGCCATATCCGCCATGTTGTTGCCTCGTGCTTTTGGAAGTTGGAGTGCGTCCAGTTGGTCCTTGATGGCTCCATGATGCTTCACGGTTGTATCACTTGCTGTGATGAAGTCCCTTGCAGCCCAGATGGGCCCAAAATTGTGTGCTATGCCATGCGAGTACCTGGAGTCGGTGTAGATATTTGCAGTCTTGCCTTCTGCCATCCGGCAGGCCTTGGTCAGCGCTATCAGTTCTGCTTCTTGGCTGACACGTTAGGCGGCAAACTTCTGGACCACAGGATTTCTTGATTGCTGGTCACTGCACTTCCGGTGTGGAAGCTTCCTTCATCATCTACGAATCTGGAGCCATCTACGTAGAGGATCAATTCTGGGTTGGTCAGTGGCTCGTCTGCCACATTGGGCAGTCCTACTGTTTCCTGTTGCATGATGCTGAGACAATCATGATCGTCAGTCCGGAGCAAATCCAGATCCTTGTGAAAGGTATCTTGCAGACTTTGTTCTGAAAGGTTCATGTCCATATCCCCCCTTGGGAGCGGGAGTAGAGTGGCCGGATTGAGGACTCTACATCTGGAGATGGTGACATTGTCAGGCAAAAGCAGAGAGCACTGGAGGCGAAGATGCCTGGCGGTGGAGAGGTGCTTCGGCTGAGTTTGGTTGAGAATTGCTGAGATGTCGTGTGGAGCGAGAATTTCCAGAGGATGTCCAAGAATGATGTCAGCCGTCTTGTCCAAGAGGGCGTGTGCTGAAAATACTGCTCTCATGCAGGAGGGTGCTCCTCTTGCGACTGGATCCAGGCGGGCTGAGAAGTAGCCCAAAGGCCTCTGTTTTCCCCCATGAGTCTGTGTCAGGACACCAGTAGCATGACCTTCTTTCTCTATCAGGTAGAGGCGGAAGGGTTTCTCGTAGTCAGGCAGGCCTAGCGCTGGCGCTGAGACTATGGAGTCTTTCAATTTCCTGAATGAGATGAAAGCTGTATCCGACAGAAGGAACGGGTCTGCGTTGATGCAATCATACAGGGGCTGCATTAGGACTGAGGCATCAAGGATCCAGGTCCTGCAATATGACACCAGACCAAGGAAGGCTTGCAGTGTCTTTGGCGTCGTAGGAGTGGCCATCTTCTCCACAGTGGCCTTCCGGTCATCTGTCAGGTGTTTCGTCTGGTGAGCAATACAGTGTCCCAGGAATGTAACTCACTTCTGACACCACTGGACTTTGTCCTTCGAGACCTTGCATTGCTGTTCCTCCAGGTAGAGTAGGAGAGAAACAGAGTGGACCGTGCAGGTATCAGCATCAGCTGCACAGAGCAGGAGGTCATCCACGTACTGCAGAAGTACGACTTCTGCATGGTCTGTGATCCAGTTGGCGAGGATGGTAGACATTGCCTTGGTGAACTGTGAAGGGCTGTTTTGAGCCCCTTGGGTCAACACTGTCCATGTGTACTGCACTCCTTGGTGCGTGAAGGCAAACAGGAACTGGTCATCTGGGTGGAGAGGAACACTGAAGAAAGCATTGGCCAGGTCAATCACGGTGAACACTGTTGCTGTGGCTGGCACATTGGAGAGGAGAGTGTGCGGATTTGGTACAATTGGGTTTTCAAATACTGTAGCTTCGTTCACAGCCCTTAGGTCATGTACCATTCTGTACTTGGCTGGTTCTCCTTTCACAGTCTTCTTCTTTACTGGGAAAAGCGGGGTGTTGCAAGGTGACGTGCAGGGAATGATGACACCTATTTCCAGGAATACTTTCAGTTGATCAGAAACCGCTTGACTTTGGGCGATGGACAGAGGATACTGGGCCTTTCGAGGGTACGGTGTGCCTGGCTTGAGTGACACTCGGACTGGTGCCACTCGGAGTCTCCCCACATCCTGGGGTCCCTTAGACCATAGGTTTTCTGGTACTATGTCCAGTACTTCCTGAGGTAGGTCTGCAGTAGATGTTTGAGGTTCCTGTAGGCTGCCAATATAATTGACTCTTCTTGGGTCAAAGGTGAAGAAAGCACCACAGTCCCATCTTCCTTGAACACTATGGTTGCCTTCAGTTTCTGTAGCAGGTCCGCTCCCAGTAGGTTGAGGGGGCATGTTTTTGACACAACAAACTGGGATAGGACAGAGTGTCCTGGCTGAGTCCATACTTTCAGAGGCTTTGTGAGCTGGGAATGTCTGACTTGACCATCAATCCCCACACAGGACACAGAGGAATCTGACAGGCAGTCGGGGTCGGGGAGTTCCACATGTCTCATCACACTTCTGGCTGCACCAGTGTCCACAAGAAAAGATCTGACAACGCCGTCCACTTTCAGGGCAATTTGAGGTATAGGTCCCACTGGTGGAGCTTTACAGGTTAGTAGCGTGGTGTCTTGCTGATCTGGCTTGCCCCTGTCCTATGGATGAGGTTCTTCTTTGCTCTCTTTGTTTTCTCCTTGGCTTGCTCCTCTGGGCAATGTGGTGGGTCGTAGGGGTTCTCTGCAGCGGTTCCGGTAATGGCCAAGCTTGCCACAGTTGTAACACTTGACATTTCTTCTGTCTTTAAAATGTGGTTGGCCATCTGGGTCTGAGACCACCATCAGGGGAGCTGTTTTGCGCACTCCTGGCTGGGATTCTATCCCTTTTGCGACTGTGAGCAGGGTGTCCATTGCTATTGACCTGTACTCAGGCCTAGCTACTATCAGTGGCTTTCTGATTGGTTCTCTCAGTCCATGCACAAAGGCCTGTGCCAACATCTGTCTGTGTATCTGATCATGAATAGTGAAGCCCAAATCTTGAAACACTTGCATCACTCTGCCATGGAACTTCTCCACAGACTCGGTCTTGTCTTGACTCATGTCATGCAGGCTGAGAGCTTGTCCTGCTAGTCTGCCTTTGGCCCACTCTCTGAGCTGCTCAATTAGCTTTGGTCCTGACTCCCAGGCGTGCACATCCAATCCTGCTGGAAGCTTGAAGTGTTCTTTCATGATAGGCCAGAATGCATCTCCTGCTTTTATTTCCATCATGGCCCAGAGATCATTCCAGGTTGCTGCATATGTACGCTGGTTCTGTTGCATTCTCCTGTAGAATGGCATGGGGTGCATTTCTGGATCTGGCAGATTATTTAGAATACTGGTCACTTGGCCAGGGGTAAAGTGCACATAATGTAATGGTGGAGCCTCTATCTTCCCGTTCACTTTAGGTGCATTTGGGTTCCTCTTCCTAGTACTGGGCTGCATATATGATGTTCCTTCGTCTTCATTTTCTGAGGAAGAGTTTTGATATTGTATGTGTGAGTCGAGCAGTTGATGGTATTGGGGATTGGAAGATGGCTTTTTGCCTGAGGATGGTCCCTTGTTTTGCTGAAGCGGCGCTGGATTAGGGTTATAGTTCCATTGGGGTGTAAACGTTGACAGTTCTGTGCGATACCGATGTCCATCATCAGGGTCTGCAGCTTCTTCTTCTATCCTATTTCCCTGAGCTGTGGGCTCTGCTGACTGCTGTCCCTGGGGGCTACCTATGGGGTCTTGTGTGATGTATTGTGTAGGGAGGCCTTCACTTTCCTATCCGGATACCATGAGTGGCAGTGGCTGGACTGTGCTTGGGACATAGAACGTGTCTTGTGCTGTAAGCACTGGATACAAGGATACAACATTGCTCTGGTTGGTCGTTGGCCCAGCTGGTAATGAAGCAGGAAAAAGAGGAAGAGAAGGGAGGTGTGCCTGAGAGGAGGAGGAAGGAGGAGAAAGATCAGAGGGGTGTGATGTGGGAGGAGAGAGGGAAGAAAAGGAAGGAGGAGAAAGATCAGAGGGGTGTGATGTGGGAGGAGAGAGAGAAGAAAATGGAGGAGGAGAAAGATCAGAGGGGTGTGATGTGGGAGGAGAAGAGAAGGTGTGGGTAAAAAGGGGTTTGTCTGAGAGGAAGAAGAGGGGGGAGAAGGGTGTGGCAGGAATGGAGGGGAGAAAGGAGAGAGATGTGAGGTGGGAGGAGAGGGGAGTGAAGGGGAGGAAGAAGAAGGAGGGGAAAGAGAGACGGAGGGAGGAGGTGGTAAAGGAGGAGAAAGATCTTCCCCGCTTCGTGCAGCCTGGAGGGCATGGCTCGAGCTATGATGCCGTCTCCCAGTAGGGAGAGGCGGGGGGCACCGCATGCTGCACAAGTGTCCCTGTACCATGGATTCTGTTGAGAACAGACTGAACATGTCCAATATTTCCCTTCACCATATGGGGGTGGTGATGGCTTAGCATCTTTCCCTATCTTGTACACATAAAAATCATTTCCTGGCTTGTTCACATATCTTTCTGAACTTCCTAAGCGATGCAAGTTTACTGCCACTTTGTACCATGCATTTGCGTCGGTCAGTAACTTGGAATCTACTAGCTTCCCTTTTCTATTCTTCAATACATAATGCCATTCCGCAGCTTGGAGTCTGCCCTTCTTATGGATTTCACACACTTTCATGAGCTGTCTGTAATTTTTTACATACTTTACTCCTTCTTGTTCAGCTACTAGCTTGGGGGGCAGTTTTCTCTCCAGTTAGCATAAGACTCTCCTGCTTGCCCATCTTGTTCCCCATTTTAAAAAGAAAAATCTTTCCAAAACAAAAACTTCAACACGAAAGTTTGATTGAAAAGGAAAAAAAAAAAAATCGCTGAATGCCTGATGGGAGGGTGAGTGAAGCCGCTGCGCAGCTGTTAATCTCCCTCAGACTGCAGTTTCCTTATCTGTGGAGTGACCTTGGTCTAAAGCAAGCTAGTAGAAAAAAAAAATGGTTGGAGAATAAAACTCTAAAATAAATTGCTTAGAAAAACCTCTCCAAATTATTTAAAAATGTACTTAAAAGAAAAAATTTTAAAAACAAAAGTTAGATTTAGTAAAAAACAACTCTCGGAAAAAAGATTGACCTAAAAGGGGAGGGAAAAAAAAAAAAACGTATTAATCATAAAACTCTGAAAAAACAACCCTTGTTACTAAAACAGCTAATTAAAAACAGAAAAGAGGTGGAAAAACTGATGTAAAATGATAAAAACAAAAAGAAAAATACTTTTCGTTGGTGCTGCTCCCCCCTCTGGAGAGAAAGAAAAAAAAAAATCTCACTCTTGCCAGCACTTCCCCCCTCCCTTATATCTCTGCTTGCTGCCTCTATAGGCACTGAAATCACGTATTAAAAAAAAGATTATCCCTCAGAATAGCAAAAAAAAAAAATGAATTTTCACGCTACAGCCTGTAACCAAAAACCTAGCTTAGAATAATCAAAACCAGGAAACAGATGTGTCAACGTGATTAGCAGAGGAGGGGGGTCAAAGGGGTTTCTCGTTGCTGCAGCCAGCAGTGAATGAGATAGTGACAGAGCGCACGCTGCTCTGAATGAGATTTAAAGCGACAGTACCTGATACAGACAGTGACACGTACAATGAGACAGACACCCGGGAGAATACGAACCCCTCTTTTGATGATCTGTGACACATACAAGCTGCTCTGGTAACTGATAACTCACCAATTGCACTGAGCACGGCGATGCTCAAGGTCTATCACTTTCTGAAAACCGTACGCCCTGGCCGGTGCGCCGGTCACAGTAATCTGTAATAGCCTTAATCAAAATTCTCACCATCCACGTCTGATTTGACTGGGATGACCTCCCCCCTTGCGTGGACGATTATTGTGAGAACTTATCCAAACAAAGCTCCTGCCCCTCACACCTGGATTGATCTGGGATGACCTCCCTCCTGTGTGTGAAAGATTTCTGCAGAAACTTAACCGATTCAAAGCCCTCGCCCCTCACACCTGGCTTGATCTGGGATGACCTCCCACCGATGTGTGAAGGATAACTGCGTGGACTTATCCAAATCAAAGCTCCCGCCCCTCCCTCACACCTGGATTTTTTGGGATGACCTCCCACCTATGTGTGAAGAATTTCTGCGGGAACTTATCCAGCAATTTGTTTTTTGCTATACAGCTCCCAGAAATCAGCAAGCAAAAACACAGTCACCGTTCCAACTATCTCCCGGTTCACACAAAACATGAAACATATACAGCACAACAGCAAACAACTCGGCTTATATCCCAGGGCTTTTGGATAAGGGTATGGACTTTTTACACAACCTGGGAATGCGGTGATGACCACGTCCGGCTAGAAGTGTAGGCTAGGACTAGGCACAGGGAACATTCAGGTAAGATGACAGAGTTTTCTTACCTTACTTATGGAGCTGCAGTCTCCGTCCCGTGTGCCAAGGCCAGGGCCAACACCCCCGTCTCTCCGGTCGGCCGGGTCCTCGTACGTTTCGTCCAATGTCCCTGCTTCAGGCGCCAACTGTTATGGAAATTAAATTAGGATAAATCTATCCTGAAGTGTTTGCTGGTGCCGTTCTCTATTTTCTATTAGATGTCTTTTTTGAGCGCTCAGAACGAAATGAAACTGTCCACACGGAAGTGTCAGTATAGCAGTTCGTCAAGACTACACATTTATTATTCATTCAAGGTTTTATACGTTTACAAAAAGGGGCTGGTTAGTCAATTAACATACAATTAAAAGCTGCTAGATTATTGGCTGTTCTAGTGTAAGTATGATAATTATGATAATTATGATAAAAGGGCTGAAGTTGCAGATTTATTGTTTACTGCTCTTTGCCCCAGCATTCTTGCATGACTAGTAAAGTAAACAATAGATATCTACTAAGACTCTATGTACTTGTTCCTTATGAAGGCCAGGGTCGTCTTAACGACTGATTATAGCTGGTATCAGCTTTTTTCATAGATATGTGTGGGCACAGGATTTTTAGCAAGTGAGATCTATCTAACTGTGAATGCATATATATATGAATATACTTTGAATATATGGAATACATATATATAAACACAGCCCACATAGTACATAACACAATGAAGTAGCCCACATAGTATATAACACAGCCCAGTAGCCCACATAGCATATAGCACAGCCCAGTAGCCCACATAGCATATAGCACAGCTCAGTAGACCGCATAATATATAGCACAGCCCAATAGCCTACATAGTATATAGCACAGCCCAGTAAACCACATAGCATATAGCACAGCCCAGTAGCCAACATAGTATATATCACAGCCCAGTAGCACCGCCCTGTAGCCCACATAGCATATAGCACAGCTCAGTAGCCCACATAGCATATAGCACAGCTCAGTAGCCCACATAGTATATAGTACAGCCCAGTAGCCCACATAGTATATAGCACAGCTTAGTAGCCCACACAGTATATAGCACAGCCCAGTAGCTCACATAGTATATAGCACAGCTCAGTAGCCCACATAGTATATTGCACAACCCAGTAGTCCACATAGTATATAGCACAGCTCAGTAGCTCACATAGTATAGAGCACAGCCCAGTAGCTCACAAAGTACATAGCACAGCTCAGTAGCCCACATAGTATATAGCACAGCTCAGTAGCCCACATAATATATAGCACAGCCCAGTAGCCCACATAGTATATAGCACAGCCCAATAGCCCACAAAGCATATAGCACAGCCCAGTAGCGCACACACAGTATATACCACAGCTCAGTAGCCCACAAAGTATATAGCACAGCTCAGTAGCCCACACAGTATATAGCACAGCCCAGTAGCTCACATAGTATATAGCACAGCCCAGTAGCCCACATAGTATATTTCACAGCCCAGTAGCCCACATACTATATAGCACAGCTCAGTAGCCCACATAGTATATAATGCAGCTCAGTAGCCCACACAGTGTATAGTACAGCCCAGTATCTCACATAGTATATAACACAGCCCAGTAACCCACATAGTATATACCACAGCCCACATCTCCCCTCTCCCGCCCCGAGAATGGCCCCACAGTACTCACTGATATAAAAAAAAACATGCTCCTCACCTCCCCTCGAGCCTGCGCTGGTCCCGGCTCCTGTCTCAGCGGCTGCAGTGCCCGGCACACAGTGAGTGAGCGATGACGTCATCGTGCACCCGCAGTGTCAGAGGCAGAGGGGAATGATGAGAGAGGGAGCAACAGCTGACGCTCTCTCCTCCATCATTGCTTTGAACTGTAACGGCAGACGCCGGTATAGTTCAATGCGGTGGGGGGGGGAGTCGATGCTGGCGGAAGGCAGGCCCCCTTGCCTCCACAGGGGCCCCATAGCGGCTGCGTGATGTGCCAATAGCTGGGAGCCCCTGTGGGAGCGGGGGCCCTAGGCAGCTGCCTGGTCTGCATGCCCCTAACGCCGGCCCTGTATACAGCAGTATCACATATATATTGTATGTATAGCAGTCGCAGTATCCCCTATAACATGTGTATAGATACAGCAGCCTATATACATGATATAGGTGATATTGTGACTGCTATAACTACAATATATATGTGCTACTGCTGTATATATGCTACATAGGTGATACTGCGACTATACACACCAGTCGCAGTATCAGCTATATAATGTATACACAACTGTCTATATACCAGGTTTGGCCGATACAACTTACGGCCACCACCTTTCAGGGCTTATACACAGCATTCTATAATGCTGTATATCTTCTCCCAACCTGACCTGAAAGAGAAGAAAAATAATTTTTTTTTACTCATCTGGGGGGTTGTTGGGTCCGAGGGGTGTCTCTCTGCTTGGTCCAGCGCTTCCCATCTTCTTGCAATGCCGTCTACCTTCTTGTTCTGTGTGGATGACATGTCCCTGCATCATCCACATAGTTTCCTCGGCATCGCGCTCCTACGCAGGCGTACTTCTCTGCCTTGTCGAGGGCAGAGCAAAGTACAGCAGTGCGTAGGTGCTGGGACTCTCTGACCTTTCCCGGAGTGACAGATGGTGCAGGATCATGGGCAGGATGAAGACATAGGGCAGCGTACCTGCCTATACCTTACATGTATGGCGTATACAGTGTGTGTGTGTGTCGTGCGTACAGAGTATACAGTGTGTGTGTGTGTGTGTGTGTCGTGTGTACAGCGTATACAGTGTGTGTGTGTGTGAGTGTGGTGCGTACGGCATATACAGTGTGTGCGTGGTGCGTACGGCGTATACAGTGTGCGTGTGGTGCATACGGCGTATACAGTGGGTGTGTGTGGTTCGTACAGCATATACAGTGTGTGTATGCTGGGAACAGCGTATACAGTGTGTGTGTATTATATTATATATATATATTTATATATATATATTACATATATATTATATATTTATATATATGTGTGTTTTTAATATTTTTTTGTTTTAAAACTGTGTACAGTTGTGTATTACAATGCGATTTTTACATGAGCTTTTACATACAGAGAACTGTTCTATGTAAAAGCTCATGTTAAAATCGCATTACAGTCTGATAGCAATCACATTGCATTAGTATGTAAATCGGATGCTAGGTGTGAAAAATCGGATTGTACTCGCACAAAAAACGCATGACACTCGCATAACAATTGCATTACACTTGTCCGACTCTCCTGCATGAAAATCGGACAGATTTTTTTAATCGCTAACGTATCTCTGCACTTAGATTCCGCTTGAGTGAACTTTTGGGAGTAAAAAGCACAAGAATGTAGATGCCCACTCATTTTCTTTGAAAGAACAGCTCCCATCCCAATTAAGGAAGCGTTTAGCTCAACAAAGAAAGGCAGATTGTTTGCGAGTTGACTGAGAACAGGAACCTTAGCAAAAGTTGTCTTGAGAGCCGAAAAAGCATTTACCGCCTCGGCTGGCCAAGATTAAAATTATCTGTTCCCATCTTGGCCATGTCAGTTAAAGGTTTGGCTATGACCGAAAAGTTCTTAATGAACTTCCAATAGAAATTAGCACAGCCAAGAAATCTTTGCAACAATTTCAAGTTATTTGGCTGGACCCAATCAAGGACCACTTGAACCTTAACGGGTCAATCCACGAGCCTGATGCAGAAACCAAATGTCTTAAGAATTGCGTGGGTTTCCTCCGGGTTCTCCGGTTTCTTCTCACAATCCAAAGACATACTGATAGGGAATTTAGATTGTGAGCCCCATCAGGGACAGCGATGATAATGTCTGTAAAGCACTGTGGAATTAATGGAATGAGTAAAATAAACTGCACCTGCTGTATTTCAAATTGACATTTCTCAAGTTCAGCAAATAAATGGTTACATACAATCTGGAGAACCTGTCTGATATGTTCTTGATGCTCCTCATGAGTATGTGAGTGAATCAATATATCATCCAGATAAATTACCACAAATCTACCCACCAGAGGGCAAGAAATGGGAATCCTCAGGCAAACAAAAAAAGCTCAAGCCTGAGGATGTCCATGGAGCAAAGACAAAATAATGCCTACTTATTGGCTCTCGGACAAAGAAGAGACAGAGCGAAGCGAAAAGTATAATTTGCATGAAGCAGAAAAGATGGAAAATTACTTTATCTTGTGCTCTGCTGCAACGCTCTGTTGTCCCGAAACATTTGGATCAGGGACATGCAAGTTGCTGGTGTTGTTTAATGTCTGTAATCTCCATAGACAAGGCCTGAAACTGTGCTGCAAAGGTGCCCACCGGATCCATGTTGACGCCCCAGTACACACTATTGGGCTGGCTATAATGGTATGCATGTACCACACTCATATACGAGTAAAGGGAGTATGGAGGACTTACTAGAGAGAGAAACCGCACCCAAACTCAATTGGTCCCTGTACAGACCAGTTAATCCCTAGCTGCACAACTAAAAACACCACGGACCCGGCTCCCTAAAAGGTCATGAAGAGCTTTCTCGTGCCTCCTGATGAACCAGAGGAGAGGCCGCAACACACTGCCAACAAGGGGATAGGAAAGTGTGCAGTTGGACATGAATATCCAGGGTGAGAAATGTAAAGAACGTTCATAAAAGGCAGGTACAGACTGGGGCTGAAATTCAGACATGGCATTTGAAATCACACAGGCCCATGCTGTTCCTGTCCCAAGTACCAGAAGGAATATATTGCTAATATTACCCCGGATTGTGGAAAGCAAGATTCAATACAAGAGCAATATTTCTAATGATACCATGGCCTGCTGTGGTAAGTGATGGAGTCAGCGACTTTGTGCTCCGTCACAACTCTTAACAATATGGGTATCTTGAGAACACAGATTCTGTTAACAACATAGCAGACAAGACAGACCACAACCAGACAGGCCCTTCTGGCATTTGCTAGAATTGCCAGTCCAGTCCTGATAAAAGGGGAAAGAGGGAATAGTAAGAAGAACCAAAAATTAAATTAAACTTGAATAGCCTCCCAGAAACTTAAAAGAGGTAAAAGGAAAAGGTGCTAGGAAGGTTGAAAAATAGGCACATAGCAAGAATATAAGCAGTGTAAATTTAGCACGGTAAATCCCTATGCAAAAGGGATGGAACTCCTTAGCACAAATCCACCTTGAAGTATAGCAAGCAAGGAATTGCAGTGATAGGGCAAATAAAAATGGGAAAAAATGGAAAACACCTGGAAAGAAGCAAACCAAGAAGGGAGAATATAGACAATCAGCATTTGGACAATAAATAAAAGAACAATAGCTCAACAGACAGAATAACTAACCATGAAGGAAAAAGGGGTCATCATACTATGCTGTGAGACAGTTAGGACCATCATACTGTTTTGTAAGAATGTGTGGGTGCCATCATATTGTATTGTGGTGCTCTAGTGGCCTCAGTGTGTGTTGTGGAACCTTGGGGACATTACTGTGTTGGAGCACTGTGGGAGCATCAGACATACAGTACAGACCTAAAGTTTGGACACACCTTCTCATTCAAAGATTTTTCTGTATTTTCATGACTATGAAAATTGTACATTCACACTGAAGGCATCAAAACTATGAATTAACACATGTGGAATTATATACTTAACAAAAAAGTATGAAACAACTGAAAATATGTCTTATATTTTAGGTTCTTCAAAGTAGCCACCTTTTGCTTTGATTACTGCTTTGCACACTCTTGGCATTCTCTTGATGAGCTTCAAGAGGTAGTCACCGGAAATGGTTTTCACTTCACAGGTGTGCCCTGTCAGGTTTAATAAATGTGATTTCTTGCCTTATAAATGGTGTTGGGACGATCACTTGTGTTGTGCAGAAGTCGGGTGGATACACAGCTGATAGTCCTACTGAATAGACTGTTAGAATGTGTATTATGGCAAGAAAAAAGCAGCTAAGTAAAGAAAAACGAGTGGCCATCATTACTTTAAGAAATGAAGGTTAGTCAGTCTGAAAAATTGGGAAAACTTTGACAGTGTCCCCAAGTGCAGTTGCAAAAACCATCAAGCGCTACAAAAAAACTGGCTCACATGAGGACCGCCCCAGGAAAGGAAGACCAAGAGTCACCTCTGAGGATAAGTTTATCCGAGTCACCAGCCTCAGAAATCGCATGTTAACAGCAGCTCAGATTAGAGACCAGGTCAATGCCACACAGAGTTCTAGCAGCAGACACATCTCTACTACAACTGTTAAGAGGAGACTTTGTGCAGCAGTCCTTCAAGGTAAAATAGCTGCTAGGAAACCATTGCTAAGGACAGGCAACAAGCAGAAGAGACTTGTTTGGGCTAAAGAACACAAGAAATGGACATTAGACGAGTGGAAATCTGTGCTTTGGTCTGATGAGTCCAAGTTTGAGATCTTTGGTTCCAACCACCGTGTCGTTGTGCGACGCAGAAAAGGTGAATGGATGGACTCTACATGCCTGGTTCCCACCGTGAAGCATGGAGGAGAAGGTGTGATGGTGTGGGGGTGCTTTGCTGGTGACACTGTTGGGGATTTATTCAAAATTGAAGGCATACTGAACCAGCATGGCTACCACAGCATCTTGCAGAGGCATGCTATTCCATCCGGTTTGCGTTTAGTTGAACCATCATTTATTTTTCAACAGGACAATGACCCCAATCACACCTCCAGGCTGTGTAAGGGCTATTTGATCAAGAAGGAGAGTGATGGGGTGCTACACCAGATGATCTGGCCTCCAGTAACCAGACCTGAACCCAATCGAGATGGTTTGGGGTGAGCTGGACCGCAGAGTGAAGGCAAAAGGGCCAACAAGTGGTAAGCATCTCTGGGAACTCCTTCAAGACTGTTGGAAGACCATTTCAGGTGACTACCTCTTGAAGCTCATCAAGAGAATGCCAAGAGTATGCAAAGCAGTAATCAAAGCAAAATGTGGCTACTTTGAAGAACCTAGAATATAAGACATATTTTCAGTTGTTTCACACTTTTTTGTTAAGTATATAATTCCACATGTGTTAATTCATAGTTTTGATACCATCAGTGTAAATGTACAATTTTCATAGTCATGAAAATACAGAAAAATCTTTGAATGAGAAGGTGTGTCCAAACTTTTGGTCTGTACTGTATGTATGTGGAGGACTTCACTATGGGTTATCATACTGTGTTGGTGGGTCAAGAATCAGTTATTGTAGTGAGTGAGAATGCTTAGGGGCTTCAATAGGAGCAAAATTTATTCGTTAAATTAAAAATAAAACAACTGAGATGCAATTGAAGGGTAGATTCCAGGTTAAATTTAGGGGTTGAACAAAATTATCCTGTGATACATTTAGGAATTGAAACAATTTTTCTATGAAGCCTCCTCTTTTCAGGGGCTCAAACGTAATTAAAACAAATTAACTTTATCATCAATAAAATGTTCATTTTTCATTCTTTGTAGAAAATACTTTGCAAGCAATGACTACCTAAAATCTGGAAGTAACCAAACGCTGAGTTTCCTCCTTTGTGATGCTTTGCCAGACCTTTACTGTTGCTTCATTGTGAGTCGTTCTGCTTTAACCCCTTAACGACCGCCGATACGCCTTTTAACAGCGGTAGTCAAGGGTACTTAAACCACAGAGCCGTGAATTCACGGCGCTGTGGAAAAAATATATAGCGCACCCCAGAGTCGCATTTTCTCCGGGTTCTCAGCTGCCGGGGTAGCCGAGACCCCAGAGAACATGATTTGGTTCGGTTTTTACCGACCCCGCTTTTGCAATTGCCTTTATTAACCATATAATGACGATCGCAGAAAAAAAAAGCCGCGATTCTGCTTTGATTTTCTCTCTCCTCTGATGTGATCGCACATCAGAGGAGAGAGAAATAGGGTCCCTGATCCCCCTGGGACCTCCCGGTGTCCCCGGACCCTCCTGCCTCCTCCGGTGGGCGCTGCCTTCTTGGTCCGGGAAGAAAATGGCCGGCGCATGCGCAGTGTGCCCACCGAATCTGCTGGTCGGCAGATTCATTCATTCATTGAAGGCACATTTTGATCACTGTGATAAACCCTATCACAGTGATCAAAATAAAAAAAATAGTAAATAACCACTTCCTTTATCACCCCCTTAGTAAGGGAAATATAATGAAATAAAGAAAATATATTTATTTTCATTTTTCCATTAGGGTTAGGGTTAGAATTAGAGTTAAAGTTGGAGTTAGGGTTAGAATTAGGGTTAGGATTAGAATTAGGGTTGGAATTAGGGTTGGGGTTGGAATTAGGGTTGGGATTAGTGTTAGTATTAGGGTTTAGGGTTGGGATTAGGGTTAGGGTTGGGATTAGAGTTAGGGGTGTGTTGGTGTTAGGATTTGAGCTAGAATTGACTGGTTTCCACTATTTCGGCCCATCAGAGGTCTCTAAACACGACATGGCGCCACCATTGATTCCAGCCAAAAAAGTCAAATGGTGCTCCCTCCCTTCCGAGGCCTGCTGTGCGCCAAAACAGTGGTTTACCCCAACATATGGGGCATCAGCGTACTCAGGTCAAATTGCACACCAATTTTGAGGTTCTAATTTCTCCTGTTACCCTTGGGAAAATAAAAAATAGCAGGCTAAAAGATCATTTTTGAGGAAAAAAATGATTTTTTATTTTCATGGCTTTGCATTTATAACCTTCTGTGAAGCACTTGGGGTTCAAAGTGCTCACCACACATCTAGATAAGCTCCTTGGGGGGTCTAGTTTCCAAAATGGGTTCACTTGTGGGGGGGTTTACTGTTTAGGCACATCAAGGGCTCTGCAAACATAACATGATGCCCTCAGAACATTCCATCAAAGTCTGCATTCTAAAATGGCACTCCTTCCCTTCCAAGCTCTCCCATGCGCCCAAACAGTGGTTCCCCCCACATATGGGATATCAACGTACTCAGGAAAAATTGCATAACAACTTTTGTGGTTTAATTTCTCCTGTAAGCCTTGGGAAAATAAAAAATAAAGGGATAAAAAATCATTTTTGAGGAGAAAAATGATTTTTATTTTCACGGCTCTACGTTATAAACTTCTTTGAAGCACTTGTAAGTTCAAAGTGCTCACCACACATCTAGATAAGTTCCTTAAGGGGTCTAGTTTCCAAAATGGAGTCACTTGTTGGGGGTTTCCATTGTTTAGGCACATCAGGGGATCTCTAAACGCAACATGGCGTCCAGCCAATTCTGCGTTGAAAAAGTCAAACGGCGCTCCTTCCCTTGCGAGCTCTACCGTGCACCCAAAAAGTGGTTTACCCCCACATATGATGTATCAGCGTATTCAGGAGAAATTGCACAACAAATTTTGTGGTTCATTTTCTTTTTAACACTTGTGAAAATAAAAAAAAATTGGTTCTGAAGTAAATTTTTGGCAAAAAGAGTTAAATGTTAATTTTTTCCTTCCTCAATGCTTCAGTTCCTGTGAAGCACGTAAAGGGTTAATAAACTTCTTGAATGTGGTTTTGAGCAACTTGAGGGGTGCAATTTTTAGAATAGTGTCACTTTTGGGTATTTTCTATCATATAGACCCCTCAAAGTGACTTCAAATGTGATGTGGTCCCTAAAAAAAATGGTGTTGTAAAAATGAGAAATCGCTGGTCAAATTTTAACCCTTATAACTTCCTAACAAAAAAAAAATTTGTTTCCAAAATTGTGCTGATGTAAAGTAGACATGTGGGAAATGTTATTTATTAAGAAATTTGTGTGACATATCTCTCTGATTTAAGGGCATAAAAATGTAAAGTTTGAAAATTGCTAATTCTGTTTTTTTCATAAATAAATGTAAGTTATATCAAAATTAATTTACCACTAATGTGAAGTAAAATATGTCACGAAAAAACAATCTCAGAATCAGCGGGATTCGTTAAAGCTTTCCAGAGTTATAACCTCATAAAGTGACAGTGGTCAGAATTGTAAAAATTGGCCTGGTCATTAAGCTACAAATTGGCTCTGTCACTAAGGAGTTAAGTTTTGCCTTCAACATGTGTAATGCATGCTCGATGAGGTTGAGTTCTGTTGATTGACTCTGCCATTACAGAATGTTCCACTACTTTGCCTTAAAAGCTACTGGGTGACTTTCGCAATACATTTTGGGTCATTGTCCATCAGTACCATGAAGTGCAATCCAATCAACCTTGCTGCTTTTGGTTGAATCTTATCAGAAAGTATAGCACTGTGCACTTCATAATTCATCTGGCTGCTTCTGTCTTCAGTCGCATCATCAATAAACACGAGAAATTCCTGTTACTACTACATTTTACAGAGGATGTGGTGTGCTTTGGATCATGAGCCGTTCCAAGCCTGCTCAATGCTTTCATCTTCCCACCATTCTGGTACAAGTTGATCTTAGTTTCATCTGTTCGTAGAATGCTTTTCCAGAATTGGTCTAGCTTCTTTAGATTTTTTTGGCAATGTCTAATCTGACCTTTCTATTTTAAGGCTGAATAATGTATGTACCTTGTGATGAACCCTCTATATTTGCTATCATGAAGTCTTCTCTTTACAGACTTGGATACTGAAACACTTACTTCCTGGAGAGTGTTGTTCACTTGGGTTAATGTTGTGAAGATGTTTTCTTCTCCAGTAGCAGGATTCTGACATCATCCACCACTGTTGTCTTCCGTGAACGACCAAGGCCTTTTTGAGTTCCCAAGCTCACCAGTGCACTTATTTTTTGCAGAATGTACGAAACTGTTGATTTGGCCACTCCCAACATTTCTGCTAACTCTCTTATGGATTTCTTCTTTTTTTCAGCCTAATGATGTTTCTTTCTCTTCCAGTGATTACTTCCTTGACCGCATTTTGAAGTATCACAGCAACAGGTTCCTAATATTAATGCCACACCTGGAATCATCTCTAGATCTTTTACCTGCATAATTGATGATGTATTAATGAGCTAACAGCCCCAGAAGCCCATTAAAGAGCTTTTTAGATAAATCAAATAAGGATGAGAATACCCTTAAATTAAAGCTGAAAGTCTGCAGTTTATGCCCATATTGATTATATATATAACTGTATCTTACATATGTTTTGGTAAACAGCTACAATGTCAAAACTTTTGTCTCCTGACTTTAAAAGTTAGGAGATACGGCCTTCTATGACTATGCCTGTGAATGATTACTCCACCAAATATTTTATTTTTGAGGAGTGGGTGAGGGCCCAATTAGGACTTCTGCTATGTGGCCCCTTGATTTCTATGTATGTCCCTGCTTGTATTGCAAAAAAAAAGTCCTAATACAGCTGAATTAACAGAAAAAAAATAAACAAAAATTTAAAATTGCCTAGTTATAAAAGCATTAACGATCAACTGAAATGATGCCTACAAATTCATACATAAAGTTATGGCTCATGAAATGTGGAAGACAAAAGATTGAAAAAAATCTTTGCCCTTAAAGAGGTTTCCCCATGAAGTACATTAATAACTGCTGCGATTCCAACTGATTTTTGAGAACAGGAGTCCAAACCAGTGGCGTACCGTCAATAGTAGCAGACCATGCAGCTGCTATGGGGCCCAGACAGGTGAGGGGGCCCACGACGGCCGCTGCGGTTTGGCAGCTGTGCTGTGCTGAGCTGACACAGTACTATCAGTTTATCTCCTTTAAATGTAAGCAACGGCCGTCGTCCGCTGTATACCCCCTTGTAAGCCTCAGCAGGAGGGCAGCTCTCCCCACACCATATGCCTCAGCACATGTCCGGCATTTTCCGGTGTGCACATTTACACCCGGCCATATGTACCTGCTCCCCAGGGCCTGGAGGAGGGGGCTGCAGCAGACAGGCATCAGGATATAATGACAGGACCATGAGCAGTACACTACAGAGCTATAGGAGGAAGCAATGGACTCCCAGCAGTCAGCAGAGCAGAGAGTGTCAGCGGCAGCCAGCACCGAGAACACTGCGGACAGGTCTGTACACTGTGTGTGTGGGACAGGACTGAACACTGTGTGTGTGGGACAGGTCTGTACACTGTGTGTGTGGGACAGGTCTGTACACTGTGTGTTGGGACAGGTCTGTACACTGTGTGTGGGACAGGTCTGTATATGGTGTGTGGGACAGGTCTGTATGCGGTGTGTGGGACAGGTCTGTATATGGTGTGTGGGACAGGTCTGTATATGGTGTGTGGGACAGGTCTGTACGCGGTGTGTAGGACAGGTCTGTACGCGGAGTGTGGGACAGGTCTGTACGCGGAGTGTGGGACAGGTCTGTACGCGGAGTGTGGGACAGGTCTGTACGCGGTGTGTGGGACAGGTCTGTACGCGGTGTGTGGGACAGGTCTGTACGCGGAGTGTGGGACAGGTCTGTACGCGGAGTGTGGGACAGGTCTGTACGCGGAGTGTGGGACAGGTCTGTACGCGGAGTGTGGGACAGGTCTGTACGCGGAGTGTGAGACAGGTCTGTACGCAGAGTGTGGGACAGGTCTGTACGCAGAGTGTGGGACAGGTCTGTACGCAGAGTGTGGGACAGGTCTGTACGCAGAGTGTGGGACACGTCTGTACGCAGAGTGTGGGACAGGTCTGTACGCAGAGTGTGAGACAGGTCTGTACGCAGAGTGTGGGACAGGTCTGTACGCAGAGTGTGGGACAGGTCTGTACGCAGAGTGTGGGACAGGTCTGTACGCAGAGTGTGGGACAGGTCTGTACGCAGAGTGTGGGACAGGTCTGTACGCAGAGTGTGGGACAGGTCTGTACGCAGAGTGTGGGACAGGTCTGTACGCAGAGTGTGGGACAGGTCTGTACGCAGAGTGTGGGACAGGTCTGTACGCGGTATGTGGGACAGGTCTGTACGCGGTATGTGGGACAGGTCTGTACGCGGTATGTGGGACAGGTCTGTACGCGGTATGTGGGACAGGTCTGTACGCGGTGCGTGGGACAGGTCTGTACGCGGTGCGTGGGACAGGTCTGTACGCGGTATGTGGGACAGGTCTGTACGTGGTGCGTGGGACAGATCTGTACGCGGTATGTGGGACAGGTCTGTACGTGGTGCGTGGGACAGGTCTGTATGCGGTGTGTGGGACAGGAGGACATGGCTATCACATGCTAAGAGCAGTTGTGTGTTTGCTAGGTGTGGGACAGTGTGGAGACCGTGGAATAACCCACCAGTGAGCAGACACAAGACTCAGTAATTTCTCCTCCATGTCAGCGCTGTACTAAGATGCCAGACCGTGAGTCAGCCACAAGAACATATTTTGGCCCCTATTCATCATCTCTGTTTATCCACTTTTCTGGAGTAATTTGTTTTGTGCATTTTTTAACCTCTTTTTTTTATTTCTCCTCAACAACTTTCCTATAGAAATGTTTTAGGCTATGTTCACACCTAGAATTTTATTGCAGCTGTTTTTTATGCAAATAAGAAATCCCATGTTTTTTCAGTACCAGCAAAATCTGACATTTCAGCAATCTCATTGCACGTTTGGTTTTTCCAGACTGAATTTGAGAACTTGACAGTTTTTGAAATCTGCAGCGTGTCATTTCTTTGTGTTTTTGCAGCATTTTTTTCATCCATAAAAAAGCAATGAGAGAACAAAAATGCTGCAAAATGCAGAAAGCATGTTCTACTTTGTTTTTGCTTCATTATTTTGTAAATAAAGCTAACTTTATTAACCCCTTAGTGAGCCAATTTGGTGCTTAAAGACCAAGCCAACAGTTTTGACCACTGTCAATTTATGAGGTTATAGCTTTGCAACGCTTCAACGGATCCCACTGACTTTGAGAATGTTTTTTCGGGACATATTGTACTTCATGCTAGTGGTAAAATTTCTTCGATATGACTTGAATTTATTTATGAAAAAAAATGGAAATTTAGTGAAAATTTTGAAAATTTTGCAATTTTGAAACTTTTAATTTTTGTGCCCTTAAATCAGAGAGTCATATCACGTAAAATAGTTAATAAATAACATTTCCCACATGTCTTCTTTATATCAGCACAATTTTGTAAACATAATTTTTTTTTTGTTAGGACAGCGATTTCTCATTTTCCAACAAAATTTACAAAACCATTTTTTTAGGGACCACCTCACATTTGAAGTAAGTTTGGGGAGTCAATATGACAGAAAATACCCAAAAGTGACACCATTCTAAAAACTTACTTTTTTCACAAAAAATTTACTTTGGAACTAAACTTTTTTATTTTCACAAGGGTATCATTAGCAAATGGACCACAAAATTTGTTGTGCAATTTTCCTGAGTATGCCAATACCCCATATGTGGGGGAAAGCCACTGTTTGGGCACATGGCAGGGCTCAAAAGGGAGGGGGCACCGTTTGACTTTTTGAACGCAAAATTGTCTGGAATCAATGCCTGGAGTTAAGAGCACCTGTTGATTTTTTTTTTTTGGGGGGGGGCCCCATTCAGACTTTTGCTATGGGGCCCCATGATTTCTATGTACGCCCCTGGTCCAAACGTTCTCTTTGTGAATGGAATATGTGTAAACCCTGCTGCATTCACTTCTATTGAACTAACTTCAGTCTCATATAAGTTAGTAAAACTATGGTTGGAAATGTGCACTAATTGTGACCCCAATTCTTAGGATTGGTGATGGTATCAAGTCAGACTCACAGTGATCATGCACTTAGCATGCATCCTGTGTATTTAGTGGAAACTAAAGAGTTAATAAATTAAGGAATGACAACTGAAATATATAGATATAATAAAAAAAATGGAAAAGCAAAGCGTTTCCATCTTCCTGATGAAAATAGGCTTTATTTGTGATGTTGGCAGCACAAATGATAAAGAATGACTTAAAGAGTGTTCTCCGGTCAGGATACACAGACCACAGGGTTCCGATGAGTCACACTGCACACACTTATAAATAAAGCAGTGTCGGAAGTTCACAGTGTTTTTTTTCTTCTAAGTTTCCGGTCATACAGCATCAATGCCAAATATTCATTCATGTACAGTATTTTTTCTGAATAAACAATGTTGAGGAACTACTGTTTCACATCTTGGTCACATGTCATAATATAATTACCAACATTATTTCTACCGAAATCATTATTTTCTGGGCAGTTTTATGGAACGGAAATGGGGAATCATAAGAGATTATCTAGAGTAACACCCTCTTGGAGCAGTTTGGCTCAAACTAAAGATAAACTCAGTTAAAGTTGGTAATGTTGCTGATTATTTTGCTAGGGCAGCATGGTATAATGGCTGACACCCTGATCTTAACACTGAGTCATGTACTTGCCAATACGGTGACGTTTTCATAAAATCACTGTTTATTAGTTGCATCATGAGCAAAGTTAAAAAAAAATATGGAAAGTGGGGGTAGCACATCCAATGAAATAAAGACGTGTGTGAATAAAAAGTTAATTTCTGGATGTGCTGCCTCACTCTCCAAATTTTTTGACTATTAGTGATTGTTAGGTCAGGTCCTCTAAGGCGTTCATCCCTTCTTTCAGATTGCCTGTGCTGATACCTGTCCTTTTACTACCTATGAGCCAAGTTCAGATGTCCTTTCAATGATGTGCACAGGCTCATAAGTATTCCGTATTCATATCTCCCCTGCCTACCCAGTGTTGATAATGTGTGCACAATAATAATAAGAATTTTGTTAATCAGGAGCAGAATGGCAAAATTGGGCAGGACTAGCCCATTTCACATCAATACCGAGTACCTCTGAGCTCACAGTGCCTAAAATGGATGGTTTTGAAGATGTCAGTGATAGAAATGTCACAAAGTATATCACAAACTACTGAACTGAGTTTTGAAACAAATGTTACATTTGGCAAATTTGACATATGTACAAGAAATACCAAAAATAGAATCTTATAGGAAAAATAGGTTCTTGCAAACAGAGTGAGTGCCATATAATCGATAAGAGGATATCCAATGCAAGTTCATGGATTGTAATGTACCTGGGTATAAGTGGATCAAAGCGGCGCTCCCGCGCCTTGCTGATGGCGGTATGTACTCACTCTGTTTGCAAGAACCTATTTTTCCTATAAGATTCTATTTTTCATTGACTTTCAATAAAGCGATACTATGAGTAAGACTCGGGAGAGTCGAAACGTCAGTTATTGATCGCTTTACAAACTTGCTCCCTGCTTTGTCATAAATAAATTTGTAATTTTGCATGGAATTCCTAGAGTGTGCGGTATAATTTCCATTTCATAAATTTAAATATTAGACAAAGACAACACAAGTAAATACCAAATGTGCAGTTTTTAAATGAAGGTCTTTATTACTAAGGGAAAAAGAAACCCAACCTACCCCCCCCTTTAAAACATAACTTAACTGTGGTTTATCACATGTTTGGGAAACTTAGTTCAAATTCTCTAACCACACCCAGGCCTAAATACTGCCGCGTCTGTTCTCAATCAAGAAATCACTTAAATATGTCTTGCCTGACAAAGTGAAGTAGACCAAAAGATCGTCAAAAGCTAGACATCATGACGCAATCCAAAGAAATTCTGGAACAAAGAGAAACAAAGTAAATCTATCAGTCTGGAAAAGTTATAAAGCCATCTCTAAAGCTTTGGAACTCCAGCAAACCACAGTGAGAAGCATTATCCACTAATGTAGAAAACATGGAACAGTGGTGAACCTTCCCAGGAGTGTCTGGCCATCCAAAATTACCCAAGAGCGCAGCGACAACTCATCAAAGAGGGCACAAAAGACAAAACAACAACTGCAAGAACAAGAACTGCAGGCCTTACTTGCCTCAGTTAAGATCAGTGTTCATGATTCCACTATAAGAATGGGACTGGGAATAAAAGACCTGCATGGCGGAGTTCCAAGACATAAACCACTGCTGAGCAATAAGAACATAAAGGCTCATCTCAATTTTGACAGAAAACATCTTGATGATATCCAAGACTTTTGGGAGAATGCTCTGTGGACTGACAAGACAAAAGTTTAACTTTTTGAAGGGTGCATATCCCATTACATCTGGCATAGAAGTAACACAGAATTTTAGAAAAGGAACATCATACCGAAGTGAAATTCTCCCAGTGAACTCGCCTCTGCACTGTGTGACTTTCTTATGGAGCTAGCGGGGATCCCACTGAGGTCACCGCAGTTCAGCCCAGCTGGGAATGCAGCCTCAATGACATCACCGCTAGTCACTGAGGCTGCGCTCACAGGCAGCAGCTCATTCACCAGTGATTGACATGGATTACGGCATGGGACAAAATGACGAAGAGGTGAGGGATAGTGTTGTTTTATTATTTTTTGGTTTATTACAGGAGATCGAGGCCTTCGGTGGAATTAGGTGAGGTAGTAAGTATGGTTTAATTGAGATTATTAAAGGAGTCTGTGTCATTCTTTCAATTAAAAGACTTTTTTTCTGGGTCTCTGTGTTTTTTTACAAAGTGAATAGGGGGTTAGTAATGGGGGCGTCTTATTGACGCCTCTCCATTACTAACCTCGGGGCTTGATGTCACCGGACAATACAAAGGTGACATCAACCCCTCCAAACTATTACCCCACTTGCCACCGCTACAGGGCAAGGGGGAAGAGCGAGGCTAAGTGCCAGAATTTGCGCATCTTAGAAATGTGTCTTTTCTGGGGCAGCTGAGAGCTGATGTTTTTAGCCTGGGGGGGCCAGTATCCATGGCCCTTTGCTAGGCTACTAATATCAGCCCACAGCTGTCTGTATAGCCTTTGCTGGTTATTAAATATAGGGGGACCCTACGTAACTTTTTGGGGGTCCCCCATTTTAATAGCCATTAAAGGCTAAGTATACAGTTGTGAGCTGATATTAATAGCCTGGGAAGCTCCATGGGTATTACCCCCTTCCCAGACTATAAACATCTGCCCCAGCCATCGGCTGTCACTCAGCCAGTTACGAAAATTGTGCAGGAGCACATGCCTTTTTTTCCAAAAAATAATCTTTTATTAATTAAATACATGTACAGTAAGCTGCACACACACTGTACTAATTGTATTTGTCACAGACATCTACAGTGGGGAAAAACAGTATTTAGTCAGCCACTAATTGTTCAAGTTCTCCCACTTAAAAGGATGAGAGAGGCCTTTAATTGACATCATAGGTACACCAAAACTATGAGAGTAAAAATGAGAAAACAAATCCAGAAAATCACCTTGTCTGATTTGGCAAGATTTATTTTGCAATTTATAGTGGAAAATAAGTATTTGGTCACCTAAAAACATGCAAGATTTCTGGTTCTCACAGACCTGTAACTTCTTCTTTAAGTGTCTTCTCTGTCCTCCAATCATTACCTGTAGTAATGGCACCTGTTTGAACTTGTTATCAGTATAAAAGACACCTGTCCACAACCTCAAACAGTCACACTCCAAACTCCACTATGGTGAAGACCAAAGGGCTGTCGAAGGACACCAGAAACAAAATTGTAGACCTGCACCAGGCTGGGAAGACTGAATTTGCAATAGGCAAGCAGCTTGGTGTGATGAAATCAACTGTGGGAGCAATAATAAGAAAATGGAAGACGTACAAGACCACTGATAATCTCCCTCGATCTGGGGCTCCATGCAAGATCTCACGCCGTGGGGTCAAAATGATCACAAAAACAGTGAGCAAAAATCCCAGAGCCACATGGGGGGACCTAGTGAATGACCTGCATAGAGCTGGGACCACCGTAACAAAGGCTACATCAGTAACACACTACGCCACCAGGGATTCAGAGCCTGCAGTGCCAAACATGTCCCCTTAAGCCAGTTCATGTTGGGGTCCATCTAAAGTTTGCTAGAGAGCACTTGAATTATCCATAAGAGTATTGGGAGAATGTCATATGGTCTGATGAAACCAAACTAGAACTGTTTGGTAGAAACAAAACTCGACGTGTTTGGAGGAGACAGAATGCTGAGTTGCATCCAAAGAACATCATACCTATTGTGAAGCATGGGGGTGACAACATTATGGTTTGGGACTGTTTTTCTACAAAGGGACCAGGACAACTGATCAGTGTACATGAAAGAATGAATGGGGCCATGTATCGTGAGATTTTGAGTGCAAACCTCCTTCCATCAGCAAGGGCATTGAAGATGAAACGTGGATGGATCTTTCGGCATGATAATGATCCCAAGCACAACGCCAGGGCAGCGAAGGAGTGGCTGAGTAAGAAGCATATGAAGGTCCTGGAGTGGCCTAGCCAGTCTCCAGATCTCAACCCCATAGAAAACCTTTGGAGGGATTTGAAAGTCCGTGTTGCCCAGCAACAGGCTCAAAAGATCACTGCTCTAGAGGAGATATGCATGGAGGAATGGGCCAACATATCACCAATAGTGTGTGCCATCCTTGTGAAGACTTACAGAAAACATTTAACCTCTGTCATTGCCAACAAAGGATATATAACAAAATATTGAGATGAACTTTTGTTAATGACCAAATACTTATTTTCCACCATAATTTGCAAAATAAATCTTGCCAAATCAGACAAGTTGATTTTCTGAATTTGTTTTCTCATTTTGACTCTCATAGTTGTGGTCTACCTATGATGTCAATTACAGGCCTCTCTCATCTTTTTAAGTGGGAGAATTTGCACAATTGGTGGCTGAGTAAATACTTTTTTTCCTCACTGTATGTATATCTATCTATTATATGTATTTACTGTGTGTAATCAATCTCTTCTATCCTGTCGACTCCTGCAGTGACTTCACACTACCGCGGCTGCTGAATTGCCGGCTTTTCTTCTATTTATCTATGTAATATATATACATATATCTATGTGTGTGTCACTGACATCTATATATCTATCTATTCTATGTGTTTACACATAGCGGCACATGAATTACCGGCTTTTCAAAGGATCTAGAGGTACAATTCTACAGGAAGTAGGTTTTTTTTCTCTGGGGGCACTCAACTTTATTAGTGTGGGACCAGCGGGAAAAATGCATAGATTACCTATATAGTCAATGGTGAATTGTAATTGCATTCCTGACACTTGTCTAATACATGCAGACAATTTTTTGGTTTAAGCAGTATATTTGCTGTGGAGTGTTTTTTTTTGTGGTTTTTTTGTGGCACTATTGCACTTTTTTCCTTGACTGTATATGGGCTTATTACATCCTAAAAATGTCATGGCTACTCCTGACTAACAAATGATATAATTGAAATAATACAGTACGGTCAGTAGTCTGTCCCTATCACTGGCCATGTGACCTTCCTCAGAGATCTCCCTTGGCAACGTGCAATAAATTTATTATTTCTTTATATTGATTGGCACATTCTAATTTATGGACTTTACCATCTATAGGTTACTTATATCAGTAGGGAGGATTGGTTTTTCTGCCTCCTGTTGTTGTCCTTGACTTACTATTCATTGTTAACCAGCAATACTTTTTTATTGACCCTGTTTCTCACTTTGTGTCTTGTTTGTACTAATAAAAATACTTGATATAATTGTTAGGACTTCATTTTTCTCTTGTCTTCTGTATGCTTATGTGAGTCGTCACTATTTCAAATTTTGAGGCATTTCTCAGTTTTTGGTATTTACCATGTACTTTTGAGCATTATGAATTTTTGTAGTATTTTCTTCGTAACTTTGTTGGCATGCACAAAGAGACACAAGTTAGCCCCAAAAACACATGAAAAAACCACATCAAAAATGCACCTTAAACATGCATTTTTGCCGCAGCTTCTTTCCTGCCAAGAAATTGAGTTTTGCTGCAGAAAGAAAACACAGCAAAAATGCCCAGTGTGAACTTACCCTAAATATAGTTTTAAGGGAAGTTTATAAGAATGAAGAATAAAAAGGAGAACATGAGGTGTTACGAGAAGTATCAGTTTAAAAGTTTTGCAACATCTTCACTTATAAATATTTCAGTAATGTTCATTGAGATTGAATGTATTAATTTTGCGACTCCTCTACTGTGAGTGGTATAAATGACTAATGTGGCACCTAGGGGGCGCTGTATAAGTTGCTCAAATTATGCATGGAGGTATGAGATGGATGGGAAACCAGTCCCTGGTATGGTGCTAAATGGAAAGTATGTGTCGCAGAGCTATTCTGTGCTGTAGGTCAGTAATGTTGTTCTGGGACTCGTAGTCCCATAAGAGTTCTGATTATTGTTAAGGGTGAACCTACAGGGTTAGCTTGTGAGCTGGGTGGGACTTGCTAACCACACATACACCGCCCACTGGTGGTGGGAGAATGAAGGTTACATACTGGTGATTGTATGTGTTGTGAAGGACCTGTGATGAGGTCATGAACAGGTGACCAGACCATGTGCTTCATACCTTAGCTGGGGGAGTGGCTACAGGTATGAAAGACAGTGTTTGGCACATGGTGAGGAGATTGTGTTGAAGACTGGGGAGTCTCTGGAAGTCTGGCTGAGACAGTGGAGAGTGTGTCCTGCATAGGGCTGCCTGGAAGGTTCCTGGAAGGTCTGTCAGTGTTGGAAGATCCTGGGGGTGGATCGGATTCCTGGAAGCACGTGGTGAGACTTGGAACTTGGTAGCCGGGGTGTTGGACGGGGGTCCTGAATAGCACCTGGGCAGGACATATGGGTGTGCAGAGCCTGTGACGGTCCCACACTGAGAACCATGCGGTTCTGTTGAGGAGTTTGGCTGGAGTCAGCCTGGAAAAGTGACTTTCTGTTACAGTTTGTCAGTGAGCACCGGAAGCGAGTCCAGATCACCTGGGGAATGGTACCTGGCGGTCCCTGCTGGCCTGCAGCCGCTTAGTCAAGCCCGTCCCATGCAAGGGTGAGTCTGGGAACAGTGATATTGAAAGCTGGAATGCATTTATGTTTTGTGATGTTTTGTTACCTGGTGTTAAAGAGACAGTAAAACATTGATTTTTGAACTTAAATCCTGTGTATTGCCTCGTTACTGCGTGCCCGGCCCTTGCCTAACCAGAGCGGATCCCTACATGTGAGACAGCCCACTTTCAGACTGTAACTTGCTGTTATATGTGCTTAGTTATCAACACTCATAAGGCAAGATTTCCTAAATTAAGATTATATTTACCGTACCTTTTATTGGCTATCACATATACAGTAACCGAAGGAAGCGAATGATGTGCTAGTCCAAATCCAAAAAAATATATTAACTTTATTAATAAAATATACAATTGACATAGGTGAACAGACGGGGAAATTCATAAAATTGTATCAAAATTGTGCATTTCTGCTATGAGAAAAAGGCACACATCACCTCAATTGGATACCTAATCCATACAGCAATGAAGAGCATCAGCAATATAAATCCTTTAAGGCCATCTTGTATATAAATATTACCATGGGTATATAACAGTGAAATGCTCACATTCTGCATGTCCACAGACCGAAAAAATCAATTAAACAATAAGACATCCATTATCATGTCCATGTTTGCTATTTAAGGGCCACAGCAGAGTAAGCAGCTGCTGGTATGGATCCAGAGGGGTGTGTGTGCCTGCCCCAACGTACGTTTCGGTCTTGCCTTCGTATTTACTGTACCTTTTATTGGCTATCCAAAAAGAATATGGCAAATAGCAAACATCCAAGACTATGTAGGCCTCATCAAAGAAATAATCTTGATAGAATATGATTTGTTTTTGTCAATTGATTCCTCCACAGAGAAAGACCTTTATAATACAATCCAAATACATAATTTGCTAAAAAATAAATTACTGAAACCCATAACAGCTTCAGAAACAGAGGAGGTTATAAGATTAATTCTAGGCACGTTCACACTGTTCCTCGAATCGGAAGACTTACACCATATATGCTTATGAAGCAGTGAGCTCAGGTTGGGAGACCCAGTCGTAAGGTCCAGATTTCACAGATGTGTGAAAATAGCCTTTTTCATCATTTATTATTTTATTAATTTTAGTATTTTTTTCATCCTTATCTGTTTTTCTATCTGTTCAATTACAACATTGGATAGGGAGAGAATTATCATATATTATACTTTTTTTTGTTGTTGAGATGGCCAAGGTTTAACAATACTTTTAAAGGAGATTTCCCAAAATTGACACTTATCACATGATAAGTGGCTAAATTATTTGGCAAAGTAAAAAATCGCACCCTATGTGGTTTTGATGCTACTACTGACACTGTAACTAAACATAAGGGTTTCACTCTAGCTACAAAACACAATCTTAAGGGATCTGATTACACAGTTATGATTCACCAGTGCACATGTTCGCTTTTTTGCACAAGGTCCTCCGGATACCCAGTTCACAGAATACTTTGTTGTAGGATGTCCACCCACGCTCAGTTCTTTGTGGCTAGTTTCTGTTTGTTCCTCAGTTCCTGTCGCTCAGATTATATTTTTTATCAATGACTCGGTCACTAAATAGTCTAATTATTTTGATCTTGCAGCAAAAGCTTAACACCATCTCTAGAGCTTGATATATGTATTTTCCTCTGGGTAAAAAAAAATCTATAATATTTCAGGATATATCAGTAGGTTATATATATACAGTACAGACCAAAAGTTTGGACACACCTTCTCATTCAAAGATTTTTCTGTATTTTCATGGCTATGAAAATTGTAGAATCACACTGAAGGCATAAAAACTATGAATTAACACATGTGAAATTATACATTACACTTTACAAAAAAGTGTGAAACAACTAAAAATATGTCTTATATTCTAGATTCTTCAAAGTAGCCACCTTTTGCTTTGATTACTGCTTTGCACGCAGAAAAGGTGAACGGATGGATTCTACATGCCTGGTTCCCACCGTGAAGCATGGAGGAGGTGGTGTGATGGTGTGGGGGTGCTTTGCTGGTGACACTGTTGGGATTTATTCAAAATTGAATGTATAGAAAACTTGGCACTCAACTTGATGATATTGTTAAATCCGTCTTTATTGCAGTCAAAGTATAAAGTGGAGACGTTTCGGTCCGAACATGGACCTTCATCAGTCCGACTGCTAATAAAAGTTTGTATATATATTTTTTTTATTTTTTTTTGCTGCACTTATTCAAAATTGAAGGCATAGTGTGTTAGGGTTCGAGTTCCCGCTGCTGCACAAGGGGAGTCTCAAACCAGTCCCGCTGCGGTCCCCCATCCATTTCCATCCGCAGTGGAGCCTGCTCAGCAGAGACGTTGGTCCCAGCGTCTTGCTCATTCCAATACTGTGCAGAGACTTGCTGCTGCCCTTCCTGGATCTTCTATTATAGCCAGTGCTGGAGCAGACATCTTTGGGACGAAGTCCTGCGTTTCCCCTTCTGAGCATGCCCAGGGTAAGATCTCTCATTGGAGATCAGGGGTCACATGTTCAGGTACTGCAGAAGCTCCTATTGGTCTGCCAGGAAGGTCCTGAAACTACATGTGTTTTGGAACAGTTTCTCATTGGTCCTTGTTTCTGGCAGGTCCTGTAGCTGTTACTATAAAAGGGTGGCATGGCTGGGCCGCCATGCGCTAGTATCAATTGCATTATGTGCTTTGCGCCAGTGTGGTCATGCACGCATGTGGTTAGGGCTCGGCTGAAATAAGCCCCTAGAATACCGGCACCTCCGGTGAGGAGATTTGAGTGCACGTGGTTAGGGCTTGGCTGAAATAAGCCCCTAGAATACCGGCTTCTCCGGTGAGGAGATTGCTTGATTGCGTTGCTGTCTGCATGATCACGGACTGCTATCTGCACAGCAGTTATCTGTGTATCCCTGTGGTGTTAACAGGACACAGTCTTTTTCTCAGCGGCTCTGTGACGCAACAGGGTTCGCTTTATAATGCTGGTTCAGTGCCCTAGCATTCTACTTTGCAGCTCACTGAAGCTAAGTGAGTTCGCACTTATCGCCATATAGCGCTGTGGCATTCCCGTTAGAGGCTCTGGGGATTAACAGAGTCGCACTTACTGCCACAGCGCGCTACGGCGTTTATTTTAGCGACTCTGCGGGATAACAGAGTTCGCTACTTTCGCCATCTTACTAGCAGCGGGCTTCGCCTGCACGGTGGACCCCGGGCTGCGAACGCACCTCTCTACTATATCTATTAGGTGCGTTCCGCAGACCCTAACATAATACTAGTGGCAGGGTCTGGCTAGTAAAATGACGGACGACCAGCGTCTACAGCAGTACATCCAGCAGCTGGAGGGTAGGTTGGCGGTCCTTGAGCGCACAACCTCAGCTGTGGATGTTACCGCAGTCGCTGTTCAGGCTGCTAGCGTAGCTGCAGCCAGTTTGTCCACCGCTACCTCTGCTCCGACATTATCCCACCTCCCACTTCCAGACAAGTTTACGGGTGACAGTAAACATTGTCGGGGATTCGTGAGTCAGTGCGCTATACAGCTTGAGCTTCTGGCAACACGTTTCCCCACGGAACGGGCACAAGTGGCTTTTATTGTGTCTCTTCTGTCGGGCAGAGCATTGGAGTGGGCAACGTCGCTGTGGGAGTGCGACGATCGTGTGGTGCGGAGTGCTCCTCGGTTTTTGGAGGCTCTGAAAAAGGTCTTTTTAGGACCTCAGGTCACGCACGATACGGCACTCCAACTGCTGGCAATGTCACAGGGCTTGTCCATGGTCAGCCAGTTCTCAGTCCAATTTCGGACTTTGGCCTCTGAATTAGAGTGGCCAGATAAAGTTCTTATTCCAGTGTTCTGGAGAGGACTGGCAGACCATGTAAAGGACGCTTTGGCTACCAGGGAGATCCCTGCCACACTGGAGAAACTCATTTCTATATCTACCCGCATCGACCTCCGTTTTCACGAGCGGAGGTTAGAGCGGACCCAGTGTAGGCAGAGGTTTCGGCTGGCACCCACCTTTGCCAAACCTCTTGAATTTCCCGTTCGGGCATCCGACTCCCCAGAGACCGTGGAAACTACTCGAGTGGGATCTAAGTCTCGGACCACTCGAGTATCCGTGGTCTGTAGAGTGTGTCAGCAGCCAGGACATTATGCCAACCGATGTCCCCAGCGAATGAGTAAACGGTCATGTTCGTTGACCATAGGTGCAGGGTCATTAGACGCGAGGGATTTTGCTCCGAAAGTGCTCCTTAAAGGGTTAATCTCTCTAGGTTCATCCACTCTACCCGCCAAGCTTTGTGTGGACTCTGGGGCAGAGGGAAATTTTATGTCCTCCTCCTTTGCCTCTCGCCATTCCATACCGCTGGTGACCCTTGCCGAGCCAATATCGGTGAGAGTATTGAATGGAACAATCCTGCCCTCACAAATCACCTACCAGACTGTCTCTCTACCTCTGTCTATGTCCCCTTCTCATCAGGAGAATATATCCCTTTTTGTTCTTCCTGAGGGACTAGATGAGGTTTTGTTGGGATTACCCTGGCTTCGCCACCACTCTCCCTATATTGAGTGGTCCTCTGGGAGAATACTGGGTTGGGGTGATCATTGCAGAGACAGATGTCTCAGAGAGGACATTCAGGTTTCCACCACGGAGATACCCATAGACCTTGCTTCTCTCCCCAAGGCTTATCGGTCATATGCGGACGTATTCTCCAAAAAGGCAGCGGAGACTCTTCTGCCTCATCACCCCTATGACTGTCCTATAGACCTCTTGCCTGGAACGGAGCTTCCACGGGGAAGAGTGTATCCTCTCTCTCTTCCTGAGAGGGAGGCCATGTCACAATACATCCAGGAAAATCTGGCAAGAGGGTTTATTAGGAAGTCAGTGTCACCAGCAGGGGCAGGATTTTCTTCGTGCAGAAGAAGAGTGGAGAATTACGACCGTGTATAGACTATAGGGGTCTTAATGCCATTACCATTAAGAGCAAATATCCTTTGCCCCTAATATCTGAGCTCTTTGATAGGCTCCGGGGAGCAAGGGTATTTACTAAGCTGGATCTTTGTGGTGCCTATAACCTGATCCGCATCCGTGAGGGGGACGAATGGAAGACGGCGTTCAATACCAGAGATGGACATTACGAATATCTTGTGATGCCCTTCGGGCTCTGTAATGATCCAGCCGTCTTCCAAGATTTTGTAAATTACATCTTCCGGTACATGCTTGCCACCTCTGTGGTAGTCTTTCTGGATGACATTCTCATCTTTTCTCCAGATATGGACACCCACCGGAGAGATGTTTGCAGGGTTTTTGACCTCTTGCGGGCAAATTCCTTATATGCGAAGTTGGAGAAGTGTGTGTTTGAGCAGGAGTCTCTGCCATTCCTGGGCTATATCATCTCCACTCAGGGATTGGCTATGGATCCTGCCAAACTACAGGCTGTAATGGATTGGCAAGAATCCCACTCTCTTAAAGCGGTGCAATGCTTTATGGGGTTCATTAATTACTATCGCCAATTCATTCCCCACTTCTCTACTTTGGTTGCTCCCTTGGTAGCCCTCACCAAGAAGGGAGCCAATCCCAAATTGTGGTCAGAGGAGGTTTCCAAGGCCTTTACTTCAATCAAGTCCCATTTTGCTAGCGCTCCTATCCTACATCGTCCCGAAGTTGATAAGAGTTTTATATTGGAGGTAGATGCCTCGTCCATTGGTGCTGGAGCAGTCCTTTTCCAAAAGGATGCTCAAGGTCGTAAACATCCTTGCTTCTTCTTCTCCAAGACCTTCACACCAGTGGAGAGGAATTATTCCATTGGGGATAGGGAGTTGCTAGCCATGAAGTTGGCCTTTTCCAAGTGGAGACATCTCCTGGAGGGGGCTCGCTTTCCCTTTCAAGTGTTCACTGACCACAAAAATTTGGTCTATTTACAGACCGCCCAGCGGCTAAATTCCCTTCAGGCCAGATGGTCCCTGTTCTTCTACCGGTTCCATTTCACCCTCCATTTTCTTTCCGGGGAGAAGAACATTCGTGCCGATGCTCTGTCTCGCTCCGTGGTGTCCTCTGAGGAGGTGGAGGAGGAGCCTCGCTGATTGTCTCCACAGAGAGCCTAAGAACTGTGGCCCCGGTTTCGCTTGAGTCTGTGCCTCCGGGCAAGACTTTTGTGCCCATCAATTTGCGACCGGAGGTACTCTCTTGGGCACACTCGTCCAGGGTGGGTGGACATTTTGGGCAAAGAGGACATCTGAGTTGCTGGCGAGGACATACTGGTGGACACATATGGTCCGGGATGTCAGGGAATACGTTCAGGCGTGCGTCTCCTGCGCCAAGAATAAGTCCCCTCGACAACGGCCAGCTGGGTTACTTTTCCCTTTACCGGTGGCAGACAGGCCCTGGGAGATGGTTGGGATGGATTTTGTGGTGGGCTTACCTAAGTCTCAGGGCTGCACCATCATCTGGGTGATAACCGACCACCTCTCGAAAATGGTGCACTTGGTGCCATTACCATGGTTACCGTCTGCACGGGCCTTGGCAGCATTATTCTTCAGGCATATTTTCCGCCTACACGGTATGCCAGACAAAGTTGTCAGTGATCGAGGTCCCCAGTTTGCGTCTCGGTTCTGGAGAGAGCTGTGTCGTTTACTCAGCATTGAGTTGAATCTCTCCTCTGCATACCATCCCGAGACGAATGGGTTGGTAGAGAGGGCCAACCAGACCTTGGTCACATACTTGCGACATTTTGTCTCTGCCAGGCAGGATGACTGGGCATCCTTGCTACCGTGGGCTGAGTTCGCTCTAAATAATGCTGTGGCTGACTCCACCGGACAGACCCCATTCCTCCTGAACTACGGTCAGCATCCGCGGGTACCAGTGCCCATGCCCGTGTCTTCCGCCGATTCCAGGGTGGCAGACTGGGCTGTTTAGGCATGGGACATTTTGGACCGCACCCAGGATGTCATTCAGGCCTCCAAAGAAAGG
>JARQOD010000001.1:617658835-617730321 GCA_033576555.1 Oophaga sylvatica | reverse complement strand
GTCCGAATTTCTGCGTGATCAAAAACCCCGGGCAGGGGGTGATCGTCGCTGAATGTACCACGCGTTTTCCGGTGGCTCGCTCTGGTCACAAACTAGTGACTCAGCAGCGATCTGGGTAGCGATATCGCTATGTGAACGGGCCCTTTAGCGATGTTACCCGCAGTGTCGCTGTCCCAGATCGCTGCCTGAGCTCCCTGTTTGGCAGCCTCAGCAGCGATCATGTAGCGATACACCAGCGATCCTGACAAGTGCATACGTTGTCGGGATCCTGGTTTTATCGTTATGTGACACCCAGCCTTTACTCTCCTGTCAGGCAGGAGAGGAACTCATTCATTTGGGGTTTACTGTGAGGCTGCAGCATAGCTGCGGCCCCTGCAGTAACCATTAACCCTTTCTGAAGGATTACACCGTGGGACCTGACTGTGCATGGGATAGGTAAGAATAATTTTGCTTTTTTATTTTATTTTTATTACAGGAAATGGTTTTTGCAGTAAAATAAAAGATGGTCAAAAACATGTGTCTTTATTTCATTAAAATGATTTTTAATTAAAGTGTGTGTGTTTTATTTTTATTTCATGCAATAGGATTAATAATTGATAGTTGTCTAATTGACAGCTCTCAATTATTAACCTGGCTTAAGGTCACCTTTCAATAGCAAGGTGGCTTTAACCCCATATTAACCCATTCGCCACCGCTACAGGGCAATGGGAATAGACGGGCAAAGTGCCAGAAAGGGCGAATCTAATTATAGATTTGTCTTTCCTGGGGTGTCTGGGGGCAGATGTTAGTAGCCGGGGGGGGGCAAAAATAATGGTCCCTCTGGGCTATTATTATCTGCCCCCACTCACTGGCTTTGTCTGTCTGGTTGCGAAAATAGGGCGGGAGCCCACGCATTTTTTTTCAGCAATTTTACACCTCATATATATATATACATGTCATTGAATTTGTGACACATATATATATATATTTATATTTGTAGTTCATACACTTCTACATAGTATAATAGCCGCTAATTCAATTGCCGGCTTTTGTGAAAATGCAGAACCCGACATGAAATGACACTTGGTGTACATAGGGTTAACCATGTCTTTTCATGTCCTTTGCTATCTAATTTGCACAAACAATTAAATCAGACTATGTGTGCAAAATTTCACACCTCTAGGGGTTAATTAAAGGTGTAAATTCGTAGCAAAAAAGTCCGTTTTTTTTACAACGAATTTACACCTTTAATTAACCCCTAGAGGTGTGAAATTTTGCAAACATAGTCTGATTTAATTGTTTGTGCAAATTAGATAGCAAAGGACATGAAAAGAAATGTTTAACCCTATGTACACCAAGTGTCATTTCATGTCGGGTGACCCGACATGAAATGACACTTGGTGTACATAGGGTTAACCATGTCTTTTCATGTCCTTTGCTATCTAATTTGCACAAACAATTAAATCAGACTATGTGTGCAAAATTTCACACCTCTAGGGGTTAATTAAAGGTGTAAATTCGTAGCAAAAAAGTCCGTTTTTTTTACAACGAATTTACACCTTTAATTAACCCCTACAGGTGTGAAATTTTGCACACATAGTCTGATTTAATTGTTTGTGCAAATTAGATAGCAAAGGACATGAAAAGAAATGTTTAACCCTATGTACACCAAGTGTCATTTCATGTCGGGTGCTTCTGTCTTTTCACTGAAGCCGGCTTTACCCGGCAATTGAATCAAAGGATATTTTACTATGCAGAAGTGTATAAACTATACATATATGTATATATATATGTCACAATGACATGTATATATATATATATGTATTCTATGTGTGTATATTTAGTGTTTACAAGGAAAGAATGGGGTTTTTTTAGTTGCGATATTTTGTTCCCATAGACTTACATGGGACTTCCGGTATCGGTATCGGGTATCGCCGATATTTTAGTGATATCGGCGATACCATTCCGATTCCGATACTTTAGCATATCGGAAAGTATCGCTCAACTCTAGTGTTTACACATAGCGGCACATGAATTGCCGGCTTTTCAAAGGATCTAGAGGTACAATTCTACAGGAAGTAGTTTTTTTTTCTCTGGGGGCACTCAACTTTATTAGTGTGGGACCAGCGGGAAAAATGCACAGATTACCTATATAGTCAATGGTGAATTGTAATTGCATTCCTGACACTTGTCTAATACATGCAGACAATTTGGTATAAGCAGTATATTTGCTGTGGAGTGTTTTTTTTGTGGTTTTTTTTGTGCACTATTGCACTTTTTTCCTTGACTGTATATGGGCTTATTACATCCTAAAAATGTCATGGCTACTCCTGACTAACAAATGATATAATTGAAATAATACAGTACGGTCAGTAGTCTGTCCCTATCACTGGCCATGTGACCTTCCTCAGAGATCTCCCTTGGCAACGTGCAATAAATTTATTATTTCTTTATATTGATTGGCACATTCTAATTTATGGACTTTACCATCTATAGGTTACTTATATCAGTAGGGAGGACTGGTTTTTCTGCCTCCTGTTGTTGTCCTTGACTTACTATTCATTGTTAACCAGCAATACTTTTTTATTGACCCTGTTTCACTTTGTGTCTTGTTTGTACTAATAAAAATACTTGATATAATTGTTAGGACTTCATTTTTCTCTTGTCTTCTGTATGCTTATGTGAGTCGTCACTATTTCAAATTTTGAGGCATTTCTCAGTTTTTGGTATTTACCATGTACTTTTGAGCATTATGAATTTTTGTAGTATTTTCTTTGCAACTTTGTTGGCATGCACAAAGAGACACAAGTTAACCCCAAAAACACATGAAAAAACCACATCAAAAATGCACCTTAAACATGCATTTTTGCCGCAGCTTCTTTCCTGCCAAGAAATTGAGTTTTGCTGCAGAAAGAAAACACAGCAAAAATGCCCAGTGTGAACTTACCCTAAATATAGTTTTAAGGGAAGTTTATAAGGATGAAGAATAAAAAGGAGAACATGAGGTGTTACGAGAAGTATCAATTTAAAAGTTTTGCAACATCTTCACTTATAAATATTTCAGTAATGTTCATTGAGATTGAATGTATTAATTTTGCGACTCCTCTACTGTGAGTGGTATAAATGACTAATGTGGCACCTAGGGGGCGCTGTATAAGTTGCTCAAATTATGCATGGAGGTATGAGATGGATGGGAAACCAGTCCCTGGTATGGTGCTAAATGGAAAGTATGTGTCGCAGAGCTATTCTGTGCTGTAGGTCAGTAATGTTGTTCTGGGACTCGTAGTCCCATAAGAGTTCTGATTATTGTTAAGGGTGAACCTACAGGGTTAGCTTGTGAGCTGGGTGGGACTTGCTAACCACACATACACCGCCCACTGGTGGTGGGAGAATGAAGGTTACATTCTGGTGATTGTATGTGTTGTGAAGGACCTGTTATGAGGTCATGAACAGGTGACCAGACCATGTGCTTCATACCTTAGCTGGGGGAGTGGCTACAGGTATGAAAGACAGTGTTTGGCACATGGTAAGGAGATTGTGTTGAAGACTGGGGAGTCTCTGGAAGTCTGGCTGAGACAGTGGAGAGTGTGTCCTGCATAGGGCTGCCTGGAAGGTTCCTGGAAGGTCTGTCAGTGTTGGAAGATCCTGGGGTTGGATCGGATTCCTGGAAGCACGTGGTGAGACTTGGAACTTGGTAGCCGGGGTGTTGGACGGGGGTCCTGAATAGCACCTGGGCAGGACATATGGGTGTGCAGAGCCTGTGACGGTCCCACACTGAGAACCATGCGGTTCTGTTGAGGAGTTTGGCTGGAGTCAGCCTGGAAAAGTGACTTTCTGTTACAGTTTGTCAGTGAGCACCGGAAGCGAGTCCAGATCACCTGGGGAATGGCACCTGGCGGTCCCTGCTGGCCTGCAGCCGCTTAGTCAAGCCCGTCCCATGCAAGGGTGAGTCTGGGAACAGTGATATTGAAAGCTGGAATGCATTTATGTTTTGTGATGTTTTGTTACCTGGTGTTAAAGAGACAGTAAAACATTGATTTTTGAACTTAAATCCTGTGTATTGCTTCGTTACTGCGTGCCCGGCCCTTGCCTAACCAGAGCGGATCCCTACATGTGAGACAGCCCACTTTCAGACTGTAACTTGCTGTTATATGTGCTTAGTTATCAACACTCATAAGGCAAGATTTCCTAAATTAAGATTATATTTACCGTACCTTTTATTGGCTATCACATATACAGTAACCGAAGGAAGCGAATGATGTGCTAGTCCAAATCCAAAAAAATATATTAACTTTATTAATAAAATATACAATTGACATAGGTGAACAGACGGGGAAATTCATAAAATTGTATCAAAATTGTGCATTTCTGCTATGAGAAAAAGGCACACATCACCTCAATTGGATACCTAATCCATACAGCAATGAAGAGCATCAGCAATATAAATCCTTTAAGGCCATCTTGTATATAAATATTGCCATGGGTATATAACAGTGAAATGCTCACATTCTGCATGTCCACAGACCGAAAAAATCAATTAAACAATAAGACATCCATTATCATGTCCATGTTTGCTATTTCAGTTATCAATGATATATTACCTTTAAGGGCCACAGCAGAGTAAGCAGCTGCTGGTATGGATCCAGAGGGGTGTGTGTGCCTGCCCCAAGGTACGTTTCGGTCTTGCCTTCGTATTTACTGTACCTTTTATTGGCTATCCAAAAAGAATATGGCAAATAGCAAACATCCAAGGCTACGTAGGCCTCATCAAAGAAATAATCTTGATAGAATATGATTTGTTTTTGTCAATTGATTCCTCCACAGAGAAAGACCTTTATAATACAATCCAAATACATAATTTGCTAAAAAATAAATTACTGAAACCCATAACAGCATCAGAAACAGAGGAGGTTATAAGATTAATTCTAGGCACGTTCACACTGTTCCTCGAATCGGAAGACTTACACCATATATTCTTATGAAGCAGTGAGCTCAGGTTGGGAGACCCAGTCGTAAGGTCCAGATTTCACAGATGTGTGAAAATAGCCTTTTTCATCATTTATTATTTTATTAATTTTAGTATTTTTTTCATCCTTATCTGTTTTTCTATCTGTTCAATTACAACATTGGATAGGGAGAGAATTATCATATATTATACTTTTTTTTGTTGTTGAGATGGCCAAGGTTTAACAATACTTTTAAAGGAGATTTCCCAAAATTGACACTTATCACATGATAAGTGGCTAAATTATTTGGCAAAGTAAAAAATCGCACCCTATGTGGTTTTAATGCTACTACTGACACTGTAACTAAACATAAGGGTTTCACTCTAGCTACAAAACACAATCTTAAGGGATCTGATTACACAGTTATGATTCACCAGTGCACATGTTCGCTTTTTTGCACAAGGTCCTCCGGATACCCAGTTCACAGAATACTTTGTTGTAGGATGTCCACCCACGCTCAGTTCTTTGTGGCTAGTTTCTGTTTGTTCCTCAGTTCCTGTCGCTCAGATTATTTTTTTTATCAATGACTCGGTCACTAAATAGTCTAATTATTTTGATCTTGCAGTAAAAGCTTAACACCATCTCTAGAGCTTGATATATGTATTTTCCTCTGGGTAAAAAAAAATCTATAATATTTCAGGATATATCAGTAGGTTATATATATACAGTACAGACCAAAAGTTTGGACACACCTTCTCATTCAAAGATTTTTCTGTATTTTCATGGCTATGAAAATTGTAGAATCACACTGAAGGCATCAAAACTATGAATTAACACATGTGAAATTATACATTACACTTTACAAAAAAGTGTGAAACAACTAAAAATATGTCTTATATTCTAGATTCTTCAAAGTAGCCACCTTTTGCTTTGATTACTGCTTTGCACGCAGAAAAGGTGAACGGATGGATTCTACATGCCTGGTTCCCACCGTGAAGCATGGAGGAGGTGGTGTGATGGTGTGGGGGTGCTTTGCTGGTGACACTGTTGGGGATTTATTCAAAATTGAAGGCATAGTGTGTTAGGGTTCGAGTTCCCGCTGCTGCACAAGGGGAGTCTCAAACCAGTCCCGCTGCGGTCCCCCATCCATTTCCATCCGCAGTGGAGCCTGCTCAGCAGAGACATTGGTCCCAGCGTCTTGCTCATTCCAATACTGTGCAGAGACTTGCTGCTGCCCTTCCTGGATCTTCTATTATAGCCAGTGCTGGAGCAGACATCTTTGGGACGAAGTCCTGCGTTTCCCCTTCTGAGCATGCCCAGGGTAAGATCTCTCATTGGAGATCAGGGGTCACATGTTCAGGTACTGCAGCAGCTCCTATTGGTCTGCCAGGAAGGTCCTGAAACTACATGTGTTTTGGAACAGTTTCTCATTGGTCCTTGTTTCTGGCAGGTCCTGTAGCTGTTACTATAAAAGGGTGGCATGGCTGGGCCGCCATGCGCTAGTATCAATTGCATTATGTGCTTTGCGCCAGTGTGATCATGCATGCATGTGGTTAGGGCTCGGCTGAAATAAGCCCATAGAATACCGGCACCTCCGGTGAGGAGATTTGAGTGTACGTGGTTAGGGCTTGGCTGAAATAAGCCCCTAGAATACCGGCTTCTCCGGTGAGGAGATTGCTTGATTGCGTTGCTGTCTGCATGATCACGGACTGCTATCTGCACAGCAGTTATCTGTGTATCCCTGTGGTGTTAACAGGACACAGTCTTTTTCTCAGCGGCTCTGTGACGCAACAGGGTTCGCTTTATAATGCTGGTTCAGTGCCCTAGCATTCTACTTTGCAGCTCACTGAAGCTAAGTGAGTTCGCACTTATCGCCATATAGCGCTGTGGCATTCCCGTTAGAGGCTCTGGGGATTAACAGAGTCGCACTTACTGCCACAGCGCGCTACGGCGTTTATTTTAGCGACTCTGCGGGATAACAGAGTGTGCTACTTTCGCCATCTTACTAGCAGCGGGCTTCGCCTGCACGGTGGACCCCGGGCTGCGAACGCACCTCTCTACTATATCTATTAGGTGCGTTCCGCAGACCCTAACATAATACTAGTGGCAGGGTCTGGCTAGTAAAATGACGGACGACCAGCGTCTACAGCAGTACATCCAGCAGCTGGAGGGTAGGTTGGCGGTCCTTGAGCGCACAACCTCAGCTGTGGATGTTACCGCAGTCGCTGTTCAGGCTGCTAGCGTAGCTGCAGCCAGTTTGTCCACCGCTACCTCTGCTCCGACATTATCCCACCTCCCACTTCCAGACAAGTTTACGGGTGACAGTAAACATTGTCGGGGATTCGTGAGTCAGTGCTCTATACAGCTTGAGCTTCTGGCAACACGTTTCCCCACGGAACGGGCACAAGTGGCTTTTATTGTGTCTCTTCTGTCGGGCAGAGCATTGGAGTGGGCAACGTCGCTGTGGGAGTGCGACGATCGTGTGGTGCGGAGTGCTCCTCGGTTTTTGGAGGCTCTGAAAAAGGTCTTTTTAGGACCTCAGGTCACGCACGATACGGCACTCCAACAGCTGGCAATGTCACAGAGCTTGTCCATGGTCAGCCAGTTCTCAGTCCAATTTCGGACTTTGGCCTCTGAATTAGAGTGGCCAGATAAAGTTCTTATTCCAGTGTTCTGGAGAGGACTGGCAGATCATGTAAAGGACGCTTTGGCTACCAGGGAGATCCCTGCCACACTGGAGAAACTCATTTCTATATCTACCCGCATCGACCTCCGTTTTCACGAGCGGAGGTTAGAGCGGACCCAGTGTAGGCAGAGGTTTCGGCTGGCACCCACCTTTGCCAAACCTCTTGAATTTCCCGTTCGGGCATCCGACTCCCCAGAGACCGTGGAGACTACTCGAGTGGGATCTAAGTCTCGGACCACTCGAGTATCCGTTGTCTGTAGAGTGTGTCAGCAGCCAGGACATTATGCCAACCGATGTCCCCAGCGAATGAGTAAACGGTCATGTTCGTTGACCATAGGTGCAGGGTCATTAGACGCGAGGGATTTTGCTCCGAAAGTGCTCCTTAAAGGGTTAATCTCTCTAGGTTCATCCACTCTTCCCGCCAAGCTTTGTGTGGACTCTGGGGCAGAGGGAAATTTTATGTCCTCCTCCTTTGCCTCTCGCCATTCCATACCGCTGGTGACCCTTGCCGAGCCAATATCGGTGAGAGTATTGAATGGAACAATCCTGCCCTCACAAATCACCTACCAGACTGTCTCTCTACCTCTGTCTATGTCCCCTTCTCATCAGGAGAATATATCCCTTTTTGTTCTTCCTGAGGGAATAGATGAGGTTTTGTTGGGATTACCCTGGCTTCGCCACCACTCTCCCTATATTGAGTGGTCCTCTGGGAGAATACTGGGTTGGGGTGATCATTGCAGAGACAGATGTCTCAGAAAGGACATTCAGGTTTCCACCACGGAGATACCCATAGACCTTGCTTCTCTCCCCAAGGTTTATCGATCATATGCGGACGTATTCTCCAAAAAGGCAGCGGAGACTCTTCCACCTCATCACCCCTATGACTGTCCTATAGACCTCTTGCCTGGAACGGAGCTTCCACGGGGAAGAGTGTATCCTCTCTCTCTTCCTGAGACGGAGGCCATGTCACAATACATCCAGGAAAATCTGGCAAGAGGGTTTATTAGGAAGTCAGTGTCACCAGCAGGGGCAGGATTTTTCTTCGTGCAGAAGAAGAATGGAGAATTACGACCATGTATAGACTATAGGGGTCTTAATGCCATTACCATTAAGAACAAATATCCTTTGCCCCTAATATCTGAGCTCTTTGATAGGCTCCGGGGAGCAAGGGTATTTACTAAGCTGGATCTTTGTGGTGCCTATAACCTGATCCGCATCCGTGAGGGGGACGAATGGAAGACGGCGTTCAATACCAGAGATGGACATTACGAATATCTTGTGATGCCCTTCGGGCTCTGTAATGATCCAGCCGTCTTCCAAGATTTCGTAAATGACATCTTCCGGTACATGCTTGCCACCTCTGTGGTAGTCTTTCTGGATGACATTCTCATCTTTTCTCAAGATATGGACACCCACCGGAGAGATGTTTGCAGGGTTTTTGACCTCTTGCGGGCAAATTCCTTATATGCAAAGTTGGAGAAGTGTGTGTTTGAGCAGGAGTCTCTGCCATTCCTGGGCTATATCATCTCCACTCAGGGATTGGCTATGGATCCTGCCAAACTACAGGCTGTAATGGATTGGCAAGAATCCCACTCTCTTAAAGCGGTGCAACGCTTTATGGGGTTCATTAATTACTATCGCCAATTCATTCCCCACTTCTCTACTTTGGTTGCTCCCTTGGTAGCCCTCACCAAGAAGGGAGCCAATCCCAAATTGTGGTCAGAGGAGGTTTCCAAGGCCTTTACTTCAATCAAGTCCCATTTTGCTAGCGCTCCTATCCTACATCGTCCCGAGGTTGATAAGAGTTTTATATTGGAGGTAGATGCCTCGTCCATTGGTGCTGGAGCAGTCCTTTTCCAAAAGGATGCTCAAGGTCGTAAACATCCTTGCTTCTTCTTCTCCAAGACCTTCACACCAGTGGAGAGGAATTATTCCATTGGGGATAGGGAGTTGCTAGCCATGAAGTTGGCCTTTTCCAAGTGGAGACATCTCCTGGAGGGGGCTCGCTTTCCCTTTCAAGTGTTCACTGACCACGAAAATTTGGTCTATTTACAGACCGCCCAGCGGCTAAATTCCCTTCAGGCCAGATGGTCCCTGTTCTTCTACCGGTTCCATTTCACCCTCAATTTTCTTTCCGGGGAGAAGAACATTCGTGCCGATGCTCTGTCTCGCTCCGTGGTGTCCTCTGAGGAGGTGGAGGAGGAGCCTCGGCTGATTGTCTCCACAGAGAGCCTAAGAACTGTGGCCCCGGTTTCGCTTGAGTCTGTGCCTCCGGGCAAGACTTTTGTGCCCATCAATTTGCGACCGGAGGTACTCTCTTGGGCACACTCGTCCAGGGTGGGTGGACATTTTGGGGCAAAGAGGACATCTGAGTTGCTGGCGAGGACATACTGGTGGACACATATGGTCCAGGATGTCAGGGAATACGTTCAGGCGTGCGTCTCCTGCGCCAAGAATAAGTCCCCTCGACAACGGCCAGCTGGGTTACTTTTCCCTTTACCGGTGGCAGACAGGCCCTGGGAGATGGTTGGGATGGATTTTGTGGTGGGCTTACCTAAGTCTCAGGGCTGCACCATCATCTGGGTGATAACCGACCACCTCTCGAAAATGGTGCACTTGGTGCCGTTACCATGGTTACCGTCTGCACGGGCCTTGGCAGCATTATTCTTCAGGCATATTTTCCGCCTACACGGTATGCCAGACAAAGTTGTCAGTGATCGAGGTCCCCAGTTTGCGTCTCGGTTCTGGAGAGAGCTGTGTCGTTTACTCAGCATTGAGTTGAATCTCTCCTCTGCATACCATCCCGAGACGTATGGTTTGGTAGAGAGGGCCAACCAGACCTTGGTCACATACTTGCGACATTTTGTCTCTGCCAGGCAGGATGACTGGGCATCCTTGCTACCGTGGGCTGAGTTCGCTCTAAATAATGCTGTGGCTGACTCCACCGGACAGACCCCATTCCTCCTGAACTACGGTCAGCATCCGCGGGTACCAGTGCCCATGCCCGTGTCTTCCGCCGATTCCAGGGTGGCAGACTGGGCTGTTTAGGCATGGGACATTTTGGACCGCACCCAGGATGCCATTCAGGCCTCCAAAGAAAGGATGAGGTCTTCGGCCGATGCCCATCGGCGCCCCGCTCCTACTTTTGCTCCGGGTGACCTAGTGTGGCTCTCTGCCCGAAACATCAGGCTAGGTGTTGAGTCCACCAAGTTGGCACCTCGCTTTTTGGGTCCCTTTAAAGTTCTTGAGCAGGTGAACCCGCTGGTTTATTGCCTAGCCGTTCCGCCTCGCCTTGGTATTACCGACACCTTTCACGTGTCCCTCCTGAAACCAGTGGCCATTTCCCGGTTTTCCGAGTCATCTGCCGGGACGTCGGGTTCATCTACCGACGATCATGAGGTGAACGCCATTGTTGGGTGCAAGGTGGTACGAGGCAAAAAATTTTATTTCGAGGATTGGAGGGGTTATGGGCCTGCGGATAGGTCCTGGGAGCCTGCCGAGCATGTTCACGCTACGCAGCCTTTTAGCGCAGCGAGGCCCAAAGAAGGGGGGCCCTAGGACGGGGGGTAATGTTAGGGTTCGAGTTCCCGCTGCTGCACAAGAGGAGTCTCGAACCAGTCCAGCTGCGGTCCCCCATCCATCTCCGTCCGCAGTGGAGTCTGCTCAGCAGAGACGTCGGTCCCAGCGTCTTGCTCATTCCAGTACTATGCAGAGACTTGCTGCTGCCCTTCCTGGATCTTCTATTATAGCCAGTGCTGGAGCAGACGTCTTTGGGACGAAGTCCTGCGTTTCCCCTTCTGAGCATGCCCAGGGTAAGATCTCTCATTGGAGATCAGGGGTCACATGTTCAGGTACTGCAGCAGCTCCTATTGGTCTGCCAGGAAGGTCCTGAAACTACATGTGTTTTGGAACAGTTTCTCATTGGTCCTTGTTTCTGTCAGGTCCTGTAGCTGTTACTATAAAAGGGTGGCATGGCTGGGCCGTCATGCGCTAGTATCAATTGCATTATGTGCTTTGCGCCAGTGTGATCATGCATGCATGTGGTTAGGGCTCGGCTGAAATAAGCCCATAGAATACCGGCACCTCCGGTGAGGAGATTTGAGTGCACGTGGTTAGGGCTTGGCTGAAATAAGCCCCTAGAATACCGGATTCTCCTGTGAGGAGATTGCTTGATTGCGTTGCTGTCTGCATGATCACGGACTGCTATCCGCACAACAGTTATCTGTGTATCCTGTGGTGTTAACAGGACACAGTCTTTTTCTCAGCGGCTCTGTGACGCAACAGGGTTCGCTTTATAATGCTGGTTCAGCGCCCTAGCGTTTTACTTTGCGGCTCACTGAAGCTAAGTGAGTTCACACTTATCGCCATATAGCGCTGTGGCATTCCCGTTAGCGGCTCTGGGGATTAACAGAGTCGCACTTACTGCCACAGCGCGCTACGGTGTTTATTTTAGCGACTCTGCGGGATAACAGAGTTCGCTACTTTTGCCATCTTACTAGAAGCGGGCTTCGCATGCACGGTGGACCCGGGCTGCGAACGCACCTCTCTACTATATCTATTAGGTGCGTTCCGCAGACCCTAACATAGTGAACCAGCATGCTACCACAGCATCTTGCAGCAGCATGCTATTCCATCCGGTTTGCGTTTAGTTGGACCATCATTTATTTTTCAACAGGACAATGACCCCAAACACACTCCAGGCTGTGTAAGGGCTATTTGACCAAGAAGGAGAGTGTTGGGGTGCTACGCCAGATGACCTGGCCTCCACAGTCACCAGACCTGAACCCAATCGAGATGGTTTGGGGTGAGCTGGACTGCTCACCGCTTCAATTTTGAATAAATCCCCAACAGTGCACTTGGTAACTCATCATTCATTGCCAAGAACAGCACATACTTCACACGCTACTGATACGTTATACACATTCCCATATGCCACTCACAACCTGTACACCTGTACGCTTGCCAGAAAGCTTCTAGATGTTGGGCTGCCAGGTGAGTAGCCTGAATTTCACAACATACCAGTGATTGTAGTATGAAAATACCTACTGCCAAGAGAAAAGATTCAAACTCTGCAATATTATAGGATTGGTTGGCACTGACTGAAAAACAGAAAGATGGCAATAAAGGAACCCGGGGGACCAATTGTCTGTGAAATTGGCAATCTTACAGAAAAAGCCAATCATTGGCTTGATCAAGAACTGAGATATATTGTTTATGGGCTCCAAACCTACACCAGGGATACCATACAGATGTTGAATGAATTACAGGATTATAGCATAGGGCCACAATAACTGCTGGCCTCTTGTAACGTTGAAAGCCTATACATTAGTATCGATCATAACAAGGACAATGTGGCAGTAGAAATCTTTCTTTCACATAATGAAAACAATTTGTGTTCCTTCTATTGAGATTCATTCTGAAACACAACTACTTCATCTTCAACAGCAGCTTCTATTTGGAGATAAGTGGCACTGCAATGGGAGCAGCTGTTGCGCCAACCTTTGCAAATATATATATTTGGGATGGTGGGAAGAGGATGTTGTCTTTGTGGAGACTATGACTAAATACGTTGTCAAAATTAACATCTGGCGACGTTATATTGGCAATATTTTGATAATTTGGAGTGGCGATTCTGAAGAACTGTGTGAATTTATTAATTTATTGAACAGCAATGACCTGAACCTCAAATTGACTCGATCTTTTGATTGTTATTTTATTCCATTTTTGGACATTATTATCAAAAAGGACACTCATAACAATTTACTGATGGACTTGTATAGAAAAGACACTGCTACAAATAGTGTCTTGAATGCCAGAAGTGCTCACTCAGCAAACACTATCAAAGGAATCCCCAAGGGGGAATACGTACAATTGCAAAGACTTTTCCTGCACAATGATGACAAAAGTATTCTCAGAGTGATACCTTTATTGGCTAACCAGAAAATAATATGTTTGCAAGCATTCAGAGCACAGGGTTTCCTTCTTCAAGCAGGATTACAGGATTTTTTTGTAATCCTGCCTGAAGAAGGAGCCCCTGTGCTCTGAAAGCTTGCAAACATATTATTTTCTGGTTAGCCAATAAAGGTATCACTCTGAGAATACTTTTGTCTTCATTGGGCGGAAAAGTATTAACATTGATTTTTCTGGCTAACATGGTACCACAATATAATTTATTATTGTACATTACAATTGCAAAGAAAATGTTCTTCTTTTGTAGAAAAAGTGCTGATGAACTCAAGGGAAGACTCTTCAAAAGTCTACAATCATGCCCTTAGATCTAACAGGGAGGGCCTTCTGGTACCAAAATCCAGGATGGGAAATCGGGACAAAGACTAATTACTTAATATTATGAAAACTGGAATGACTTTGCGTATCCTGATATTACAGTCAGATCAAATTTTGAGGTAATAGTTCACAGAAAGGGCCTCATTGGGATACCACCTCCATTTCAAATGTTTTGGTGAGTATCTACTTTTTATGTAAGGAGTCATCAACCAAGAATCATGACCCTCGCTTTTTTCATGCAAACTATGCAAAACATACTGTATAGGATCTTGATCATGAGGAAAAAATTCTTGGATAGCTTTGGCGATAAGTACTACATATGTGAATACATAAACTGTTTCTCAGAGGGAGTAGTATACTGCCTTGAGTGCCCATGAAGCTTAAAAAAAGTGGGCAAAACCACCAAGGACTTGAAAACAAGAACCAATGAACACATTATATCCATCATTAATTATGAGAAAAATTAGTCTTTTCATAGAGATCATAACAAACTGTTTTGTCACACCCCCTTTGTTAGACATTTTAAAATATTGCACAATTTGGAATGGACCAAGTTGGGCAATTTGCCAGATCAAAACTGGCAGAAGAGGTGGGGACCTGGACTCAATTCTTTTTAAACGGGAAAGTGAATGGATCTTTAAGATAGACTTCCACAGGGATTGAATGAAAATCACAACTTTACCTGTTTTTTGTATATAACTACAGTGGGATTGGAAAGTATTCAGACCCCTTTAAATTTTTTCACTCTTTGTTTCATTGAAGCCATTTGGTAAATGCAAAAATGTTCAGTTTTCTTCTCATTAATGTGCACTCTGCACCCCATCTTTACTGAAAAAAACAGAAATGTAGACATTTTGCAAATTTATTAAAAAAGAAAAACTGAAATATCACATGGTCATAAGTATTCAGACCCTTTGCTCACTATTGAGTAGAAGCACCCTTTTGAACTAGTACAGTCAGGAGTCTTCTTGGGAATGATGCAACAAGTTTTTCACACCTGGATTTGGGAATCCTCTGCCATTCTTCCTTGCAGATGCTCTCCAGTTCTGTCAGGTTGGATGGTGAACGTTGGTGGACAGCTATTTTCAGGTCTCTCCAGAGATGCTCAATTGGGTTTAGGTCAGGGCTTTGGCTGGGCCAGGCAAGAATGGTCACAGAGTTGTTCTGAAGCCACTCCTTTGTTATTTTAGCTCTTTCCTTAGAGTCATTGTCTTGTTGTAAGGTGAACCTTTGGCCAAGTTTGAGGTCAAGAGCACTCTGGAAGAGTTTTCATCAAAGATATCTCTGTACTTGGCCGCATTCATGTTTCCTTCAATTGCAACCAATCATCCTGTCCCTGCAGCTGAAAAACACCCCCACAGCATGATGCTGCTACCACCATGTTTTACTTTTGGGATTGTATTGGGTAGGTGATGAGCAGTGCCTGGTTTTCTCCACACATACGACTTAGAATTATCACCAAAAAGTTCTATCTTCGTCTCATCAGACCAGAGAATCTTATTTCTCATAGTCTGGGAGTCCTTCATGTGATTTTTTTTTAGCAAACTCTATGCGGGCTTTTATATGTCTGGCACTGAGGAGAGGCTTCCGTCGGACCACTCTGCCATAAAAGCCTGACTGGTGGAGAGCTGCAGTGATACTTGTCTTTGTGGAACTTTTTCCCATCTCCCTACTGCATCTGTGGAGCTCAGCCACAGTGATCTTGGGGTTCTTCTTTACCTCTCTCACCAAGGCTCTTCTCCCACGATTGCTCAGTTTGGCTGGATGGCCAGTTCTAGGAAGACTTCTGGTGGTCCCAAACTTCTTCCATTTAAAGATTATGGAGGCCACTGTGCTCTTAGGAACCTTGAGAACTGCAGAAATTCTTTTGTAACCTTGGCCAGATCTGTGCCTTACCACAATTCTGTCTCTGAGCTCCTTGGCCAGTTCATTTGACCTCATGATTCTCATTTGGTCTGACATGCACTTTGAGCTGTGAGGTCTTATATAGACAGGTGTGTACCTTTACAAATCAAGTCCTATCAGTTTAATTAAACACAGCTGGACTCCAATGAAGGAGTAGAACCATCTCAAGGAGGATCACAAGGAAATGGACAGCATGTGATTTAAATATGAGTGTCTGAGCAAAGGGTCTGAATACTTATGACCATGTGATATTTCATGTGTTCTTTTTTAATAAATTTGCAAAAATTTCTACATTTTTGGCTTTTATCAGTCAAGATGGGGTGCAGAGTGTACATTAATGAGAAAAAAACTTTTTTACATTTACCAAATGGCTGCAATGAAACAAAGAGTGAAAAATTTAAAGGGGTCTGAATACTTTCCGAACCCACTGTATTCTTATACATTTAAGTAGTTTTTGAGAAAATTCAATAGAATGAATAAAACAACTGTTACGTAACGGAATAACCAATAAGTTGATTCATGCAGATATTCAAAATCAAAATTGACTTTGACCTACAGGAAGACAATAAACTAGTATTAAGAACGGAATAGTAGTGATGAGCGAACGTGCTTGGATAAGGTGTTATTTGAGCATGTTTTGGTGCTAACCGAGTGACTTTGGCGTGCTTGAATAATTTGTTCGATTTCCTGCGCCTGCATATCTCGCAGCTGTTCGACAATTGCAATATATGCAGGGATTGCCTAACAAACAGGCAAACCCTGCATGTGTTGTGGCTGTCGAACAGCCTGGAGATATGCAGCCATGGGAACTCGAACTATTTTTCTCCAAAACTGTTTTTGCCGGCTGAGTGAAACTATACTATTGGGGATTGTGAGCTTATGGCCATTAAAATGGAGCTCGGGGAATAGCAACATCCACTGGAAGGCGCCAGTAATAATATACACGGACCATAGTCACTTGACAAGTGGAAAGGTTTTCAATATTAGAGTAGGACTGTCCCACAGAGGGTTGCCTTGACGTGGCGGGATGGCTTGTACATTATTTTGATCAAAATTATGTTTACTAAATACCCTTATGATTATTACTACCTTCATGCATTTTTGCAAAAAGATTTTTTATTTCATTTTTGGATATTTGTTTTTTTGTGCCTGTTTTTCTGTGTAATGGTCATGTGTTAATATGCATTTACATTTTGCATACACATTAACTTACTTTTTCAGTTCAGATCTAGTTTTCTATGTAGTTCATAGTGCATTCCGTGCATATAAGGGTGTGACCGCCCTGTTTTCTGAGTTGAGAAAATCCATCCTGTCTAGCCAGAGCTTCAACTGGTGGGTTCAGTCCCTCTGCCCTTGTTCACATTTAAGTCACTTGACAAGTGGAAAGGTTTTCAATATTAGAGTAGGACTGTCCCACAGAGGGTTGCCTTGACGTGGCGGGATGGCTTGTACATTATTTTGATCAAAATTATGTTTACTAAATACCCTTATGATTATTACTACCTTCATGCATTTTTGCAAAAAGATTTTTTATTTCATTTTTGGATATTTGTTTTTTTGTGCCTGTTTTTCTGTGTAATGGTCATGTGTTAATATGCATTTACATTTTGCATACACATTAACTTACTTTTTCAGTTCAGATCTAGTTTTCTATGTAGTTCATAGTGCATTCCGTGCATATAAGGGTGTGACCGCCCTGTTTTCTGAGTTGAGAAAATCCATCCTGTCTGGCCAGAGCTTCAACTGGTGGGTTCAGTCCCTCTGCCCTTGTTCACATTTAAGTCACTTGACAAGTGGAAAGGTTTTCAATATTAGAGTAGGACTGTCCCACAGAGGGTTGCCTTGACGTGGCGGGATGGCTTGTACATTATTTTGATCAAAATTATGTTTACTAAATACCCTTATGATTATTACTACCTTCATGCATTTTTGCAAAAAGATTTTTTATTTCATTTTTGGATATTTGTTTTTTTGTGCCTGTTTTTCTGTGTAATGGTCATGTGTTAATATGCATTTACATTTTGCATACACATTAACTTACTTTTTCAGTTCAGATCTAGTTTTCTATGTAGTTCATAGTGCATTCCGTGCATATAAGGGTGTGACCGCCCTGTTTTCTGAGTTGAGAAAATCCATCCTGTCTGGCCAGAGCTTCAACTGGTGGGTTCAGTCCCTCTGCCCTTGTTCACATTTAAGTCACTTGACAAGTGGAAAGGTTTTCAATATTAGAGTAGGACTGTCCCACAGAGGGTTGCCTTGACGTGGCGGGATGGCTTGTACATTATTTTGATCAAAATTATGTTTACTAAATACCCTTATGATTATTACTACCTTCATGCATTTTTGCAAAAAGATTTTTTATTTCATTTTTGGATATTTGTTTTTTTTGTGCCTGTTTTTCTGTGTAATGGTCATGTGTTAATATGCATTTACATTTTGCATACACATTAACTTACTTTTTCAGTTCAGATCTAGTTTTCTAAGCCTGGAGATATGCAGCCATGGGAACTCGAACATATTTTTCTCCAAAACTGTTTTTGCCGGCTGAGTGAAACTATACTATTGGGGATTGTGAGCTTATGGCCATTAAAATGGAGCTCGGGGAATAGCAACATCCACTGGAAGGCACCAGTAATAATATACACGGACCATAAAAGTCTGACCTTCCTGCAGTGTACCCAGCAGTTGAATCCTTACCAAGCCAGGAGGGCACTCTTCTTCATTTGTTTTAACTTCGAATTACACTTCTGTCTTGCAGAGAAGAATGTCAAAACAGATGCCCTTTCTCGATCCTTTGATGTGACCTAGTCTGTGAAGGAGTATCAGCATATCTTTGACAGGATTATTGAAGCAGCCCTTGTTTTTTAATAGACATTACTCCCAGCAAAACCTTTGTCTCTACTGCTAGGACGAGTAGCATTCTGTACTAGGGACACAAATTAAATTTACCTGGTCATATGGACAATTAGAAACTCTAGTGAGCTAATTGCTCACCATTTCTGGTGGCTCTCACTGGTAAAGGATATCCAGCACTTCATAGCCTCCTGTTCACAGTGTCTACTCCCAAGCAGTAGGAGGTTTATTTGGCGGCTCCTCCGATCACTCTTCCTATGACTCTTCCCTGATCTAAGGTTCTAGTTCAGTTCCTGTCTATTTTCCTGTAAGATGCTCTCTTGTATTGACTTCCATGTTTTCTGACTCGGCTAGCTTACTCGTTTATTTTTATTTCTTGGCCCCAGACCTCTGCTACGTATATTGATCCTGTACTGACTGCCCTGACCACGGACTGTCTGAGTACATCTTTTCCTTTGTCCACCTATACCTTTTACACTTGTTTCTGACCCTCTTGTCAACTGCTGCAGACCTGGGGACTAGAGTGGTACCTGTTGACTACCTGCAGCCAAGCCTATCCTCACCATCAGAGGCTCTTGTGAATACCTTCAGGGTAAGCCAGGCCCATGGTGCACTGGATCCACACCATCCAGTATTATACTGGCCCTATTTTATATGGGAATATGCAAACCAGTATATTCCCATACACCTCCGGAACACATCCGGAAAGAACGCAGGGCTGCATAACCCTGTGTTATTTCCGTTGCGGCGACGCAGCGTCGCCGCAAGACGCTAGGACATGCTGCGGTCTAAAAAGACGCGCCGCATGTCCGGAAACGCAGGTCTTCCGCCTGCATATTTTCACGCATAGTGGAGACGGGATTTCTTGAAATCCCCTCCACTATGCTGTAACATCTGGACGTTGCGTGTTTGACGCTGCGCCAACGCACAGCGTCAAACACGCAGCTAATCCGGAATGTTTCCTGATCGTGGAAACATACCCTTATACCTAGGGAAGATAAATTTAATATTAAGATTATTGTTAGTGAGATTAATAATAATTGAATTGATTACTGTCTTTTCTAACACCACAATTTATGAAAACAAAAATGAGCTTAGTCTATCAGACTGCTGCTTCTCTCTGTCAGTATTAATTATATCATACAAATTGGATTCCAAATTTGGGACTGCACTTTGTGCTCTCCCTCTCTAAATTAATCCTTGGTCAGGGATACGGACAATCTTCATTACAATTTTAAATTCAATAATAAAAGTTATATTTTCTATTCATATAGTCACACTCTTTCTCCTGCGCCTCCTTTATCATCTAATATCACTTTTGTCTGGTGGTGTACGCCAGTGTGAATACTTATATGGGAAGATAGTACCTATACAATCAAGTGGCTGGAACGGCCCAAGGGGGAAACCATGATATCCACAGTGAATATGACTTCAACAGAAAGGATGAAAAAGAGTAGGACATGCACAACCCTCAAGACAGAGAACGCATGGAACCATGGAACACATGGAACCATACACTTGATGCAAACCATTTGGTCTATGGTTCTGCTAATGAGACCTAAGAGGACAAGCTAGACAATGCTACACATTAAGTTGCCAACCAGTGTTGCAAACCAGAGGGGTTGTAAGAAGGATGTTACTACTCAATCACTAATGCAGGAGAAGGGAATAAATTGATACATGCCTTTTCCACATGTTTAGCCTGGTCTGAAACACATGCACAATCCCAAAACATGCACAACATCTAAGCCACAGAACTCATGGCATTTAATAAAGTGAATGGATTCCCTGGCCTTTAGGCAACTGGCATGATCAATTGGATTGCTGCATGTATGATTCCACAATTGAGTCATGGGAGGAAGAGTTTCATAATTCTAGACATTAAGGTTCCAATTACCAGTTGCAAACCAGGGGAGTTGGAGAAAAAGGCCACTACTCCACCATTAATGCATGGTAGGTGGCGGGAAGAAATAGATGCTCCACTTTTGCACATGTTTAGCAGGGTGTTAAGAACCCTTAAGAAACTAATTACAATTCTTAAAACCTGCTGTACCAGATAAAAGGGAATGGAGTAACTGAGTGGCAGGAGCAGTCAGGGTAGCTCAACAGGCTATATGAAGCTTGTCTCCTGCAGTCAAAAACTCCATTCCTTTTAGGTGAGGTATTCATGAATATGAGAAAAAATGATCTATGTCCAGCCACTTCTCAGTGGTGGTATCGTAATCTGTACTTTATAATCTACTGTCTTTATTTTAATGAAAATCAGTTCTACATGAGCTGATTTCTTGGTGAACATGGTGATAGGCTGTTGTTTATAACACAGATCTAATGCAGAAGGCAGAGCTGCAGTTAGGTTAGAGAAAGCGGAAACTTGAACAAGTAATGTGGCAGGAGGTATGTTTTAGACTTGAGATTCCCCGTAGAGAGTGTAATTAATCTGTAGTTATAGTGTAGATCACAGTACTACTCTGATGGAAGGGAGCTAAAAAGCAACCAAGCCTCAATCACCAAGAAAAAGAAATAGTTTCACTGTAGCTACCGACTTACAGATACATTTTGAGTTATTGATTTGACAGTGAAACATAAAATACAATGTTGCTGATATTACCGTATCACATTATAGGAACTGTTCAATAACAGAAGGGACCAGAAAGATTTTTTTTTAGATGTTTTATATTTATATAACTAACACACAGTGCACTAATATACAAGTATTTAAAGCTTACAGTTTTCCAACTGAGTAACACTGTTGGCAGGTTCTGCAGTCATTTCATAATCTGAATAGTAAAAGGTAACATCTATATATATAAAATTGAATGTGTGTATGTGTGTATCACCAACCAATCACGGAGTATCTTACATTTAACCAGAGCTGTTTAAAGAAGCTGAGCTGTGATTTGTTGCTATGAGCAACAGTTTTCCTTGCAACCAATCCCTAAGCATCTTTCAATTCACCAGAGCTGTTTGATAGAAGCTGAGCTGTGATTGGTTGCTATGAGCAACAGTTTTCTCACTTCACGACAACACCTCTGCTGACACTGACCAGGTGGGAGAAATCTAGCATCCCTGGGAACATAATCTCCCAGCCATTGTCTGCCCCCAGACAGAAGCAGAGCACACATGGCAGAAATGAATCACCCGCTCCCGTGCCCATATCCCCATCACACATCACCCATCCCATAGGCACATCTTCCCTCTTAAAGGGATCCCTGGTACGGAAGTGAGGGCAAATCCACTCTGATTCTCACCCCAGGCTTCTATTAAAGGGATCATTGGTATGGAAGTCAGGGCAAATCCATCCAGCGCTTTGGTTCTGATGCCAGGCCTCTCTTAAAGGGCTCCCCGGTATGGAAGTTATGGCGGCTGTGACGGGATGATGTAGGATATTAGGGGTAGTAGTCCGGTGGCTCTGGCTGACCTACCTTTGCCTGACATTGCCAACTCCGTGTGTGGTTCCACCATTACTCCCCAGCAACATGCCCGCTGTCTTGGGGTTATACTTGATTCCAAGCTTTCATTCACCCCCCACATCCGATCACTGGCTCGCTCTTGTTATCTCCACCTCAAAAACACTTCTAGAATTCGACCTTTTCTTACTTTTGACTCTGCAAAAACTCTTACTGTTTCTCTTGTTCATGCTCTTCTGGACTATTGTAACTCTCTACTAATCGGTCTCCCTCTTACCAAACTCTCCCCTCTCCAATCTGTCTTGAATGCTGCAGCCAGGATCATATTCATCACCAAGTGTTATACCGATGCCTCTACCTTGTGCCAGTCATTACACTTGTTACCCATCCACTACAGAATCCAGTAAAAACTTATTACCCTCACTCACAAAGCACTCCATGGCTCAGCACCACCCTACATCTCCTCCCTTGTGTCAGCCTACCATCCTACCTGTGTCCTCCGTTCTGCTAATGACCTGAAGTTAGCATCCTCAATAATCAGAACCTCCCACTCCCGTCTCCAAGACTTTTCACGTGCTGCGCCAATTCTTTGGAATGCACTATCCAGGTTAATACGATTAATCCCCAATCCCCACAGTTTTAAGCGTGCCCTAAAAACGCACTTGTTCAGACTGGCATACCACCTCAACGCATTAACCTAACTATCCCTGTTGGCCCATTCAAAAAAATTTCTACCATAATCAGGTACCTCTTATTATGTTCTCACCCCCTTTATGCATTTAATAGCCCTCTGTGTCTGTACTGTTACATACTTTGGCTGTTAACTGGTTCATGCAGAATTACATGAACACCCGATTCTTACACTATGGCTGGTCCGAACAATGAAAGCAATTGTTACCATCCACCTTTTGTGTCTCCCCTTTTTCCTCATAGATTGTAAGCTTGCGAGCAGGGCCCTCATTCCTCTTGGTATCTACTTTGATCTGTAATTATTGTTATGCTGTAATGTCTATTGTCTGTACAAGTCCCCTCTATAATGTAAAGTGCTGCGGAATATGTTGGCGCTATAGAAATAAAATTATTATTATTATTATTATATTAGGGTTAGTAGTCCGGTGGCTCTGACAGGATGATGTGGGATATTAGTAGTCCGGTGGCTCTGGCTGATGGGATGATGTGGGATATTAGGGGGAGTAGTCCAGTGGCTCTGGCTGACGGGATGATGTGGGATATTAGGGGTAGTAGTCTCGTGGCTCTGGCTGGTGGGATGATGTGGGATATTAGGGGGAGTAGTCCGGAGGCTCTGGCTGATGGGGTGATGTGGGATATTAGGGGGAGTAGTCCAGTGGCTCTGGCTGATGGGATGATGTGGGATATTAGGGGTAGTAGTCTGGTGGCTCTGGCTGACGGGATGATGTGGGATATTAGGGGGAGTAGTCCGGTGGCTCTGGCTGATGGGATGATGTGGGATATTAGGGGTAGTAGTCCGGTGGCTCTGACAGGATGATGTGGGATATTAGTAGTCTGGTGGCTCTGGCTGATGGGATGATGTGGGATATTAGGGGAGTAGTCCGGTGGCTCCGACTGACGGGATGATGTGGGATATTAGGGATAGTAGTCTGGTGGCTCTGGCTGACGGGATGATGTGGGATATTAGGGGGAGTTGTCCGGTGGCTCTGACTGACGGGATGATGTGGGATATTAGGGGTAGCAGTATGGTGGCTCTGACAGGATGATGTGGGATATTAGTAGTCTGGTGGCTCTGGCTGACGGGATGATGTGGGATATTAGGGGGAGTAGTCCTGAGGCTCTGGCTGATGGGATGATGTGTGATATTAGGGGGAGTAGTCCTGAGGCTCTGGCTGATGGGATGATGTGGGATATTAGGGGGAGTAGTCCGGTGGCTCTGACAGGATGATGTGGGATATTAGTAGTCTGGTGGCTCTGGCTGACGGGATGATGTGGATATTAGGGGGAGTAGTCCAGTGGCTCTGGCTGACGGGATGATGTGGGATATTAGCGGGAGTAGTCCTGAGGCTCTGGCTGACGGGATGATGTGGGATATTAGGCGGAGTAGTCCGGTGGCTCTGGCTGACGGAACGATGTGGGATATTAGCGGGAGTAGTCCTGAGGCTCTGGCTGACGGGATGATGTGGGATATTAGGCGGAGTAGTCCGGTGGCTCTGGCTGACGGGATGATGTGGGATATTAGCGGGAGTAGTCCTGAGGCTCTGGCTGACGGGATGATGTGGGATATTAGGCGGAGTAGTCCGGTGGCTCTGACAGGATGATGTGGGATATTAGTAGTCTGGTGGCTCTGGCTGACGGGATGATGTGGGATATTAGGGGGAGTAGTCTGGTGGCTCTGGCTGACGGGATGATGTGGGATATTAGGGGGAGTTGTCCGGTGGCTCTGACTGACGGGATGATGTGGGATATTAGGGGTAGCAGTATGGTGGCTCTGACAGGATGATGTGGGATATTAGTAGTCTGGTGGCTCTGGCTGACGGGATGATGTGGGATATTAGGGGAGCAATCCAGCGGCTCTGGCTGACGGGATGATGTGGGATATTAGCGGGAGTAGTCCTGAGGCTCTGGCTGATGGGATGATGTGGGATATTAGGGGGAGTAGTCCTGAGGCTCTGGCTGATGGGATGATGTGGGATATTAGGGGGAGTAGTCCGGTGGCTCTGACAGGATGATGTGGGATATTAGTAGTCTGGTGGCTCTGGCTGACGGGATGATGTGGGATATTAGGGGGAGTAGTCCAGTGGCTCTGGCTGACGGGATGATGTGGGATATTAGCGGGAGTAGTCCTGAGGCTCTGGCTGATGGGATGATGTGGGATATTAGGCGGAGTAGTCCGGTGGCTCTGGCTGACGGGATGATGTGGGATATTAGCGGGAGTAGTCCTGAGGCTCTGGCTGACGGGATGATGTGGGATATTAGGCGGAATAGTCCGGTGGCTCTGACAGGATGATGTGGGATATTAGTAGTCTGGTGGCTCTGGCTGACGGGATGATGTGGGATATTAGGGGGAGTAGTCCGGTTGCTCTGGCTGACGGGATGATGTGGGATATTAGCGGGAGTAGTCCTGAGGCTCTGGCTGACGGGATGATGTGGGATATTAGGGGGAGTAGTCCGGTGGCTCTGACAGGATGATGTGGGATATTAGTAGTCTGGTGGCTCTGGCTGACGGGATGATGTGGGATATTAGGGGTAGTAGTCCAGTGGCTCTGACAGGATGATGTGGGATATTAGTAGTCTGGTGGCTCTGGCTGACGGGATGATGTGGGATATTAGGGGAGTAGTCTGGCAGCTGTGACGGGATGATGTGGGATATTAGAAGTAGTAGTCCGGTGGCTCTGGCTGACGGGACAATGTGGGATATTAGGGGTAGTAGTCCGGTGGCTCTGGCTGACGGAACGATGTGGGATATTAGTGGTAGTTGTCCGGTGGCTCTTGCTGACGGGATGATGTAGGATATTAGGGGTAGTAGTCCAGTAGCTCTGGCTGACTGGACGATGTGAGATATTAGGGGAGTAGTCTGGCAGCTGTGACGGGATGATGTGGGATATTAGAAGTAGTAGTCCGGTGGCTCTGGCTGACGGGACAATGTGGGATATTAGGGTAGTAGTCCGGTGGCTCTGGCTGACGGAACGATGTGGGATATTAGGGGTAGTAGTCCGGTGGCTCTTGCTGACGGGATGATGTAGGATATTAGGGGTAGTAGTCCAGTAGCTCTGGCTGACGGGATGATGTGGGATATTAGGGGTAGTAGTCCGGTGGCTCTGGCTGACGGGATGATGTGGGATATTAGTAGTACGGTGGCTCTGGCTGATGGGATGATGTGGGATATTAGGGGTAGTAGTCCAGTAGCTCTGGCTGACGAGATTGTGTGGGATATTATAGTGAATGTGGCTTTGCGGAGTGGGCAGGGCTATACACTCAGCTTTATATATATAGATATAATCATTATAATTTGTTATAACTAACCGTAGTTAGTTACTATGCCCGGGCAGCGCCGGGCTCTTCAGCTAGTATATTATAAAAATAGGAAACATGTTATACAGGATCTACATTATTGATAAAAATTGATGATGAGAGCTCATCCCCTCCTTTTGCAGTGACTGCAAATCAATGCATAGAGCCAGTGTCGGACTGGGGTGCCAAGGTCCCACCAGTGACCAACTTCTGGGCCCCATTTTTCAGCTACAGGCAAATGTGACATTATCCTCAATCACAAAATCATATAACAATGAACTTGGTAGATTGTTAAACGAATAAGATGCCGCCTTTGTCTGTACATAGTGATTCAATACCGGTATATTGTGCCAAGTACTGCTCATATAAGAGGGTGGTGGCCTACACTTTCACAGGGGCCCACTGGAGGATTCTCCTGTTCTCCTGTGGACCAGTCCAAGCCTGCATAGAACACGTACACATCAAGTCAATCATTTTCTTATAGTCACGTAGATGCTGTGAAGCCAGACTGTGAAACTGCTGCCCCTCCAGCAAGATGCCCCCGTGATCATGAAAAAGAAACAATTAAAAATAGATTACATGAATGTTGATTGAAGCATATCATTTTTATTAGTTAAACAAAGAGAAAATAGTGTGAAGCATTGCATACAAATCAAGAGCAAAAATATTCCTGTTTTAAAATAGTCCAGATTTTATTAAAAGGCTATTAGCTCCTTATGGCTTGGACTCACTAACACAGACATACAATAGAATGACAGGATTACAAAGTATCATTCCTGCCACATCTGTAATATAACCTGCAATAAAAGCAATGCATAAAAACCATGCAGTAAGTATTAACAAAACCTAATGTACTTAGTTAACATTGTTTTTTTTTAACAACAAAGCATAAAATCTATCTCATCACGACATGGTGTACCAAATGGGATGCTTCCTACTCCAGTAACTCAGCTCGCTACATGCTAGCGGGCCTCATAATAGACAGGGGCAGAGACGGACCTGGACTGTGTTTTACACCTGCCTGCAGAAAGCTGAATATATAATGATGCAAAGACCAAGGAGGCGGCCACAACCCTAATGGACTGACTACAAAAAATTGGAGCAAAACCAAGAACATTGCCCATCACACCTGTTAGCTTAAGTGTAATATGTAGGTACTAGGGTTGATCGAATAGCTTCGGATAAGTCCTTATCCGAATAGATATAGCGCTTACTGAATAGCTGCCTCGGTAACCCGGATACATGGAGCACTCCCGATAATCAGCTGTCCGGCGCTGCAGCTGCATGTGTCGCCGCTGTGTGACAGTCACAACACATTCATGGAGAGCCCAACAAACAGGCTCTCCATGCAGGTGTTGTGACTCTCACACAGCGGCGACACATGCAGCTGCAGCGCCGGACAGCTGATTATCGGGAGTGCTCCATGTATCCGGGTTACCGAGGCAGCTATTCAGTAAGCGCTATATCTATTCGGATAAGGACTTATCCGAAGCTATTCGATCAACCCTAGTAGGTACGCATGGCCATTAACAAACAAATATAACCCATAAATAATCTGTAATATGGGGTTCAGTACTGAAAATTACCAAAGATACTCTAGAGTTAAAGCAAAATGGCCCACAAAAGAATAAAACAAAAAAGAGCTGCTTAGTGATGATGAAAAAAATAAAAGAATTATATTTATTTTGTCATGACAAGTATTTAAATGGATCATACATATGGGGAAAATAATGGTGTCATTGAAAATTCCCTAGAAAAGCATTTGGTGTAAATTCTAAATTTAAAGTTGATACAGTCTGATTTTTAATCCTTTACCTCTAAAGCCTGTTTTTACCTTCCTGACAGAGCCCCAATTTTCAGATTTGACGTGTGTCACTTTATATGGTTAGAACTCTGAAAATAGAATTCTATGACACATCGTAGTTCATGCTAATGGTAACTTTGGACATTTGGCAAAAACATAGTAAAATTATAAATTTTCAAACTTTGAATATTTGTGCTGTTTTAACTGAAAGTCATATCACACAAAAAAGATTAAATAATAACATTAATCAGCATAATCTTTGCACACCATTTTATTTTTTAAAGGATGTTATAAGGGTTACAATATTCTTTTTTTTTTTTTTACAAAAACTTACACAATCCTGGAATTGAATACCCTTAATAAACTTATCCCTTAGAAGCATTCACATTTCCATTCATGGAGTATGTTAACCATTCAGGTGACTGAATGCACTTTTAGAGCTCAATTTTAGTCGTAATTGAATCTGCATACCATTTGAAGAGCCACAGGGGCCCAAAACAGCAGAAAATCCCCACACCTTTTTGGACTCAAGGAGAAACTGGACCTAACCATTTGTTTCCCCGAGTAAGCTGAAATTACATATGTGGTATGAAACTATTGTTTGGGCACACAGCCGGGCTCAAAATAGATGACTTTAACACCTTCGTGACAGAGCCAATTTGGTACTTAATGACCAAGCCAATTTTTACAATTCAGACCACTGTCACTTTACAAAGCTATAGCTCTGGAACGCTTCAACGTATCCCACTGATTCTGAGAATGTTTTTTCGAGAGATATTGTACTTCAGGTTATTGGTCAAATTTCTTCAATATGACTTGCATTTATTAATGAAAAAAATGGAAATTTGGCAAAAATTTTGAAACTTTTGCAATTTTCAAACTTTTAATTTTTGTGCCCTTAAATCAGAGAGTCATAGCGCACAAAATAGTTAATAAATAACATTTCCCACATGTCTACATTTTGGAAGCATATGTTTTTTTGGCAGGACATTATAAGGGTTAAAAGTTGACCAGCAATTTCTAATTTTTCCAACAAATCACATTTGAAGTGAGTTTGGGGGTCAATATGACAGAAAATACCCAAAAGTGGCACCATTCTAAAAACTGAACCCCTCAAGGTGCGCAAAACCACATTCAAGAAGTTTATTAACCGTTCAGGTACTTCACGATAGCCTAAGCAATGTGGAAGGAAAAAATAAACATTTTCCTTTTTTCACAAAAAATTTACTTTGGAACCAAACTTTTTTATTTTCACAAGGGTATCAGGAGAAAATGGACCACAAAATTTGTTGTGCAATTTCTCCTGAGTACGGCCATACCCCGTATGTGGGGGAAAGCCACTGTTTGGGTGCATGGCAGGGTTCAGAACGGAAGGAGCACAGTTTGACTTTTTGAATGCAAAATTGTCTGGAATCAATGGTGGGCGCCATGTTGCGCTTGGAGACCCCCTGATGTACCTAAACAGTGGAAAACCCCAATTCTAACACCAACCCTTACACAACCCTAACCCCAAGACACCCCCTAACCATAACCCTAACCCCAACTCTAACCCCAACACCACAACCCTAACCCCAACCCTAGCCCCAACCATAACCCTAGCCCCAACCCTAACCTTGGCTCAACCCTGACCCTAGCTCTAATCCTAGCCCCAACCCTAACCCTAGCCCAATCCTAACCCTAGCTAAAACCCCAACTATAACCACAACCATAACACTAAACCTAGCCCAACCGAACCCTAGCCCAACCTTAACCCTAGCTATAACCCCAACTATAACCCAAACCATAACCCTAACCCTAGCCACAGCCCTAACCCTAGTTATAACCCCAACTCTAACCCCAACCATAACCCTAACCATAGCCATTATTCCATGAATAACAGTGATTGCAATACTGGAGTCAGTAAAAACCTACCCGAATCATTTTCTCTGATGCTGGGGGGTGCTATAATCTTATTTCTCAGCGCCGTGAAAAAGCGGCACTGAGGAATAAGTACCCTTACCTGCCAACGTCAAAAGGCGTATCGGCGGTCGTTAAGGGGTTAAGAGCATAATTTTGGCTTGAATAGATTGTGGATGCCATGTTGCATTTGAAGGAGAAAAAACAGCAGAAACCCCTTATCTGGGAAACTACACAACACACAGAATTCATCTAGGAGTGTAGTGACCTTTTAATGTTACACAAAAGTTTATAACATTTGTACATAAACATGAAAAATTACATTTTTTTCAATGGAAATGTTATTTTTCTACCAAATTTTTCCTTTTCACAGGGGTAACAGTAAAAATTGCTTTACAAATTTTGTGTTCAATGTTCTCCTAAGTATGCTGTTGGCAACTATTCTTTGGGCACACGACAGAGCACAGAAATAAAGTTATGTTATTTGACTTTTGGAGTTTTGGCTGGAATAGATTGTGGACACCATGTCATAAACCCTGCATGCATAATTATTATGGAAGTGATTACTTTGACCATAACATCATTTTTCATGCATATTGTCCAATCTTGCCCTGTATAAGCTTGAATGCTTATTGGATAAAGCAGATCAGATGATGTGTATTTGTGTAATGAGGGAGGGTGTGGCCTAAGGATAGCAACATCATTTATCAAGGTGTGCAGAATTATTAGGCAGCTTTTTTCTTGTTTTTACCTTCCCCTGATGACATCCTGTTTCAGGAGGGGTGAAAGATGCTGCAGAGAAGTGAGTGCAGCCGCAGCCTCTTGTCATGTCAAATTTGAGACTTCTCTCAAAGTAAAAAAATCAAATATAGGAAATAGCAGGATAGGGATAAGTATAGGGAATATAATAATAAAGCTAATAACAAAAGTGGTTAGGGCTTAAAGATAGTTATTTTTAATGTGCTGTATCTGTCATGAAACAACCACTCACTGTGCCCTAACAACAGAGTGAGTGACAGCTCAGCTGCCCAATAGATGCAAGGGCGTACTGTGCTTTGAGTATTGTGAATAAGATATTGTGAATGAGATCCCAATCAATGTTGGAGTGTGCTGGTTATCCTCATGCTAATTAGTGATGAGGCGTGATGGGTTGTCCCCATGCAAATTTAGGATTGCCCAGCAGCTCAATCACAGCCTGGGCCTGCTGGGCTTCCCCCAGGTGTCACCCATTCAGGGTGATGAACTGGCTATTTAGCTGGCTGGCAATGGCTGTCTGTGAGCGTGTGCGCCATTTGTACCAAAGTTATATCCTTTGGATTTTTTAATTAGTGGTCCAATAAAACATTGTTTTTCAACTTACATATTGCAATTTAACCACTTAACCCCCGCAGCTTTTTTCAGTTTTGCGTTTTCGTTTTTCGCTCCCCTTATTCCTACAGCCATAATTTTTATATTTTTCCATCAATATGGCTATGTGAGGGCTTGTTTTTAGCGGGACGAGTTGCACTTTTGAACAACATCATTGGTTTTACCATGTCGTGTACTATAAAGCGGGGGAAAATTCCAAGTGCGGTGAAATTGCAAAAAAGTGCAATCCCACATTTGTTTTTTGTTTGGCTTTTTACTAGGTTCAATAAATGCAAAAAAACTGACCTGTTTTTATGATTCTCCAAGTCATTAAGTTCATAGACACCAAACATGTCTAGGTTCTTTTTTATCTAAGTGGTGAAAAAAAATTCCAAACTTTTTTGAAAAAAAATTTTCCGATACCCATAGTGTCTCTATTTTTCCTGATCTTGGGTTGGGTGAGGGCTTGTTTTTTACATGACGAGCTGACGTTTTTAATGATAGCATTTTGGTGCAGATACGATCTTTTGATCACACATTGTTGCAATTTAATGCAATGTTTAGGCGGACAAAAAAATGTAATTCTGTCGCTTTGACTTTTTTTCTCGCTACGCCATTTAGCAATCAGGTTAATTCTTTTTTTTTATTGATAGATCGGGCTGTTCTAAACTCGGCGATGCCAAATATGTGTATGTTTGATTTTTTATTGTTGTTTTTTTTTAATGGGGTGAAAGGGGGTGATTTGAACTTTTATATTTTTTATTTTTTATTTTTTTAAAAACATTTTTTTTTACTTTTGGCATGCTTCAATAGTCTCCATGGGAGACTAGAAGCTGCCACAACCCGATCGGCTACATAGAGGTAATGATCAGTTTGCCTCTATGTAGAATTACTCACTTGCTATGAGCGCCAACCACTGGGTGGCACTCACAGCAAGCCAGCACTGACAACCATAGAGGTCTCCAGGAGACCTCCGGTTGTCATGCCAACACACCGGTGACATGCGATCACGTGACGCGGGTCACCGATGGACGGATTTCTGGCACAATTGCTAGAAGCGCTTGTTAAATGCCGCTGTCAGTGCCACCCATGGCATTTAACTGGTTAATAGCCACGGGTGGATTGTGATTCTACCCGCGGCTATTGCGGGCACATGTCAGCTGTTCTAAACAGCTGACGTGTCCCGGGAAAGATGTGGGCTCAGTGCCGGAGCCCACATCAAAGGGAGGGAGTCCGACATTGGCATACTATTACTCCCGATGATGGAAACGGGTTAAAAGAGAAACAGAATAAACAGCATGTGCAACAACAAAGGTACCCCTAAATAGTACTTGGTAGCACATCCATTAGCATTGATGGCAGCCTCCAAATGTTTCTTGTAGTCATCAATAAGCTTCTTGCGTTTCTCAGCTGGTATTCTCTCCCACTCTTCCTTTTGCAGTTTGTTCAAACTCTTGAATATTTGCAGGGTTCTTTTTCCCAATTTCAGATTTCAGCTCACCCCAAAGATTTTCAGTGAGATTGAGGTCAGGATTCATTAATGGCCATTTTTTAAAACAGTCCATTTTTTCATTTTCAACCATTCCTGTGTACTTTTGGATGTGTGCTTTGGCTCATTGTCTTGCTGGAGGACCCATGATCTTCGACTTACAAGTCTTCTTACACTGGGTAGGACATTTCACTCAAAAATCTCTTGATAATTCTCTGATTTCATGATTCCTGTGATATGGTCAAGGCCACCTGTACCAAATGCATCAAACCCAACAGCATTTTGGATCCTCCACCATGCTTTACTGTTGGTATGGTGTTCTTTTCCTTATAACCTTCATTGCGCCATCTGTAAAAAAAACTGTTGCTTTTAGGTTGAGCATTCCGATACTTCCGATACTTCCGATACCTGAAATCCAATGTAAGTCTATGGGAACAAAATATCGGAAGTAAGTATCGGAAGTACTTCCGATATTTTGTTCCCATAGACTTACATTGGATTTCAGGTATCGGAAGTATCGGAATGCTCAACCTAGTTGCTTTGCATTGCCAAAAAGCTCTATTTTGTTTCATCTGTCCACAGAACATTTTCCCAGAAGGATTTTGCTTTGTTATGGTACCCTGCTGCAAAAATCAGTCTTTCCTTTTTATGTCTTTTCTTCAGTAATAGTTTCCTCCTTGGCCTTTGCCCATAAAGCTCTGCTTGGTTTAATGTGCGGCGTATGGTACTTCTTGAAACCATGACCTCAGACTGTTCCAGGTTGACCTTCAGGTTTTTGAATGTTTGATGTGTTTTTTTTCCACCATTACCACCAACCTTTAAAGACATCTCTTGTCAATTTTCCTCTTTCCCCACGTCCAGGCAGGTTCTTGATGGTTCTATGCTTGGCAAACTTCTTAATAACATTGTGCACTGTTGAATCTGGAATACCAAGGTCTTTGGAGATGGCATTATACCCTTTGGAAGTCTTGTGTTTGCTAATAATAGCAGTTCTGATGTCCTAAGATAGCTCCTTTGTCTTCACCATTGTGACAAAGGAACAGGACCTACCATGTGGCTTTTTAAAACACTGAAGTCATCATTCATTGGCTAATTCATGGACACCGATAATTAATCACAGGTGATTCTCATTTGTGATTTACCACAGGTGAGTCAAAATATGTTTCCATACTAATTTAATGTGAAGGGTGCCCAGCTTTAGGTTTTTCTACATTTCTGTCCCATTGTTTTTTGTTTTAACTTATTCTTTATCATTTGCTCTTTTGTATTAAACACGAGTAGTGATGAGCGAGTATACTCATTACTCGGGTTTTCCCGAGCATGCTCGGGTGTCCTCCGAGTATTGTGGAGTGCTTGGAGATTTAGTTTTTGTTGACCAGCTGCATGATTTGTGGCTGCTAGACAGTGTAAATACATGTGGGGATTCCCTAACAAACAGGCATTCCTCACATGTATTCAGGCAGTCCAGCAGCCACAAATAATGCAGTTGCTTCAACATAAACTAAATCTCTGAGCACGCCAAAATACTTGGAGGATACCCGAGCATGCTCGGGAAAACCCGAGCAATGAGTATACTCGCTCATCACTAAACATGAGTGCTCTATGCAAAAAAACTGTTTCACTTGAAAAATATTTAGACTTGAGAGTCCTCAGTGGTTGATACCTTTTAATGGCTAACTGAAAAGATGGTAACAAATTGCAAGCTTTCGAGACTACTCAGGTCTCTTCATCAGGCATAGACTAATACAACATCTGAAGAATCACATTCTTTCCTATATCAAAATGGAGGATACCAGAACATGTCACTTGTCCTACCTATTGCATTTTTTCTGTGCTATTTTGTGTATAAATATGTGATTCTTCAGATGTTGTATTAGTCTATGCCTGATGAAGAGACCTGAGTAGTCTCGAAAGCTTGCAATTTGTTACCATCTTTTCAGTTAGCCATTAAAAGGTATCAACCACTGAGGACTCTCAAGTCTAAATATTTTTCTATCTACTGGCTAACACGGTACGAAGATACACATCTTTCCTATATCATGTTTCACTTGATTCATTTTTCACAGAAGATATTCCACATTATGTACTTAAACTTCATGGGTGACAATGACAAAGATCAGGACTGTAGTCCCCTACTATTGTTATCCTGTCAATAAGTTGGGATGTGGTTGTACAGTGCCTTGCAAAAGTATTCGGCTCCCTGGAACTTTTCAACCTTTTCCCACATATCATGCTTCAAACATAAAGATACCAAATGTAAATTTTTGGTGAAGAATCAACAACAAGTGGGACACAATTGTGAAGTTGAACGAAATTTATTGGTTGTTTTAAATTTTTGTGGAAATACAAAAACTGAAAAGTGGGGCGTGCAATATTATTCGGCCCCTTTACTTTTAGTGCAGCAAACTCACTCCAGAAGTTCATTGTGGATCTCTGAATGATTCAATGTTGTCCTAAATGATTAATCATGATAAATATAATCCACCTGTGTGTAATCAAGTCTCTGTATAAATGCACCTGCTTTGTGATAGTCTCAGGGTTCGGTGTTGTGAATGGGTTTGAGATGAGTTCTGAGCAGAGGCTCCCTCTGGTGGTTACTAGCGGTACTAGTGAGGATTGTGAGGACTGGGAATCAGGTGTTACTGATTGGTCTTATATAAGGGAGTCATTTTCCCATCAGGGTTGCCGGTGATCAATTGTTCTGGTCTGAATCCTTCTTTCCAGTTTCCCTTGTAGCCTGCTGTGTCGTGTCGGCATCTCCTGCTATCAGATAAGTCAATTTCTTATTTTGTGTTTTTGCTATATTTTTGCATTTTGTCCTGCGCTTCTTTGGGGGCCTTCAGGGTCCCCTCCGGGGGCTTCTGCCCTCTCAGTTTAGTTCAGCCACTGAGTTTTGTTCTTTTGCTTTTTCCAGTTTTTTCAGTGGCTGCTGTTTTGATTTTCTTACACCAGAGAACTAATTTAGGTGGTAGAGGTCGTGTGATCTCAGGTGATTTTGAAATTAGTAGAGTTGGTGTTTTTCAGGGTTTTCTGGGATTGCAGTAAGTACCCTTCCTGTCCTTTTCTATTTAGATAGTTTGGGCCCCAGCGTTTGCTCATACTATTTTCTTTCTGTGTCAGTATTTCCTCTTGTCTAACCGCCATTACATGTTTGGGGGCTTTCTATTATCTTTGGGGTTCTGCTCCGGGGCAGATAGCTTTCCTATTTCTATCTTTAGGTGTAGTTAGTTTCTCAGGCTGTGACGAGGCGTCTAGGACCAACGTAGGAACGCTCCACGGCTGCCTCTAGTTGCGGTGGTTAGTCAGGGTACTGCAATCTCATAGATTCCAACTGTTCTGGTGTATTGCCTTTTTTACCTGCACTCCTCAGCTACCGAAACATAACAGTTCGGTTTGAAGCACAGAGAGCATCATGAAGACCAAGGAACACAACAGGCAGGCCCATGATACTGTTGTGGAGAAGTTTAAAGCCGGATTTGGATACAAAATGATTTCCAAAACTTTAAACATCCCAAGGAGCACTGTGCAAGCGATCATATTGAATGGAAGGAGTATCATACCATTTCAAATCTACCAAGACCCGGCCGTCCCTCTAAACTTTCATCTCAAACAAGGAGAAGACTGATCAGAGATGCAGCCAAGAGGCCCATGATCACACTGGATGAACTGCAGAGATCTACAGCTGAGGTGGGACAGTCTGTCCATAGGACAACAATCAGTCGTACACCGCACAAATCTGGCCTTTATGGAAGAGTGGCAAGAAGAAAGCCATTTCTCAAAGAAATCCATAAAAAGTGTTGTTTAAAGTTTGCAACAAGCCACCTGTGAGACACACCAAACATGTGGAAGACGGTGCTCTGGTCAGATGAAACCAAAATTCAACTTTTTGGCAACAATGCCAAACGATATGTTTGGAGTAAAGGCAACACAGCTCATCACCCTGAACACACCATTCCCATTCTCAAACATGGTGGTGGCAGCATCATGGTTTGGGCCTGCTTTTCTTCAGCAGGAACAGGGAAGATGGTTAAACTTGATGAGGAGATGGATGAAGCCAAATACAGGACCATTCTTACAGAAAACCTATTGGAGTCTGCAAAAGACCTGAGACTGGGAAGGAGATTTGTCTTCCAACATGCCAATGATCCCAAACATAAAGCAAAATCTACAATGGAATGGTTCACAAATAAACGTATCCAGGTGTTAGAATGGCCAAATCAAAGTCCAGACCTGAATCCAATAGAGAATCTGTGGAAAGAGCTGAAAACTACTGTTCACAAACGATCTCCATCCAACCTCACTGAGCTAGAGCTGTTTGCCAAGGTAGAATGGGCAAGAATTTCAGTCTCTCGATGTACAAAACTGATAGAGACATACCCCAAGCGACTTGCAGCTGTAATCGCAGCAAAAGGTGGCGCAACAAAGTGTTAAGTTGAAGGGGCTGAATAATTTTGCACGCCCCACTTTTCAGTTTTTATATTTCCAAAAAAATTTAAAATAACCAATAAATTTCATTCAACTTCACAATTGTGTCCCACTTATTGTTGATTCTTCACCAAAAATTTACATTTGGTATCTTTATGTTTGAAGCACATGTGGGAAAAGGTTGAAAAGTTCCAGGGAGCCGAATACTTTCGCAAGGCACTGTAGTTATTATTTGCTTTTAATAATGAATAAAAGTTATATTTTACGATATCTTGCAAGTATAGAGTTGTGAAGCATTTGTCCAATTGATACTTGTACTATACGATTTAAATTATATTGTGATTTCACCTTCATATCAGAGTCACATACTCATTGCCTAAAAAGTGTTAGATATTTTAATTTGATTGCATAACTATCTAGTTTAACCATGTTAGCATTGGTGACCATGCAGATATTTTCTATATCTTTGGTTACAAAAAAAGCTCTGAACTGTATACTCATTTTATGTCTACTTTAAAAAAATGAATAAATAAAACTCTGCTCCAAATGTAGAAAAACTATATTAAAATGAATCATGCCTACTTTCCTCGAGCAAGATAATGTCACAGGACAATTAAAACATTATGTGATGACACAGGAAAGATGTGTATCTTCGTACCGTGTTAGCCAGTTTGTTACCATCTTTTCAGTTAGCCATTAAAAGGTATCAACCACTGTGATGACACAGGAATTCCTCTTAGAGGAACTAAGCATTATATCCACTTCCTTCTCATTTTACAATTTTCATCTACTAAAAGAAATATTTTAATACACTCATTGCTTTGATTAATCAAGGTTTTTACATAACTAAAACTTTGTATATAATATATATTTTTCTTAATTGAATAAATATTTTTATAATATCCCTTAGTAATAAAAGTAGTGTAGAGGTTATGTTCCAATAAAGTATTAATTGGTTATTTTTTAAATCACAATGTGGTCTAATAAAAATGCACACATACCGTATATACTCGAGTATAAGCCAACCCGAGTATAGGCCGAGTCACCTAATTTTACCACAAAAAATAGGAAAACTTGTTGACTCGAGTATCAGCCTGGTATCCATTGTCCAATCATCCCCATCCTGGTATGCATGGCCTCATCATCCCCATCCTGGTATGCATTGCTCCTCATCCCTTTCCTGGTATTCATGGGCCCCTCATCCCTATCCTGGTATGCATGGTCCCCTCATCCCCATCCTGGTATGCATGGCTCCTCATCCCTTTCTTTGTATGCATGGCTCCTCATCCCTATCCTTGTATTCATAGCTCCATCCCTATGCTTGTATGCATGTCTCCATCCTTATCCTTGTATGCATGGCCCCATCCCTATCCTGGTATGATTGGTCCCCATCCTTATCCTTGTATGCATGGCCCCATCCCTATCCTTGTATGCATGGCCCCATCCCTATCCTTGTATACATGGCCCATCGCTATCCTTGTATGCATGGCTCCATCCCTATCCTTGTATGAATGGCTCCATCCCTATCCTTGTATGCTTGTCTCCCTCCCTATCCTTGTATGCATGGCCCCATCCCTATCCTTGTATGCATGGCCCCATCGCTATCCTTGTATGCATGGCTCCATCCCTATCCTTGTATGAATGGCTCCATCCCTATCCTTGTATGCATGGCTCCCTCCATATCCTTGTATGCATGGCCCCATCCTTATCCTGGTATGCATGGCCCCATCCATATCCTTGAATGCATGGCCCCATCCCAATTCTTGTATGTACAGTCATGGCCAAAAGTTTTGAGAATGACACAAATATTATATTTTCACATGATCTGCTGCACTCTGGTTTTTATGTGTGTCTGACAGATGTTTTTATCACAGACAGAAATATAATTGCAAACATATGAGTAACAAAAGCTTATATTGACAGTTAGAATGAGTTAATGCAGCAAGTCAATATTTGCAGTGTTGACCCTTCTTCTTCAGGACCTCTGCAATTCTCCCTGGCATGCTCTCAATCAACTTCTGGACCAAATCCTGACTGATAGAAGTCCATTCTTGCACAATCAATGCTTTCATTTTGTCAGAATTTTTAGGTTTTTGTTTGTCCACCCGTCTCTTGATGATTGACCACAAGTTCTCAATGGGATTAAGATCTGGGGAGTTTCCAGGCCATGGACCCAAAATCTCTATGTTTTGTTCCCTGAGACATTTAGTTATCACCTTTGCTTTATGGCAAGGTGCTCCATCATGCTGGAAAAGGCATTGTTGATCGCCAAACTGCTCTTGGAGGGTTGGGAGAAGTTGCTCTTGGAGGACATTCTGGTACCATTCTTTATTCATGGCTGTGTTTTTAGGCAAGACTGTGAGAGAGCCGATTCCCTTGGCTGAGAAACAACCCCACACATGAATGGTTTCAGGATGCTTAACAGTTGGCATGAGACAAGACTGGTGGTAGCGCTCACCTTGTCTTCTCCGAATGAGGCGTTTTCCTGATGTCCCAAACAATCGAAAAGGGGATTCATCAGAGAAAATAACTTTACCCCAGTCTTCAGCAGTCCACTGCCTGTACCTTTTGCAGAATATCAGTCTGTCTATGATGTTTTTTCTGGAGAGAAGTGGCTTCTTTGCTGCCCTCCTTGAGACCAGGCCTTGCTCCAAGAGTCTCCGCCTCACAGTGCGTGCAGATGCACTCACACCTGCCTGCTGCCATTCCTGAGCAAGCTCTGCACTGCTGGTAGCCTGATCCCGCAGCTGAAACACTTTTAAGAGACGGTCCTGGCGCTTGCTGGTCTTTCTTGGGCGCCCTGGAGACTTTTTGGCAACAATGGAACCTCTCTCCTTGAAGTTCTTGATGATGCGATAGATTGTTGACTGAGGTGCAATCTTTCTAGCTGCGATACTCTTCCCTGTTAGGCCAATTTTGTGCATTGCAATGATGACTGCATGTGTTTCTTTAGAGATAACCATGGTTAACAGAAGAGAAACAATGATGCCATGCACCAGCCTCCTTTTAAAGTGTCCAGTGGTGTCATTCTTACTTAATCATGACAGATTGATCTCCAACCATGTCCTCATCAACACCCACACCTGTGTTAATGGAGCAATCACTGAAAAGAGGTTAGCTGGTCCTTTTAAGGCAGGGCTGCAATGTGTCACGCTGTCTAATGATATGTATACAATGTCAGTAAACTATTAATACAGGAACAACACTCTATACAACAACTAGTATAGCAACATCAGCATGTAAGTATAGAATAGATTTACCTGACACGATATCTGCTGAACTCAGGGTTAATCTTGAGGACTTGATGAGCTGAAACAGGAAAGAGGTGGACCGGGATCTAACCTGACCCTAAACTGGGGTCCTAACTAATCCTCACCTTGGAGGTACTGATAATGGTTCAGAGGTCCAAGTCACCAACCTAACCCTGTCTCCTATCAGACCCTGAACCCTGTAATCAGTCCTAAGAAGGATCCTGACTACCACCAAAGGGATATGGGCTGATCTTAGCTAAATACACAGATTAGACATATAAGACAGACAGGATAACACTCGCTTGCATACACACTCAAACACCAAAGGAACATAAATGGTCTGGGAAATAAACTCTAACCAAGTTGAGCTTAGAACAACTAAGGAGCTCACAACTAAAGTCTATACAGATTCATTCCTATCTGTGGTCTGCATGAAGGTTTCACTGGCAACTCCCCAAGCAGACAACCAGGAATTTAAAGGAAACCAATCAACAAATAATCAATTGCAGCCGGGAGAAACTGCACCCAGTCCCAGCACCGAGCACAGACAGAATTAACTCCCTAGCTGCCAAACACAAAGAAACAGCAGCTCAGCTGTGAGAAGTCAAAATGTGCAACCGCGACGATCTTCGTGGCAATGCACACATGACAGTACCCCCCCTTCTACGAGGGGCCTCCGGACCCTCAGGGCCAGGCCTGCCCGGGTGAGTTCTGTGGAAGGTCCGAACCAAACGATCTGCGTTAACATCAGACGCAGGGACCCACGTCCTCTCCTCTGGACCATACCCCTTCCAATGCACCAAGTACTGAAGGGACCGGCGATTCAGACGTGAGTCAATGATCTTTGATACTTGAAATTCCAAGTTACCATTGACCAACACAGGAGGAGGAGGTAGAGGTGACGGTATGACTGGTGCCACATACCTTTTAAGTAATGACTTGTGGAACACATTATGAATTTTAAACGTAGGAGGGAGGTCCAGACGAAATGCCACAGGATTAATTATGGAACTGATCCTGTACGGCCCGATGAATCTGGGACCCAGTTTCCAGGAGGGCACTTTAAGTTTTATATTCCTGGTAGACAACCATACCAGATCGTTCACATTCAGATCTGGACCAGAAACTCTCCTCCTATCAGCCATACGTTTGTAACGGTTCCCCATCGCACTCAGATTATTCAATACACCTCTCCACACAGAAGCAAGTGACGACGAGAAACGCTCCTCCTCAGGAACCCCAGAAGGGCCCCCCCCATTGAAAGTACAAAACTGGGGATGAAAACCATATGCCCCAAAAAACGGGGACTTACCAGTGGACTCGCTCCGCCTGTTGTTAAGAGCGAACTCTGCCAGAGGCAAGAAAGAAGACCAGTCCTCTTGGTTCTCTGAGACAAAACACCGGAGATATGTCTCTAAGCTCTGATTCAGACGCTCTGTCTGACCATTGGTCTGCGGATGAAAAGCCGAGGAAAATGACAATTGCATCCCCAGACGTAAACAAAATGCCCTCCAAAATTTGGACACAAACTGAGACCCCCTATCTGACACCACATCAGAAGGCAACCCATGAAGTCTAACGATCTCCCTAATGAACACCTGCGCCAGAGTTTTAGCATTAGGGAGTGCAGGAAGAGCAATGAAATGTGCCATCTTACTGAACCTGTCAACAACCACCAGTATGACAGTATTCCCTGACGACGGAGGAAGGTCCGTAATGAAGTCCATAGATAAATGAGTCCATGGACGCTCCGGAAGTTTCAAGGGTAAAAGGGTCCCAGACGGACGGGTATGAGGGGTTTTAGAGCGAGCACACACCCCACATGACGCGACAAAAGTTATAACATCTTTATTAGCATTAGGCCACCAAAACCGGCGAGAAAGGAGATCTAAAGTAGCCTTACTCCCTGGATGTCCTGCTAGAGCAGAATTATGATGTGCCTCAATAACCTTTTGTCTCAACAGATTTGGGACAAACAGTCTCCCTGGAGGTCCTGCAGGGGCGTCCCCCTGAGCCTCTAACACCTCCTCCTCAAGCTCAGAAAATACAGCCGACACTACCACCCCCTCCTGAAGGATAGGACTCGGGTCATCCGTTTTCCCGGCCCCTGGGAAACTGCGAGACAAGGCATCAGCCTTTACATTCTTAGACCCCGGGCGATAAGTGACGACAAAATTAAACCTGGTAAAAAACAACGACCATCGAGCTTGTCTGGAATTCAGACGCTTAGCGGATTCCAAATACAACAGGTTCTTGTGATCAGTAATAACGGTAACCGGGTGGACTGCCCCCTCCAAAAAGTGACGCCATTCTTCAAAAGCTAACTTAATGGCCAAAAGTTCCCTATTGCCGATATCATAATTCCTTTCGGCGGACGACAATTTCTTAGAAAAGAAAGCGCACGGATGCCATTTACCAGGGACGGACCCTGGGACAATATAGCACCCACCCCTACGTCAGACGCATCCACCTCCACAATGAACGGCTGAGATGCATCTGGTTGGATGAGAACGGGTGCTGAAGCAAAACATTTCTTCAAAGAGGAAAAGGCTTGGCAAGCTTTGTCCGACCATTTAGAAAAATCCGTCCCTTTTCTTGTCATGTCAGTGAGAGGTTTGACGACAGATGAGAAATTACAAATAAATTTCCGGTAGTAGTTAGCAAACCCCAAAAAACGCTGCAGAGCCTTAAGATCCCCTGGCTGATCCCATTCAAGCACTGCTCTCACCTTTTCAGGGTCCATACGGAAACCGGAGGCTGACACCAAAAAACCCAAAAACTGAAGTTCCTGTACGGCAAATACACACTTCTCCAGTTTGGCGTATAATTTATTGTCTCGCAAGATCTGCAACACCTGTCTCACATGCTCCTGATGAGACACAAGATCTGGCGAGTAAATTAAAATGTCGTCCAAATATACAACCACAAACAGCGCCACAAGGTGACGAAAAATGTCATTAACAAAATGTTGGAATACTGCTGGTGCAGTAGTCAGACCAAAAGGCATGACTAGGTTCTCATAATGTCCCTCCGGCGTGTTAAACGCCGTTTTCCACTCATCCCCCTCTTTTATCCTAATCAGATTATACGCCCCCCTGAGATCCAATTTAGAAAACCATTTGGCGCCAACAATTTGGTTGAAGAGATCAGGAATAAGAGGGAGTGGATACGGATCTCGAACAGTAATCCGATTAAGTTCGCGGAAATCCAAGCAAGGGCGTAGGCCTCCATCTTTCTTCTTCACAAAGAAGAACCCCGCGGCTACTGGGGAAGATGAAGGTCTAATATGCCCTTTGGCCAGACTTTCAGAAATATAATCTTTCATAGCCTGCCTCTCAGGACCAGAAAGATTATACAACCTAGCTTTAGGCAACTTAGCATCAGGAAGGAGATTAATAGAGCAGTCATACACGCGATGAGGAGGCAACTCCTGACACCCCTCCTCAGAGAAAACATCCGCAAAATCCTCCAAAAAAGGAGGCAATGTACTAGGCACGACCGCACTGATGACTGTGTTCATGCAGTTGCTTTTGCAAAACTCACCCCATTGGCTTATTTCTCTGGACTGCCAATTAATCACAGGGTTATGTTTAACCAACCAAGGAAGTCCCAACACAATGGGAGTAGGTAGACCCTCCAACACATAACAAGATAATTGTTCCCTATGTATTGCCCCTACCCGAAGGTCAATGTTATGAACCTCATGAACAAAGCTACCTTGGCCGAGAGGCCTGGCGTCAATGGAGAATATAGGGATCGGTTTGACCAATACACTCAGATGCATACCTTGAGCCTGAGCAAACTGAGCGTCAACCAGATTAGCCCCGGAACCACTATCAAGAAGAACAGACAATCTCTCCACTCTCGTACCAACTACCACCTCCACTGGTACAAGGAACTGAGAAGAACTGGCGGATGAAATACATATTCCCAGGTTGTCGTCCACCACACAACCTGGGATTAACAGTTTTCCGGCAACTTTTGGCTCAACAAGGCACGGGATGGACATTCTCCAACAAAATGTCCCTCTTTCCCGCAGAAAAAACATCTTCTAGTCCTGCGGCGTACCGCCAATCCCCTCCTACGAAATGATGTCCCTCCCAACTGCATAGGCTCATCCGAACAGACAAGGGAACCTCAACATAAGGGACTTTAGTGGTAGGTGGAGAAACAACAGGGAGTGGGGTTACCTCACCCCTCTCCCGAAGCCGTCTATCAGTACGGATAGCTAAGGCCATAGCAGCCTCCAGAGAAGGAGGAGACTCATACTGAGCCAAAACGTCTTTTAATTTATCAGAAAGCCCATGACAAAACTGGCTCCTAAGAGCTGGGTCATTCCACTGAGTATCTGTGGCCCATCTACGAAACTCAGAAGCAAATTCCTCTGCCGGACGATCTCCCTGCTGTATCTTACGTAATTTTGTCTCAGCAAGAGAGACCCGATCTGGGTCATCATATACCAATCCCAGGGCAGTAAAAAATTGATCTACAGACAGTAGAGCCTGGGATCCCGGAGGAAGGGAAAATGCCCAGGATTGAGGGTCCCCTTGCAGAAGTGAGATAACAATTCCCACTCTCTGCTCCTCACTCCCTGATGATCGAGGCCGAAGCCGAAAATACAATTTACATGCCTCCCGGAAGGTGAAAAATTTGTCTCGCCCACCAGTGAACCTGTCCGGGAGAGCAACCTTAGGTTCAACTCTGGTTTGCTCCAGGGGAGACAAAACTTTGGACTTAATGTCCGTCAGCTCCATGGATAATCCCTGCAACTGCAGAGCCAGCTGGGCTACTGGATCCATGGTAACTGGAGATAATTTTTTATGGCCAGTGAAAATGTCACGCTGTCTAATGATATGTATACAATGTCAGTAAACTATTAATACAGGAACAACACTCTATACAACAACTAGTATAGCAACATCAGCATGTAAGTATAGAATAGATTTACCTGACACGATATCTGCTGAACTCAGGGTTAATCTTGAGGACTTGATGAGCTGAAACAGGAAAGAGGTGGACCGGGATCTAACCTGACCCTAAACTGGGGTCCTAACTAATCCCTCACCTTGGAGGTACTGATAATGGTTCAGAGGTCCAAGTCACCAACCTAACCCTGTCTCCTATCAGACCCTGAACCCTGTAATCAGTCCTAAGAAGGATCCTGACTACCACCAAAGGGATATGGGCTGATCTTAGCTAAATACACAGATTAGACATATAAGACAGACAGGATAACACTCGCTTGCATACACACTCAAACACCAAAGGAACATAAATGGTCTGGGAAATAAACTCTAACCAAGTTGAGCTTAGAACAACTAAGGAGCTCACAACTAAAGTCTATACAGATTCATTCCTATCTGTGGTCTGCATGAAGGTTTCACTGGCAACTCCCCAAGCAGACAACCAGGAATTTAAAGGAAACCAATCAACAAATAATCAATTGCAGCCGGGAGAAACTGCATCCAGTCCCAGCACCGAGCACAGACAGAATTAACTCCCTAGCTGCCAAACACAAAGAAACAGCAGCTCAGCTGTGAGAAGTCAAAATGTGCAACCGCGACGCACACATGACACAATGATGTTGAAATGTGTTTTGGGGGATAAAGTTTATTTTCTGGCCAAATATTGACTTTGCAAGTAATAGCTGTTAAACTGATCACTCTTTATAACATTCTGGAGTATATGCAAATTGCCATTAGAAAAAGTGAAGCAGTAGACTTTTTAATAATTAATATTTGTGTCATTCTCAAAACTTTTGTCCATGACTGTATAGCTCCATCCCTATTCTTGTATGCATGGCTCCATGCCTATCCTTGTATGCATGGCCCCATCCCTATCCTTGTTTGCATGACCCCATCCTTATCCTGGTATGTATGGCCCCTGTTATGTTTTGGTAGCTGAGGAGAGCAGGCAAAAACGGCAATACACCAGAGAGGTTGGAATCTATTGGATTGCAGTACCCTGACTAATCACCACAACTAAAGGCAGCCGTGGAGCGTTCCTTCGTTGGTCCTAGATGCCTCGTCACAGCCTGAGAGATTAACTACACCTAAAGATAGAAAGATGAAAGCTATCTGCCCCGGAGCAGATCCCCAAAGAACATAGGAAGCCCCCAAACATGTAATGGCGGTTAGACAAGAGGAAATACAGACACAGATAGAAAATAGTATGAGAAAACGCTGGGGCCCAATCTGCCTAGACAGAAAAGGATAGAAAGGATACTCACTGCAATCCAAAAAAACCCCTAAAAAATGCCAACGCTACTGATTGCAAAAACACCTGAGATCACATGACCTCTACTACCTAAATCAGTTCTCTGGTGTAACAAAACTAACCCGCAAACACTGAAAAAACTGGAAAAGGTAAATGAACAAATAACAATGGCTCCAGCGGAACTGAGAGGAGCCCTAGCCCCCCATGGGGGAACCTGGCTAAACTCACAGAAATGCAGAGAAATATGCAAATTGTAAGCACAAAAACAAAAACAGAAAATATCTTATCTGAAAGCAGAAGAAGAGGCAAGACTCAGCAAGCTTCCAAGTGAACCAGGAACCACAGTTGAGACAAGAACAATTGATCACCGGCAACCATGATGGGAGGGAACCTCCCTTATATCAGACCAGTCTGTAACTCCTGATTGCCAATCCTCATTGAATGGTTCAGTACTGTTTGTAACCACCAGAGGGAACTTCTGCTCAGAATTCATTTCCAAAACATTCACAACAGTACCCCCCCTTGAGGAGGGGTCACCGAACCCTCATATGTGCAACCAGGTCAGTCAGGATGAGCTCGGTGATAGGCACGGATCAGTCTCCTAGCATGGATGTCCGAAGCAAACACCCAAGAATTGTCTTCCTGACCATAACCTCTCCACTTAACCAAATACTGGAGTTTCCATCTAGAAAAACGAGAATCCAATATTTTCTCAACCACATACTCCAGATTGTCCTCAACCAAAACAGGGTCGGGAGGCGCAGCCATAGGAACCACTGGCTCGACAAACCTCTTCAATAAGGACTTGTGGAACACGTTATGGGTCTTAAATGTCCCTGGAAGAAGTAAACGAAAGGAAACAGGATTAAGAATCTCCATGATCTTATAAGGTCCAATGAACCTAGGCTTAAACTTAGGAGATGCAACTCTCATAGGGATATTTCTTGAGGACAACCAGACCAAGTCCCCCACTTTAAACCGAGGACCATCAGTCCTATGCAGGTTGGCAAACCGCTGGGCCTTCTCCTGAGAGAGGGACAACCTCTCCACTACCTGGTCCCAAATCTGCTGCATACGCTCCACAACAGAGTCAACACCCGGACAGACAGAAGCCTCCGTCTGTCCCGAAGAAAATCAAGGGTGAAACCCAAAATTGCAGAAAAATGGAGACATCAAAGTGGCAGAGCTTGCCCTATTATTAAGAGCAAACTCAGCCAAAGGCAAACAAGAGACCCAGTCATCTTGATCAGCAGACACAAAGCATCTCAGATAAGTCTCCAATGTCTGGTTTGTTCTCTCAGTTTGTCCATTGGTCTGAGGATGAAAAGCAGAGGAGAAAGACAATTGACCACCAAGTTTAGAACAAAAAGTCCTCCAAAATCTGGAAACAAACTGGACTCCTCTGTCAGACACAATGTTATCAGGAATGCCGTGTAACCGAACCACGTGCTGAAGGAACAAAGGCACCAATTCAGAGGAGGAAGGCAACTTAGGTAATGGCACAAGATGTATCATCTTGGAAAACCTATCACAAATCACCCAGATAACGGTCATTCTCTGAGAAACAGGGAGGTCGGAAATGAAATCCATAGAGATATGGGTCCATGATCTCTTGGGCACAGGCAATGGCATCAACAAACCACTAGAGCGAGAGCAAGGCTTGGAGCGAGAGCAAGTCCCACAGGACTGCACAAACTCCCTGACGTCACGAGACAAAGTAGGCCACCAAAAGGACCGACTCACCAAGTCTCTGGTACCAAAAATTCCTGGATGACCGGCCAACGCGGAACAATGAATCTCAGACATCACACTCTTTTTCCATTGGTCTGGGACAAACAATTTCCCAATAGGGCAGCGCTCGGGTTTTCCTCCTGACACCCTTCCAGAGCCAGTCTCAAATTGGGCGAGATGGCGGAAAGAACTACACCCTCTTTCAAAATAACAGCAGGATTAGATAACTCAGGAGAGTTTGCAAGGAAACTCCTCGAGAGGGCATCCGCCTTAACATTCTTAGTGCCAGGAAGAAAGGAAACCACAAAATTAAAACGTGTAAATAACAAGGCCCACCTGGCCTGTCTAGGATTAAGTCTCTTGGCTGATTCCAGATAAACCAGATTCTTATGGTCCGTGAGGACCACCACCTGATGTTTGGCTCCCTCCAGCCAATGTCTCCACTCTTCAAAAGCCCACTTCATGGCCAATAACTCCCGATTACCCACGTCATAATTACGTTCAGTTGGAGAAAATTTTCGAGAGAAAAAGGCACAAGGGTTACTTTAAGAGGTCTCAGGATCTCTTTGGGACAAAACGGCACCTGCCCCAATTTCAGAGGCATCAACCTCCACCTGAAATGGCAGAGAAACATCAGGCTGCCGTAGAACAGGAGCAGAAGTGAATCTCTGCTTAAGCTCCTGAAATGCAGAGACTGCCTCAGGAGGCCAATTCACCACATCAGAACCCTTTTTGGTCAAATCAGTCAATGGTTTAACAATAACAGAGAAATTACCAATAAATTTACGATAAAAATTGGCAAAACCCAAGAATCTCTGAAGAGCCTTTAATGAAGTAGGTTGGACCCAATCACAGATGGCCTGAACCTTGACCGGGTCCATTTCCACAACAGATGGAGACAAAATGAATCCCAGAAATGAGATCCTCTGTACACCAAAAAGACACTTTGATCCCTTCACATACAGAGCATTCTCTCTCAAAATCTGGAACACAGTCCGAACATGTTTCACATGAGAGTCCCAGTCATTGGAAAAAATCAAGATATCATCCAAATAAACAATCAGAAATTTATCCACAAAATCCCTGAAAATGTCATTCATGAAGGATTGGAAGACGGAAGGAGCATTAGTGAGCCCAAAGGGCATCACTAGGTACTCAAAATGCCCCTCTGGGGTATTAAACGCCGTCTTCCATTCATCCCCGTGCTTAATGCGAATAAAGTTATACGCCCCCCTGAGGTCAAGCTTGGTAAACCGAGTAGCACTTTTCACCCTGGAAAACAGGTCAGAAATCAAGGGTAACGGATATTGATATTTCACAGTGATCTTGTTCAAGAGACAATAATCAATACACGGCCTTAATGATCCATCCTTTTTGGCCACAAAGAAAAACCCGGCACCCAAGGGTGAAGAGGATGGTCTGATATGACCCTTCTCCAATGACTCCTTGATATAAGACCGCATAACGTCATGTTCAGGTACAGACAAGTTAAAAAGGCGACCTTTAGGAAATTTACTACCAGGCACTAATTCAATAGCACAGTCATAGCTCCTATGGGGGGGCAAGGATGCAGATTTACTTTTGCTAAACACATCAGAAAAATCAGTCAAAAAGTCAGCAACATCCTGAGACTGGGGTGAGGCAGAAAAAACAGGAGTGTTAGCATTAACACATTGGCAGCCCCAACTGGTTACAGACACAGATTTCCAATCCAAAACAGGATTATGAGACTGTAACCAAGGGAAACCTAGTACAATAATGTCATGCAGATTATACAGTACCAAAAATTTGCAACTCTCCTGATGATCAGGTTCAACCCTCATTATCACCTGAGTAGAAAACTGGGGTTTATTCTCAGCCAAAGGGGTAGAATCAATGCCCAGTAGGGGAATAGACTTCGTAGGGGTATCAAGGGAAACCCACAACGTTTGGCAAAATCAAAATCCATCAGGTTAATAGCTGCTCCCGAATCAACAAAATCCTGAGCAGAAAATGTGGACAGGGAGCAAATCAGGGTAACAGTCAACAAAAATTTAGTCTGAACACTACCCAAGACAACTGAGCGTGCAAAACGTCTTCCCCGCTTAGGGCAGACAGAAATAGCATGAGAGGCGTCACCACAATAGAAATATAACCCATTGCGTTTTCAAAACTCATGACGCTGTGCCCCAGAAGCCACTCTATCACACTGCATGAGTTCAGAAGCTGGCTCACAAGGCAACACTATTCCACGCATACCTCTACGCTCGTGCAAACGTCTGTCAATTTGAATCGCTAATGACATAGAATCATTGAGACCAGAGGGAGCAGGGAAACCCACCATAACATCTTTTACATTCTCTGACAGCCCCTTCCGAAAAAGGGCTTCCAAAGCATCATCATTCCATTTGGTCAGGACTGCCCACTTTTGGAATTTCTGACAGTACAACTCAGCGTCCTCAAGCCCCTGATTTAATGCCAACAAGTTTCTTTCAGCTTGATCAGTGACATTAGGCTCATCGTACAATAACCCCAGAGCCAGAAAAAATGCATCAACATCACTCAAAACAGGGTCCCCAGGTGTCAGGGAAAAAGCCCAATCCTGAGGATCGCCGCGCAGGAGAGAGATGACAATTTGAACCTGCTGTGCTGCGTTCCCTGAGGACTTAGGTTTTAAAGCAAAAAACAACTTACAGTTATTTTTGAAATTCAGAAATTTGGCCCGATCTCCCAAAAACAAATCTGGCATGGGAATCCTAGGTTCCACAACCAGCAACCCTGCAAGATAGACAGCAATACTCCGAACCTCAGTGACAAGCTGATCCACACGGCCAGACAGCTGTGCAAGCTCCATTGAGAGGAAAAAAAAATCCTCCTCAGCACCCAGAGAAAAAGAGGGAAAAAATGCAAGAAACAGAAAAAAAAAAAATCTGTGACAACTCTGACAACTTTTTTCTTTCCACACTATTTTTCCCTTCTGTGAGTACCATACCATTTTCAGTTTGGCTGGTGATACTGTTGTGTTTTGGTAGCTGAGGAGAGCAGGCAAAAACGGCAATACACCAGAGAGGTTGGAATCTATTGGATTGCAGTACCCTGACTAACCACCACAACTAAAGGCAGCCGTGGAGCGTTCCTACGTTGGTCCTAGACGCCTCGTCACAGCCTAAGAGATTAACTACACCTAAAGATAGAAAGATGAAAGCTATCTGCCCCGGAGCAGATCCCCAAAGAACATAGGAAGCCCCCAAACATGTAATGGCGGTTAGACAAGAGGAAATACAGACACAGATAGAAAATAGTATGAGAAAACGCTGGGGCCCAATCTGCCTAGACAGAAAAGGATAGAAAGGATACTCACTGCAATCCAAAAAAACCCCTAAAAAATGCCAACGCTACTGATTGCAATAACACCTGAGATCACATGACCTCTACTACCTAAATCAGTTCTCTGGTGTAACAAAACTAAGCCGCAGCCACTGAAAAAACTGGAAAAGGCAAATGAACAAATAACAATGGCTCCAGCGGAACTGAGAGGAGCCCAAGCCCCCCGTGGGGGAACCTGGCTAACCTCACAGAAATGCAGAGAAATATGCAAATGGTAAGCACAAAAACTAAAACAGAAAATATCTTATCTGAAAGCAGAAGAAGAGGCAAGACTCAGCAAGCTTCCAAGTGAACCAGGAACCAAAGTTGAGACAGGAACAATTGATCACCGGCAACCATGATGGGAGGGAACCTCCCTTATATCAGACCAGTCTGTAACTCCTGATTGCCAATCCTCATTGAATGGTTCAGTACTGTTTGTAACCACCAGAGGGAGCTTCTGCTCAGAATTCATTTCCAAAACATTCACAACAGGCCCCTGTCAAAAACATAAAAAAAATAAACCTTTGCACTTACCTCCCTGCGCTCCCTCACAGCGTCTTGTTCCGTGCAGGCAGTTGCTTTATGCTTGTAAGCAGCACATGGCAGGGATGTCATGCACTGCTCACAAACAGAGCATGGCTGCCTCTATACTCACCACTCCCCATGCCAGAACTATGTGCATGGAGGGCAGGGAGTATTCATTGCTATTAAGTAGCATGCTCAGTATCAGCTGCCAGGGGCTCACCTGTGCTCGCTACTTAAGAGAAATGAATATTCATCGTTCTCCACGTCCATGGGAGTGGAGAGAAATGAATATTAATTTCTCTTAAAGTAGCAGGCACACGTGACCGCCGGGCATCTGCAGGAGCCGGCTGCTGCGGCTGACACTGTGCCAGAGGCGTAGCTAGGGTTTCGGTTTGGGGGGGCGAAACTTCTGAGTGGGCCCCTAACCAGAGAACCTCAGCAAATGACCGCGCTGTTGCCAAGAATAATCTATATATAAAAAGATCAATATTGATATTATCGCCATATGGTCAGTGGTAAATAATACTACAGAATTCCTACAGAACATATAATAATTTACAGCAGAGTTACAGATAATGACTAACCGCTGACGTTCTTTCTGATGGAATCGTTCACTTTTCTCGTCTTTTCAATCTGGCCCAGATCGACATGACGACTCCTCCAGCCAGGACTCAACTACAGAGAATACAACAAAGACACTTTTCACTTCTCATATTTTCAGCACTGTCACGGTCACCGATTGGACTATTCTCAACCTGCACAAACTCCTCATCCTGCTGATACCTCAATACTGAGCCGCTGCTGCCATATGTGTCCCTATTACTGCTCCTGATACCCCAATACTGAGCCGCTGCTGCCATATGTGTCCCTATTACTGCTCCTGATACCCCAATACTGAGCCGCTGCTGCCATATGTGTCCTATTACTGCACCTAGTGTGTGGTTCTGTGTGACCTCTAAATTCTAAAGCACCCCTCTAGAATATACAGTAGTAATGCCAGGTGCAAGTGCCCTAGAAAACATTGCCAACATTTTGTCCCCTAAAATGTAATATTGCCCTGTGTGTGCCCCTTTGACAGTTACAGTAACCTGAGTTCCCCTATTAAAATAAGTGCTCACTTTACATTTAATAATGTCCCAAGTCTCCCCCCTGTACAGCTCCCCTATACACCGTATAATGCCCCCTCACTGGATATATACTGATCCCTTATATCCCCAAACTATTTAATGGCTCCAGCACTGTATGATGGCCTCGCCACTATAATCCCCACACTGGATGATGGTCCCCTAGTTAGCATCCATATAGCATAATACACCAGATAGTCCTCAATATAGTATAATGCACTCCCCATAGGGAGCCTCTGTAATATAATGCACCCCCATAGGGAGCCTCTAATATAATGAACCCCCATAGGGAGCCCCTGTAATATAATGCACCCCCCCATAGGGAGCCTCTGTAATATAATGCACCCCCATATAGAGCCTCTGTATTATAATGCACCCCCATAGGGAGCCTCTGTAATATAATGCACTCCCCATAGGGAGCCTCTGTAGTATAATGCACCCCCATAGGCAGCCCCTGTAATATAATGCACCCTCATAGAGAGCCCATGTAATATAATGCACTCCCATAGGGAGCCTCTGTAATATAATGCACCCCCATAGGGAGCCTCTGTAATATAATGCACCCTCATAGGGAGCCTCTAATATAATGAACCCCCGTAATATAATGCACACCCCATAGAGAGCCTCTGTAATATAAGGCACCCCCATAGGGAGCCCCTGTAATATAATGCACCCCATAGGGAGCCTCTGTAATATAATGCACTCCCATAGGCAGCCCCTGTAATATAATGCACCCCCCATAGAGAGCCTCTGTAATATAATGCACCCCCATAGGGAGCCTCTGTAACATAATGCACCCCCATAGGCAGCCTCTGTATTATAATGCACCCCCATAGGGAGCCTCTGTAATATAATGCACCCCCATAGGCAGCCTCTGTAGTGTAATGCACTCCCCCCATAGGGAGCCCCTGTGTTATAATGCACCCCCATAGGAGCCTCTGTAGTATAATGCACCCCCATATAGAGCCTCTGTAGTATAATGCACCCCATATAGAGCCTCTGTAGTATAATGCACCCCCATATAGAGCCTCTGTAGTATAATGCACCCCCATATAGAGCCCCTGTATTACAATGCACCCCCATAGGGTGCCTCTGTAGTATAATGCACCCCCATAGGCAGCCTCTGTAGTATAATGCACCCCCATAGGCAGCCTCTGTAGTATAATGCACCCCCATAGGGAGCCCCTGTAATATAATGCACCCCCCCATAGGGAGCCCCTGTAATATAATGCACTTCCCATAGGGAGCCCCTGTAATATAATGCACCCCCCCATATGGAGCCTCTGTAATATAATACACCCCCATAAGAAGACCCTGTAATATAATGCACCCCATTACAAAAATAATAAATCCTGTACTCACCTCTCTTCTTCCCGGCTCCAGCGCTGTTCACTGCTCTCCCGCTCATCTGACAGCGGACGCCAGGCAGTGACATCATCGCGCCTGCTGTCAGGTGCAGAGAGGGGGATTATGGGAGAGAAGGAGCGTTCGCTCCTTCTCTCTCTATACGGTCAGCTGTATCGGCTAGATGCCGATACAGCTGACCTTCCGATGACGGGCGAGGGGCCCACTGCTGGCACAGGGACCCCCACCGCCTGCTCAGGGGCCCCGTAGCGGCCGGGCGGCAGCGCAGGGAGATCGATTCTCCCTGCTCTACCGCAGAATGTAACTGTGTCGGCGCGCTGTGCACGCCGATACAGTTACAGTAGCGTAGCTCCGAGTGGGCCCCCCCAGAGCGCGAGGCCCGGGGCCACCAGCCCTTCTGCCCCCCCGGTAGCTACGCTACTGCACTGTGCGCACTATTACAGAGAAATGAATATTCACTGCGAGCGTAATGAATATTCATAATATTCATTTCTCTTTAGCAGTGGGCACAGGCTTTCTGCCTCCTGTGACCCGCTACTCCCCCTCCATCTTCTGGACACCTCACTCACATATAAGCCGAGGGAGCGTTTTCAGCACAAAAAAAATGTGCTGAAAAATTCGGATTATACTCGAGTATATATGGTATATTTATTAATTTGTGCCACTATAACTCAATTTTGAATCTGCCCTGTTTGGCACATGTCATGGCCCAAATGATACCTCTCCAGGATCTATCTACCTTCTAGTTGGCATTGCAGCCATCCTGTGCACCAGTGCTCCTTTTCATGCGTGGTGAAGTTTCTCTCAGCTAGCTTCATGCCAGCAAAGCTCTAGGTCGTGTCTAATACAAAATTGCAATAAGAGGTGAAAAAACAAACAAAGGTACAAAAAATAAATGTTACTTTAGGCTTAGTCTGTATGTTTATAAAAAGTATGCATTTACAGTAATTTCCAAAAAAAAATTGTGATTGTGAGAATAACCCTTAAATGGAACCAGAATAGTTTTTATCCATGAACACTAATAACCAATTCTACTAAAAGAGCACCATTCCACTAAACACACAAGAGGCGAAATTGAAACTCAACCAAGGACATAAAGGACATCTACTATATCGGTTAGGAAGTCATGGCATTGCAAACTTTCTTTTTTACTTTCACTTTTTTTAAATAAACAAGCTTGCTAATGTCCAAACACTTTTTGTTGGCCTGCATAACGCGATCTACAGTATATTGAGTTTTCTTTTGGTTTGTGGTAGTAGTGATCACTTTTAAGGGAAACACCCCAATAAAAATTGGCAAATTAGTTTTTTAATCCAATACTACATTTCACCAAAATCCTCATTTATTCACATATGCTAATGAAGTGCTTGTGTTGTGACCCGCACCACAATTGTGGGTTACCAGAGCAATGGGGTACTCAGAGCCGAGCCCATGGAAGTCTATGGGGTTGTCACAGGTAGCGGTGGCTCGGTCTGTGGCCCTGGCGGTCAGGCGTATGTTGGGGGGAATATTTACAGGGGATAGGTGTATAACAGTTCGTGACGCCACCTGTAGTTCTCTGATCACTAAGACCAGCGCTGCTGTAGATCTCTGAGGGGATGGTGTGGCAGCTAGATGTCGGGTCCCCTACAGGTGGGACTGGTCCCTCAAAGTCTATGGAATAAATGATGTCGGGTGCAGATAAATAAATCAGTCTCACACCATCCAGCGTCTTTCCATACCTTTTACTTGTCAGATGATAAGGCAGGTCCCAGGGAGGCTGGTCGGGTGGAGGATGTGCTTTGAGATAACAGCTGAATAGGTTGGGGCCTCCTTTACTTTCCAATATGATGAGTCCAACCAGCATAAAGCTAAGTTCACTCCGAATACTCCAGCTAACTCCTTAGCTGTACTGCCCGGTCAGTTTTGTGGTCGGAGTCTTCCTTTGAGAGGCTGGGTTCCTACTGTTGTCCTGCATCGACTCAAGGTTCCCACTCTCCCTGACCCCTGTTACGTACCGATACTCCAAGGGCTGCTTTCTGCGACCTAAGGTCCAGTAAGACTCTGGTTTTTCTATCGCTACGCCTGAAGCTGTAGTGACACTTCGGTCCCTAGTGACCGGTGAACAATGTGCAGGATAGTCCAATCCTTAAGGCACTGCTATAACTTCTTCCACTGCGCCCTTCGCCCTGTTCGCGCTTGTAGCATAAGCACTCCACACTTCCTAGGGTAATACAAGCTAATTCCTTTCTTGCTTCTTCCTTGGAGCTCGCTAACAGGTGCTCAGTATTCTTCTAGTTCAGGAGCACGTCGACTGAACTTCACTTTCCTTGGGACAGGCGACTGAAGTCTCTGCTGCTAACTCTTCTTTCTTCCTCAATTGTCTCTGTCTTCTGGTTAGGCACAGCTCTGACTAGGCTAAGGTGAACTGGCTCACCCTTACTAGCCTCCACTTTAAGAACTGCTGACAGGATCTGGCTGAACTTCTTCCTCCCTCCACGTCCAGGCTGGACTGACTGACTCCTCTGTCCGAGGACAGGAAACAGACTCCCCTCTGTCCGAGGACAGGAAACAGACTGCGACTTCTGCTGCATGACACTAGCTATCTATATCCTATGGGTGTGTCTAAAGTGTGTGGTGAGTGAATGGTTATTGAGCATTAAACTGTTACCTCTCCGCACATCCTCCAGGGTACTGTGTGTGCCTTCACACCAGGGCTACACATTCCCCCATGGTAAAATACAGCACTCCCGGGCTGTGAAATACAAGAAGACATTTTGTTTTTCATTAACAATAAACATTAAACTCTTCCCATCCGGGAGGTAAGAATTTCTTAAGCGTTGCATTCAAACATTAGACATAGAAAAATACAAAACATACTTTCCATAAGTATATCATATCAACAATATTCTTGTGAAGGACCCGCACCAAACCTTCAACGTGGGTCCTGGGTGGGCTGCAGGACATCTGGCTGCAGACCTCGCTCAGTGCCACACCACACGGGTTTTATGTTCAGAGGTAATTGTGGTGGTTTCATGTAAAACCAATATAATGCACCGAAGCGCAACTATGTACAAAGATAAGTTCTGGGCTGGCACAGTCCTCAGCCTCAAAGTCCATGACATAATAAAAGGACACATATATATTCTTCTCACTTCAATATTTACATTATATATCTATATATATACTTGTTTTAACTTTAAATTCACCTTACCCAACCAGGGTATTCTATATGTAAGACTCTGTAATCAACTTTTTCAAATTTTCATTCTGGTACCCAGCCGGGCATTCTACTCATTATATATAAAACTATGTAAACCCTATACATAGCAATAAAGTGCAAAACAGCAATTATTTCTTTTATCAAAACTTTTTACATCTTCTTAGCTGCGGTAAACCCTGTCTGGGTCCTACCGTTCTTCACATTTTCTTGCTAACTTCAGTTACACTTTCCATCCCGGGGGCTGGAACAATGCGATGCTCTTTAGAGCACATGACAAATAGGTCGTGACCTGCTATCCAAGTCTGAGTAGCGACTGTTTTCATCCTCACTACGGTCCCATCGGGTGACTCCATCATGTAGGACGCAAGTGGTATCTCCGAAGGTGTCGCTGTTGGTGCCGCTATATCCGGCGGTGCAAATTGCGATTTGGAATGAGTCGTGGCTTGTGTCTTGGTACGAGGCACTGGCAGAGTAGAATATGCAGGGGGCGCTTCCAACTGTGACGTACGTTCATGGGGCGATGCCGGGGCACGGCCTGGTGCAGCGGGAGCTCGGGACTGTGACGCGCTGGCAATGGTGACGTTACCTGCGTCGGGGACGGGGTCTCTGACGACTGCGACATTTAAGGCATACCATCCTTTCATACCCCAGTGCCGTGTATAGGTTACTATGTCCCCATTGATTAGGTCCCTCCCGGGATGGCCGATGGGCAGGTGGGATTCTACGTCCCTGCGACTGACAAAGACCCCTGGGTAGAGGCCCGGTTCTCTAATGAAGCCCCAGCCCTTCCGGAGCTGGAACTCTGTCACACACCCCTGCCGCCGCGGTTCCCTTAAAGTACCTTTTTCCCGGCGGACACTTTCCTTATCCGCAATCAGCTGCTCGTACTGCCGCTGCCGGTTCCGCTGTACTTCCCGCTCTTCCTCCTGCCGGCGTCGCTGTTCCTCTTCGCGACGCTGCCACTCACGTTCCCACTGGGCGGCGTAGGCGACGTCATCCAGGCGCGCCATCTCATCCCAGTCGACGTCTGGTAATGATGGACAGGACCCCTCCGGTGTCCCTACCGGGGATCGATCATCTGCTGCGGCCTCCTGGCCGGGCGGGCGTTCCGGAACTGGCGGTACCTCCTCAACCTCCTTCGCTTCCACCGCTCCATCGGTAGGTTCAGGGTCGGTCCTTTTGGGGGTAGCCTCCGGTTGCTCCTTAGCCTTGGGCAGCAGAAATTTTGGTAATTCAAATCGTGGGGGGTCGTCGAGGGGAGAGAACACCGCGTCCCACAGCCGCCGCTGCATCTGGTTACGCCGGCGTCTCTCGATCTCCTCCTTGCCAGGTTGTTGCAAGACCATTTTCTTCAACCTTGCATTTTCCTCTCCAATCTCCAGCAAGGCTTGCTGCAGGTGCAGGACCACAGATGGTTCTGGTTCTAGTGGCAGCTTGGCTGGGGAACGGGGCCTGCCTTCCACCGCTTCCTGCTCGGCTGCACACATCCTGCCTCCATCATGTTCCAGAACACTCTCTCTTCTTCTACCAGAGCCGTCCGGTCTCTTCCGTGGAGGCGGGGTTTGCGTCTCCTCCTCTTCGCAGGGAAGGTGAAGAGGAGGCGGACCTCCTTTGCTGTAGGGCAGGATCGCATATTGTAATAGCACTTTGAGAGGGCAGGCATTCTCTTCGCGCCACAGGGGGGCACATGCCCACGAATCCACGCCCACCTTCTTCTCCAGCGCCTGAGGGCGCGAATTTGGCGGCAAAATGGCGGATTTTAGCGCCAAAAATAGCAAACAGTCCTTTTTCACAAAAAACACCTCCACAGGCACACAGGGCTCGCAATTTTGCGAGTTTCGCATCCTGTTCGTGACGCCAAGTTTTTGTTGTGACCCGCACCACAATTGTGGGTTACCAGAGCAATGGGGTACTCAGAGCCGAGCCCATGGAAGTCTATGGGGTTGTCACAGGTAGCGGTGGCTCTGTCTGTGGCCCTGGCGGTCAGGCGTATGTTGGGGGGAATATTTACAGGGGATAGGTGTATAACAGTTCGTGACGCCACCTGTAGTTCTCTGATCACTAAGACCAGCGCTGCTGTAGATCTCTGAGGGGATGGTGTGGCAGCTAGATGTCGGGTCCCCTACAGGTGGGACTGGTCCCTCAAAGTCTATGGAATAAATGATGTCGGGTGCAGATAAATAAATCAGTCTCACACCATCCAGCGTCTTTCCATACCTTTTACTTGTCAGATGATAAGGCAGGTCCCAGGGAGGCTGGTCGGGTGGAGGATGTGCTTTGAGATAACAGCTGAACAGGTTGGGGGCCTCCTTTACTTTCCAATATGATGAGTCCAACCAGCATAAAGCTAAGTTCACTCCGAATATTCCAGCTAACTCCTTAGCTGTACTGCCCGGTCAGTTTTGTGGTCGGACTCTTCCTTTGAGAGGGCTGGGTTCCTACTGTTGTCCTGCATCGACTCAAGGTTCCCACTCTCCCTGACCCCTGTTACGTACCGATACTCCAAGGGCTGCTTTCTGCGACCTAAGGTCCAGTAAGACTCTGGTTTTTCTATCGCTACGCCTGAAGCTGTAGTGACACTTCGGTCCCCAGTGACCGGTGAACAATGTGCAGGATAGTCCAATCCTTAAGGCACTACTATAACTTCTTCCACTGCACCCTTTGCCCTGTTCGCGCTTGTAGCATAAGCACTCCACACTTCCTAGGGTAATACAAGCTAATTCCTTTCTTGCTTCTTCCTTGGAGCTCGCTAACAGGTGCTCAGTATTCTTCTAGTTCAGGAGCACGTCGACTGAACTTCACTGTCCTTGGGACAGGCGACTGAAGTCTCTGCTGCTAACTCTTCTTTCTTCCTCAATTGTCTCTGTCTTCTGGTTAGGCACAGCTCTGACTAGGCTAAGGTGAACTGGCTCACCCTTACTAGCCTCCACTTTAAGAACTGCTGACAGGATCTGGCTGAACTTCTTCCTCCCTCCACGTCCAGGCTGGACTGACTGACTCCTCTGTCCGAGGACAGGAAACAGACTCCCCTCTGTCCGAGGACAGGAAACAGACTGCGACTTCTGCTGCATGACACTAGCTATCTATATCCTATGGGTGTGTCTAAAGTGTGTGGTGAGTGAATGGTTATTGAGCATTAAACTGTTACCTCTCCGCACATCCTCCAGGGTACTGTGTGTGCCTTCACACCAGGGCTACACACTTGGTGCACCCTTGCCATGGCCAGGTGCACCTTTCAGCTTACTTGCTATACGTGTATCTCGCTTCCCCTCATCCTTGATTGACAGTTATGACTTTTGTAAAATGTACATTTAGAACAAGTAGGTGGGAAGGTACCCTAAATTACCTGACCATGCCAAATGTGCGTCAAGCAACTCATTAGCATTAGAAATAACCAATTCCACTGTTTATTTTCCTAATGTGTGTGAAAGAAGGGTAGATTTAACAGAAGGTAGATCATATGAGAGCAGAGTATTTATAGTACACACTATACAATATGCAAGATACAATGCGTTATGAGCACACTATAACTCTTGCAGTATGTTCTCTGTTATCTGGGAGATTCCTAATTAGGGCAATAGTCACCGTAATAAGGGTGTCACTACAATGATCCCCTTTTTATTACAGGCCCTAGTGGATGTCTCTAGTTTTTTCCGCTAGGCCGCAAATCCTTCTGACAAAGTCAAACAGCGCTTTCTGAGCCTTTCTCACACTGTCCAGTCCCCATCCTGTCTGCTGTACTACTCCAGACTGAACCCTGTACCGTAAGTTAGTGTTTGAAGTAACAGTCCAGCTCACTCGCGCCTCCTGTTCAGACATCCACTTCCAGATGTGTGTTCTTGGCTAGGGCTGAGCATTCCGATACCGCAAATATCGGGTATCGGCCGATATTCGCTGTATCGGAATTCCGATTCTGAGATCCGATATTTTTTGCATATCGGATACCGGAATCTGAGTTTTCCTGTAAAGTCTATGGGGAGTTCCTGTGTCACAGAACGAAGTACGTGACACAGGAACTTCCCGAAAGTGTCACTGTCAGTGTCGGTCGGGTCTGTCAGGTGTCAGCAGCACTTACCTGGCAGAAGATCCCCGGTGGTCACGTCCATCCATCCATCCAGGCCGGCCATTACCCTCTCCCTGGTGGTCACGTGCAGATTCTCACGATAGCTGCACGTGACTGCCGGGTACTGGGTAATCTCGGCCAGCTGTACTCTCCAATTGTGGGGCTGCTGCAGCCTAGTATTTTAGGCTGTTGAGGAGCAAAATCCATGGGCCTTGACAGTCTTTTAATACCAGGCCGCAGGAGTCGGCTTTTTAACAAAATTAGGGGGACCCCCACGCCATTTTTTTTTCGAGGGGATCCCTTATTTTTGTTAACCAGCCAAGATAAGCAGACTGCTGTGACCTGGTATTATCAGGCTTGCAAGGTTCATGGATATTGGATCCTTACCAGCCTGAAATACCAGGCCTCAGTAGTCTGCTTCATCTGGCTGGTTAACAAAAATAGGGGGGACCCCACGCCATTTTTTTTTCGAGGGGATCCCTTATTTTTGTTAACCAACCAAGATAAGCAGACTGCTGTGGCCTGGTATTATCAGGCTTGCAAGGTTCATGGATCTTGGATCCTTAACAGCCTTAAACACCAGGCCTCAGTAGTCTGCTTCATCTAGCTGGTTAACAAAAATAGGGGGACCCCACGCCAATTTTTTTTTTGAGGGGATCCCCTATTTTTGTTAATCAGTTCAGTTCAGGTCAGCCAGGATTCCCTCTGACGTCACTGATGCTGTGCGGTGTCCCCGGCTGACCTGAAGTGAAAGTGGGAAGCTATCAATTAAGCTTCCCACACTAATCACTTCCTCTCCTGTCAGCCAGGAGAGGAGATGATTCATTTGGGGGTTTACTGCGAGGCTGGCAGCATTAGCTGCGGTCCCTGCAGTAAACATTAACCCTTTCAGAAGGATTACATCGGGGGACCTGACTGAACACCGGATAGGTAAGAATAATGTTGCTTTATTATTTTATTTTTATTACAGGTGAACAAGGGCTTCGCAAGGAATGGCAGTAAAATAAAAGATGGTCAAAAACTGTGTGTTTATTTCATTAAAATTATTTTTAATTAAAGTGTGTGTGTTTTAGTTTTATTTCATACAATAGGATTAATAATTGATAGTTGTCTAATTGACAGCTCTCAATTATTAACCTGGCTCAAAGTCACCTTTCAATATCAAGGTGGCTTTAACCCATTATTAAACCATTCGCCACCGCTACAGGGCAATGTGAATAGACGGGCTAAGTGCCAGAAAGGGCGAATCTAATTATAGATTTGCCTTTTCTGGGGTGTATCCTAGTATGTCCCAGTGTCTTGGCTTCGGCGACTCTCTCAACACAAGTCTTGCTGGTCTCACTGATTGGCACCAAATCTCTTTCGCTCAGTCTAGGCTCATCCTTCCTGAAACACTTCCCCTTCTTGTTGGTTCTGAAGGGTTTTGCTTGGAAAGTAGGTGGCAGTATCCAGACACACATGCCGCACAGTGCTGGGGAACCTCATTTTCCACACACTCTTACGTTAGTATAACTTTTATTTTATTTATTGAAATCCCTTGTATTCGTATGCACGAAAGTCCAGTGGGTGGTCTTACTGAGTGATTGACAATCATGCACAGACATACAGGTAAGACTATCAATCACTGAATTGAACCACTTGATTCATATCCATATAAACATCAGGGATTTCAATGAATAAAATGCGAGTTTTACTAAACTTTTCACACAAAAATGTTTTTACATCTGATCAGCTTCTCCGGCTTTATAGCATCCTGCCTTCATATCATGCAGATCAGGTTTCAGTTGCAACATGAGTTTTTATGCTTCCTTTTTTTCTCCCCCTTTTTTCAAGAGCTATAACTTTCTTATTTTTTCTATGTGCATAGCTGAATGAGAGCTTGTTTTTGTGAAACATGTTGTGTTTATAATGACGATTTTCATTGTATTAAAACTTAAAACTGGAAAAAAAATTCCAACTGGGATGAGCTGGTGAAAAAATTTAATTCCACCATTGTTTTTGGGGTTATTTTTATGGTTTTAATTATATGGTAACAAATGACCTAGAACAAATATGGCAATACTTAATTTGTATAGGTCTCTTATCATTTTAAATAATTAACCCCTTTCTGACATCAGATGTAATATTCCGTCCATGTGACCTGGGCCTATTTGACCATGGACAGAATATTACATCTGAGCGATCGGCCGCGTTCACAGAAGGTGCGCGGCCAATCGAAGCAGGGTGTCAGCTGATTCTGACAGCTGACACCCAGTACTAGGTGCCAGGAGCGGTCACAGATGGCTCCTGGCACTCTAACCCCCGAAATACTGCAATCAAACAAGAATGCAGCATTCCAGAAGCCAGCACAGGGATGATAGCCCCTCTGCCTTTGGATTGGAGACCCCTAGGCGTGAGGCGGGGTTCCGATCATTGCCATGGTGAGCGGATTTCTTCATGAAGACATCCATGTCATCAGAGCTAGGGAAATTGTTGCTCATGCGCAGTGCATGATCAGCAAGTCTCCCTGTCAGTGCAGCGCTGACAGCTTCTATGGCATGCTGATGCTGCTTCATCTGCATGCTATAGAAGCGATCAGAGTGCAAAAAATGATTGTCCCATAGTGTGACTAAGTAAAAAACTTAGGAAAAAGTAAAAATAACGTTTTTTAAATAATTGTAAAAATATTTTATAAAAATCAAGAATAATAATAAAAAATCAATATATATTCCATCTCTAAATAAATATTTGAATGAAAAGAAATATAAACAAAAAAGTACATATATTTTGTATTGCCGCGTCCTCAAAGAGCCGACCTATAAAACTGACCCACTAGTTAACCCCTTTAGTGAACATCAATAAGAAAAGGCAAAAAACAATGCTTTATCATCATACCGCCAAACAAAAAGTGAAATAACACGCGATCAAAAAGACAGATATAAATAAACATGGTACCACTGAAAACAACATCTTATCCTGCATAAAATGAGCCGCCATACAGTATCATCAGCGAAAAAATAAAAAAGTTATAGCTCGCAGAATAAAGCGATGCAAAAACAATTATTTTTTCTATAAAATATTTTTTATTGTATAAAAGCACCAAAACATAATGATATAAATGAGGTATCTCTGTAATCGTACTGACCCAAAGAATATTGCCTTATCAATTTTACCACACACGGAACGGTATAAAACCCCCCCAAAAAAAAAATTCATGAATTGCTGGTTTTTGCTCATTCTGTTTCCCAAAAGTCGGAATAGAAAGCGATCAAAAAATGTCATGTGCCCGAAAATTGTACCAATAAAAACGTCAGCTCATCCCGCAGCAAACAAGACCTCACATGATTCTGTTCGCCAAAATATGGAAAAATTATAGCTCTCAAAATGTGGTGAGGCAAAAACTAGTTTTTGCAATAAAAAGTGTGTTTTAGCATGTGACAGCTGCCAATCATAAAAACCCGCTATAAGGCCTATTTTACACATCCTGATATTTCCGGTACCAGGGATGTTAGTGTCCATGTTTGTAATACGTGTGGCATGCATGTGCCGCACCAGTACCACATGGACGGGCGCCAGGGAAGAAGCGTTGCAGTAAGAGTTGTTCCCCAGGCACTGGGTGCTGAACATGGCGAGTATCAGTGTACACAGGACAAATTGGACAACAAAGATCATTTTTGTGGAAAAAATATGATTTTTTAATTTTACGGTTCTACGTTATAAACTTCTGTGAAGCCCTTGGGGGTTCAAAGGGCTCAACACACATCTAGAAAAGTTCTATGGGGGGGGTTTAGTTTCCAAAATGGGGTCACTTGTGGGGGGTTTCCACTGTTTAGGCACATCAGAGGCTCTCCAAACACGACATGGTGTCCGCTCTCAATTCCAGCTAATTTTGCTTTTAAAAAGTCAAACGGCGCTCCTTCCCTTCCGTGCTCTGCCATGCACTCAAACAGTGGTTTACTCCCACATATGGGGTATCAGCATACTCAGGACAAATTGCACAATAACTTTTTGGGGCCAATTACTCCTGTTAACCTTGGGAAAATAAAAAAGTCGGGGTGAAAAGATCATTTTTGTGGAAAAAAATATGATTTTTTTATTTTACAGCTCTATGTTATAAACTTCTGTGAAGCCATTGGGGTTCAAAATGATCACCACACATCTAGATAAGTTCTTTGGGGGGTTTAGTTTCCAAAATGGTGTCACTTGTGAGGGGTTTCCACTGTTTAGGCACATCAGCGGCTCTCAAAACGCGACATGGCGTCCAATCTCAATTCCAGCCACTTTTGAGTGACAAAATATGGCATTCGGGCATTGGTTATTTTTTATCTTTTTGCCACATTTACTGCTTGGGTTTATTACAGTAGTTTTAGATTTTGGTAGATAAAACTTTTACGAATATGGTGACATCTAACAAAGCTATATATATGTGTATATATGCCAGCTGTATAAAACAGTCAGCATTCTGCCACATGTATGCTTCACCAAATGGAAGACAATCAATATGCTTGATTTATACACTGTAAATTTTTAATACTACTGAAACACTTTGATTCTGAGCTTAAAAATACAACTGCGTTTTTTTTTCATGTTTTTTTTTTCAGGCTGCGCATATAAGCCTATAGAGGAAAAAAATCACCAAAACCGCACATTTCAACAGCATCTTAAGATGCACTGAAGGCAGGGATTTCATGAAACAACATCCACTTTGCTTGGAAATTTAGACCATGCTCACATGTACAGTCATGGCCAAAAGTTTTGAGAATGACACAAATATTAATTTTTACAAAGTCTGCTGCTTCACTTTTTCTAATGGCAATTTGCATATACTCCAGAATGTTATAAAGAGTGATCAGCTTAACAGCAATTACTTGCAAAGTCAATATTTGGCTAGAAAAATGAACTTTATCCCCCAAAACGCATTTCAACATCATTGCAGCCCTGCCTTAAAAGGACCAGCTAACCTCTTTTCAGTGATTGCTCCATTAACACAGGTGTGAGTGTTGATGAGGACATGGCTGGAGATCAATCTGTCATGATTAAGTAAGAATGACACCACTGGACACTTTAAAAGGAGGCTGGTGCTTGGCATCATTGTTTCTCTTCTGTTAACCATGGTTATCTCTAAAGAAACACGTGCAGTCATCATTGCAATGCACAAAAATGGCCTAACAGGGAAGAGTATCTCAGCTAGAAAGATTGCACCTCAGTCAACAATCTATCGCATCATCAAGAACTTCAAGGAGAGAGGTTCCATTGTTGCCAAAAAGGCTCCAGGGCGCCCAAGAAAGACCAGCAAGCGCCAGGACCATCTTTTAAAAGTGTTTCAGCTGCGGGATCAGCTTGCAGAGCTTGCTCAGGAATGGCAGCAGGCAGGTGTGAGTGCATCTGCACGCACTGTGAGGCGGAGACTCTTGGAGCAAGGCCTGGTCTCAAGGAGGGCAGCAAAGAAGCCACTTCTCTCCAGAAAAAACATCATGGACAGACTGATATTCTGCAAAAGGTACAGGCAGTGGACTGCTGAGGACTGGGGTAAAGTTATTTTCTCTGATGAATCCCCTTTTCAATTGTTTGGGACATCAGGAAAACGCCTCATTCGGAGAAGACAAGGTGAGCGCTACCACCAGTCTTGTCTCATGCCAACTGTTAAGCATCCTGAAACCATTCATGTGTGGGGTTGCTTCTCAGCCAAGGGAATCGGCTCTCTCACAGTCTTGCCTAAAAACACAGCCATGAATAAAGAATGGTACCAGAATGTCCTCCAAGAGCAACTTCTCCCAACCCTCCAAGAGCAGTTTGGCGATTACCAATGCCTTTTCCAGCATGATGGAGCACCTTGCCATAAAGCAAAGGTGATAACTAAATGGCTCAGGGAACAAAACATAGAGATTTTGGGTCCATGGCCTGGAAACTCCCCAGATCTTAATCCCATTGAGAAGTTGTGGTCAATCATCAAGAGACGGGTGGACAAACAAAAACCTAAAAATTCTGACACAATGAAAGCATTGATTGTGCAAGAATGGACTGCTGTCAGTCAGGATTTGGTCCAGAAGTTGATTGAGAGCATGCCAGGGAGAATTGCATAGGTTCTGAAGAAAAAGGGTCAACACTGCAAATATTGACTTGCTGCATTAACTCATTCTAACTGTCAATATAAGCTTTTGTTACTCATATGTTTGTAATTATTATATTTCTGTCTGTGATAAAAACATCTGTCAAACACACATAAAAACCAGAGGGCAGCAGATCATGTGAAAATATAATATTTGTGTCATTCTCAAAACTTTTGGCCATGACTGTAGAGTAAATATTGTGTATTTTCTGGTGCGTTTTTTGCACAGAAATTCTACTGTGTTTAACTGTCCTAGCAAAATGGATTTGATTTCGTGAAAACTGCCCCTCCCCCTGTGAGTATAAAGACGCTACTGAACTGTGCATTTTTGGTGCTTTTTCTCTGTAGTCCATCCGTTCACCTTTTCTGCGTGCAAAGCAGTAATCAAAGCAAAAGGTGGCTGCTTTGAAGAACCTAGAATATGACATATTTTCAGTTGTTTCACACTTTTTTGTAAAGTGTAATGTACAATTCCCCATGTGTTAATTCATAGTTTTGATGCCTTCAGTGTGATTCTACAATTTTCATAGTCTTGAATATACAGAAAAATCATTGAATGAGAAGGTGTGTCCAAACTTTTGGTCTGTACTGTATATATATATATATATATATACACTTCTCAAAACATAAAGGGAACAATGAAGCAACAGAATATAACTCCAAGTAAATCAAACTTCTGTGAAATCAAACTGTCCACTTAGGAAGCAACACTGATTGACAATCAATTTCACATGCTGTTGTGCAAATGGAATAGACAACAGTTGGAAATTATTGTCAATTATCAAGACACACTCAATAAAGGAGTGGTTCTGAAGGTGGGGATCATAGACCACATCTCAGTACCAATGCTTTCTGGCTGATGTTTTGGTCACTTTTGAATGTTGGTTGTGCTTTCACACTCAAGTGGCTCAGGTAGTGCAGCTCATCCAGGATGGCACATCATTGCAAGCTGTGGCAAGAAGGTTTGCTGTGTCTGTCAGCGTAGTGTCCAGAGACTGGAGGCGCTACCAGGAGACAGGTCAGTACACCAGGAGACCTGGAGGGGGCCGTAGGATGGCAACAACCCAGCAGTAGGGCTGCTACCTCCGCCTTTGTGCAAGGAGGAACAGGAGGGGCACTGCCAGAGCCCTGCAAAATGACCTCCAGCAGGCCACAAATGTGCATGAGTCTGCACAAACGGTTAGAAACCGACTCCATGAGGATGGTCTGAGGGCCGGACGTCCACAGATGGGGGTTGTGCTCACAGCCCAACACCCTGCAGGATGCTTGGCATTTGTCACAGAACATCAGGATTGGCAAATTCGCCACTGGCGCCCTGTGCTCTTCACAGATGAAAGCAGGTTCACACTGAGCACATGTGACAGACGTGACAGAGTCTGGAGACGCCATGAAGAGCGATCTGCTGCCTGCAACATCCTTCAGCGTGACTGATTTGGCAGTGGGTCAGTAATGGTGTGGGGTGGCATTTCTTTGGAGGGCCGTACAGCCCTCCATGTGCTCACCAGAAGTAGCCTGACTGCCATTAGGTACCGAGATGAAATCCTCAGACCCCTTCTGAGACCATATGGTGGTGCGGTTGGCCTTGGGTTCCTCCTAATGCAGGACAATGCCAGACCTCATGTGGCTGGAGTGTGTCAGCAGTTCCTGCAAGATGAAGGCATTGAAGCTATGGACTGGCCTGCCCGTTCCCCAGACCTGAATCCGATTGAGCACATCTGGGACATCATGTCTCGTTCCATCCACCAACGTCACGTTGCACCACAGACTGTCCAGGAGTTGGCGGATGCTTTAGTCCAGGTCTGGGAGGAGATCCCTCAGGAGACCATCCGCCGCTTCATCAGGAGCATGCCCAAGCATTGTAGGGAGGTCATATAGGCACGTGGAGGCCACACACACTACTGAGCCTCATTTTGACTTGTTTTAAGGACATTACATTCCACTTTAATTTTGTGTGTGACTCCAAATCAAGACCTCCATTGGTTAATAAATTTGATTTCCATTGATGATTTTTGTGTGATTTTGTTGTCAGCACATTCAACTTTGTACAGAACAAAGTATTCAATGAGAATATTTCATTCATTCAGATCTAGGATGTGTTATTTGAGGGTTCCCTTTATTTTTTTGAGCAGTGTATATACAGTATATACAGCTCTGGAAAAAATTAAGAGACCACCACATCAAAACCCTGTCATGGGCAGCCCATTCTCCAGACCTGAACCACATTGAAAACCTCTGTAATGTAATCAAGAGGATGATGAATAGTCACAAGCCATCAAACAAAGAACTACTTAAATTTTTGCACCAGGAGCAGTGTGAAAGACTGGTGGCAAGCATGCCAAGACGCATGAAAGCTGTTTTTAAAAATCATGGTTATTCCACAAAATATTGATTTCAGAACTCTTCCTGAGTTAATACATTAATATTATTGTTTCTAAATGATTATGAACATGTTTTCTTTGCATTATTTGAGGTCTGAAAGCATTTTTCTTTGTCAAAAAAAATAGAAAATTTATTGCTTGGAAATTCAGAGACATGTTGTCAGAAGTTTATAGACAAAAAGAACAAATTACATTTTGCTCAACAATATACCTATAAAGGGAAAACTCAGACAAACTGAACATTTGAAAGTGATCTCTTAATTTTTGCCAGAGCTGTATACTGTGTATATATATATATATATACATTATATTTTATATATATATATTGTGGTGTAGTGACACCTGATGCAGCTAGGGGGCACTGTGTATGCTCCTCGAGATATGCATGGAAGCATGGTTTGTGTTGTGGTAAAGGACCTGTGATGAGGTCATGACCAGGTGACCTAACCATGTGATCCTGCCCTCATCTGTGGGTGGGGTTACAGCTATGTAACGAAGTGTGCTTGGCACCTGAGGAGAGTGTTGTGGGAGTCTGTGAGTGTGAACAGACTACCATGCGTCCAGGCGGGACATTACAGAGAGGTCTCTGTGTCTGGAGAGAGTGTTGTGGGAGTCTGTGAGTGTGAACAGACTACCATGTGTCCAGGCGGGACATTACAGAGAGGTCTCTGTGTCTAAAGAGAGTGGGTGGGAGTCTACCAGTGTGGACAGACTTCCATGTGTCCCGGCGGGACATTACAGTGAGATCTCTGTGTCTATGAGGAGTGAGGCTTCAGGCAGGAGCTGAAGTACTGAAGACTTGTATTGCATGTGACTGTGAGGTTTATGATGTAATAAACCTGATGATTTTTTGGATAAGAAACGTGTCTCCTGATTACCTCTGAAGCAGCCGAGTGAGTTGAAACCTTACAATATATATATATATACACATACAGTTGAAACCAGAAGTTTACATACACTATATAAAAAGATGCATATGCATGTTTTTCTCAATATCTGTCATGAAATCAAAATAAAACTTTCTCGTTTTAGGTCAGTTAGGATTACCATAATTATTAATATTTGCCAAATGCCAGAATAATGAGAGAGAGAGAGAATGTTTAAGGCATTTTTATTACTTATTACAAAGTCAAAAGTTTACATACATTTCATTAGTATCTAGGTATAAATGTTCCTCATCCTGGTATAT
>JARQOD010000001.1:617633406-617658735 GCA_033576555.1 Oophaga sylvatica | reverse complement strand
GGCGTGAACCAATCTCTCCGCATGAATGTCAGAAGCAAACACCCAAGAATTGTCCTCCTGACCATAACCTTTCCACTTAACCAAGTACTGAAGTACTGGAGTCTCCGTCTAGCCAGACAAGAATCCAATATCTTCTCCACTTCATACTCCAGATTGCCCTCAATCAAAAGCAGCCATAGGAACCACTGGCTCAACAAACCTTTTCAATAAAGATTTTTGAAAGACGTGAATCTTAAATGTCCCTGGAAGAGCCAAACGGAAGGAAACGGGATTAAAAATTTCCAAGATCTTATAAGGTCCAATGAACCTTGGCTTAAATTTTAGAGACGCAACCTTCATAGGGATATTTCTTGAGGACAACCAAACCATGTCACCCACTTTAAACCTAGGACCATCAGTCCTATGCTGGTTGGCAAACCGTTGGGCCCTCTCCTGAGAGAGAGATAGCTTATCCACTACTTGATCCCAAATCTGCTGCATTCTCTCCACCATAGAGTCAACATCCGGACAGACAGAAGCCTCCACCTGCCCTGAAGAAAATCGAGGATGAAACCCGAAATTGCAGAAAATAGGGGACATCAAAGTGGCAGAACTAGCCCTATCATTTAGAGCAAATTCAGCCAAAGGCAAAAAAGAGACCCAGTCATCTTGATCAGCGGACACAAAACATCTCAAATACGTTTGCAAGGTCTGGTTTGTTCTCTCAGTCTGCCCATTGGTCTGAGGGTGAAACGCAGAGGAGAAAGACAGCTGAACTCCCAGTTTAGAACAAAAGGTCCTCCAAAATCTGGAAACAAATTGGACTCTTCTGTTAGACACAATGTCCTCTGGAATGCTGTGCAACCGAACCACCTGCTGAAAAAACAAGGGCACCAACTCAGAAGAGGATGGCAACTTCAGCAGTGGCACAAGATGGATCATCTTGGAAAACCTATCACAGATCACCCAGATAACGCTCATTCTCTGAGAGACAGCGAGGTCGAAAATAAAATCCATAGAGATATGGGTCCATGGCCTCCTGGGCACAGGCAATGGCATTAACAATCCACTAGAGCGAGAGCAAGGTTTGGACCAAGAACAAGTCCCACAGGACTGCACAAAGTTCCTGACATCACGAGATAAAGTAGGCCACCAAAAGGACTGACTCACCAAATCTCTAGTACCAAAAATACCGGGATGACCAGCCAACGCAGAGCAATGAACTTCAGACATAACTTTTTCCCTCCATTGGTCTGGGACATACAATTTCCCCGCAGGGCAACATTCAGGTTTATCCCCCTGAAATTGCTCCAGGGTCAGTCTCAAATCGGGTGAGATAGCGGAAAGAATGACACCCTCCTTCAGAATGGCCGTAGGCTCAGTCACATCAAGAGAATCTGCAAGGAAAATCCTAGAGAGGGCATCCGCCTTAACATTATTAGTACCCGGGAGAAAGGAGACCACAAAGTTAAAATGTGTGAAAAACAAGGCCCACCTGGCCTGTCTAGGATTCAATCGCTTGGCTGATTCGAGATAGATCAAGTTTTTGTGGTCTGTGAGGACCACAACTTGATGTTTGGCTCCCTCTAACCAATGTCTCCACTCTTCGAACGCCCACTTCATAGCCAATAATTCCCGATTCCCCACATTATAATTACGTTCAGCTGGGGAAATCTTTCGGGAGAAGAAGGCACAAGGGTTAATCTTAGACGTTACAGGATCCCTTTGGGACAAAACAGCTCCTGCCCCAATCTCAGAAGCATCTAATTCCACCTGAAATGGGAGAGAAACATCAGGTTGCCGCAGAACCGGAGTAGAAGTGAATCTCCGCTTAAGGTCTTGAAAAGCCGAAACTGCCTCTGGAGACCAATTTACCACATCAGAGCCCTTTTTGGTCAAATCAGTCAGTGGTTTCACAATACCAGAAAAATTACTTATAAATTTACGGTAAAAATTAGCAAAACCCAAAAATCTCTGAAGAGCCTTTAATGAAGTGGGCTGAACCCAATCAGAAATGGCCTGAACCTTGACTAGGTCCATTTCAATAGCAGACGGAGACAAAATGAATCCCAAAAAACGAAATCTTCTGTACGCCAAAGAGACATTTTGATCCCTTGACATACAAAGGATTTTCTCTCAAAATACGGAACACCATCCGAACATGCTCCACATGAGAATCCCAGTCATTAGAAAAAATCAAATAATCGTCCAAACAGACGATCAGAATCTTATCCACAAAATCCCGGAAAATATCGTTCATGAAAGATTGGAAGACGGAAGGGGCATTAGTGAGCCCAAAAGGCATCAATAGGTACTCAAAATGCCCCTCAGGGGTATTAAACGCCGTCTTCCATTCATCCCCATGCTTAATGCGAATAAGATTATACGCCCCCCTAAGGTCAAGCTTGGTAAACCAACTAGCACCTTTCACTCGGGAGAATAAATCGGAAATCAGGGGTAACGGATACTGATATTTAACAGTGATCTTATTAAGGAGACGATAGTCAATACATGGTCTCAATGAACCATCCTTTTTGGCCACAAAGAAAAAGCCGGCACCCAAGGGTGAAGAGGACGGTCTAATATGACCCTTCTCCAATGACTCTTTGATATAAGATCGCATAGCATCATGCTCAGGTACAGACAAATTGAAGAGCCGACCCTTGGGAAATTTACAACCGGGCACCAACACAATCGCACAATCATAACTCCTATGAGGAGGCAAGGACGCAGACTTACTTTCACTAAACACATCAGAATAATCAGCCAAATAGCATGGGATCTCCTGAGGCTGGGGAGAGGTAGAAAACACAGGAGTGTCCCCATGAACACATAGACAACCCCAACTGGTCACAGACACAGACTTCCAATCCAAAACAGGATTATGGGTCTGCAACCAAGGAAAACCCAGCACAATAATGTCATGTAAATTATGTAACACCAAAAATGTACAATTCTCTTGGTGGTTCGGGGCTACCCGCATTATCACCTGGGTCCAAAACTGTGGTTTATTCTCCGCCAAAGGGGTTGAACCAATGCCCAGCAAAGGAATAGGAGTCCGCAGGGGTACCATGGGAAACCCACAACGTTTGGCAAAGTCGAAATCCATCAGGTTCAGGGCTGCTCCTGAATCGACAAAAGCCTGAGCGGAAAATGTGGACAAGGAGCAAATCAAGGTAACAGTCAAGAGAAATTTAGACTGTACATTGCCCAAAACAAATGAGCACAAAAACGTTTTCCCCGTTTAGGGCAGACGGAAATAGTATGAGAAGCATCTCCACAATAAAAACACAACTTATTACGCTTCCGAAATTCTCGACGCTGAGCCCCAGAAACAACCCATCACACTGCATGGGCTCAGGGGCCTGTTCGAAAGGTAACACCACCTCTCGCATAGTTTTACGTTCACGCAGACGTCGGTCAATTTGAATGGCTAATGACATAGAATCGTTGAGCCCGAGGGAACAGGAAATCCCACCATAACATCTTTTACGGTCTCTGCCAGCCCTTTCCGAAAAAGAGCCGCTAGTGCATCATCTTTCCATTTAGTAAGAACTGCCCATTTTCGGAATTTCTGACAATATAACTCTGCAGTTTCCTGACCCTGGTTCAATGCCAACAAGGTTTTCTCAACTTGATCAATCACATTAGGTTCTTCGTACAATAACCCCAGAGCTTGAAAAAAACAGGGAGATGACAATTTGAACCTGCTGTGCTGCGTTACCGAGAACTTAGGTTTCAAGGCAAAAAACAATTTACAATTATTCCTAAAGTTCAAAAATTTAGACCGATCCCCAGAAAATAAATCAGGCAGAGGAATCCTAGGTTCCATATCAGAAAACTGAGTGAGATAAGCAGAAATTCCCCGAACTTCAGTAGCGAGCCGCTCAACACGACCAGACAACTGCACAATCCCATTGAAGAAGAAAGAAAATCCTCCTACGGCCCCCAGAGAAAAAGAGAAAAAAATTAAAAAAAAACTCTGAAACTCTTTTTTTTTTTACTATTCTTTCCTTCTTTTGAGTACCCTAGGATTACGGTTAGGTGTTATGTTTAGGTAGCTGAGGAGGCAGGAGCAAAAAACCGCATAGGCAGCCGAACACCAGAGAGGTTGGAAACAAATAGGTTGCAGTCCCCTAAACTAACCGCACAACTAGAAGCAGCCGTGGAGAATACCTACGGTGGTCCTAGATGCCTCGGCACAGCCGGAGAGATAGCTATCCCTGCAGATGGAAAGAGGAAAGTTAACTGCCCCGGAGTAGACCCCAAAAGAGTAGGAAGTCCCCAAAAAAATAATGGCGGTTAGACAAGATGAAAATACGAACACAGACAGAAAATAGATTGAGCAAACGCTAGGGCCCAAAAGTGTCTAGATAGGACAGCACAGGAGAGAATACTGTCCGCAACCCAGAAAAACCCTAGGAAAAACTCCAACACTTCTGAATCTCGACCACCTATATCAGATCTCTGGTGTGGACACATAGCTACCCAGCAGTATAATATCACAAGAACTGAGCAAATGAACAAATACAAAAAACGAACGGAGACCAGCCAAAGCCCCCCAAAGGGGACCCAGCTGAAGACAAAAAGCAATGCAGCAAAAAGCAAGGAATTCAAATCACAGCTTATATCAGGCCAGTCAGTACCATCTGACAACCACTCGTTATCTGCAGGTGTAGGACTCTTGGTGTTCAACATAGGTTCAATACCCTCAGCAACCACCAGAGGGAGCTTCAGCTCCGAAGTCGTCTCCAAAACGTTCACAACAGTTAGGCCGGTGATTCTATTATGATATGGTAGCCGAGGAGGACAGTAACAAAAATAGCAGAGGCAGCCAGTCACCCAGAGAGGTTGGTAACTAACGGATTGCAGAATCCTAAACTAACCACACAACTAGAAGCAGCCGTGGGATGTACCTACGATGACCTAGATGCCTCGACACAGCCCGAGAGTTAGCTAAACCTAGAGATAGAAAGGGGAAAGCTAACTGCCCCGAAGTAGCACCCCAAAGGAATAGGTAGCCCCCACACATATATTGGTGGTGAGACAAGATAAAATACAAACGCAGGCAGAAAATAGAGTAAGCAAACGCTGGGGCCCAGAACTGTTTAGATAGGACAGGACAGAAAAGAATACTTTCTGCAATCCAGCAAATCCCTAAGAAAAATTCCAACACTTCTGATTCAAAAAAATACTGAGACCACACGATCTCTCCCCGCTATGTCAGAAATCTGGTGTGAACAGGTAGCTACCCAGCAGCCACTGAAATAACAGAGACTGAACAAATTAACAGAGATAAATGAGAAACAGAGACCAGTGCAGGCCCCAGCAGGGGGACACAGCTGACCTCACTCAGAAGGCAGAAAAACAAAAGAAAACAAAACCACAGAAATGAGCAGAAAATAGCTTATCTGAAAGTTGCAGGAGCCCGCAGCAGCTGACTTCCAAACTGGACCCGGAAGAGAAAACTAATCCCCGGCGAGGATCATGGGAAAGTTACTCCCTTTAATCTCCCCAGTCATCACTCCCAGATCGTCCGCAGCTGGATCCTCAGCTGAAGGGCCTCTGTCAGTCAAGACAGCTTCATTAATATCAACAGCCACCAGAGGGAGCCTCAACTCAGATTCCATAGCATTCACAACACTGCTGTTTACTGGAACGAACTTCCCGAAGGGCAGCACTAGTATGACGTATGTCGGGAAGGGGTTAAAGTGAAACTGTCGCCAGGTTTTGCACATATAAAGTACGGCCAGCAACTTTCAGCCTCTGTTACAGCATTATAAATTGAAGTACAGTTGTGTGAAAAGTGTTTGCCCCTTCCTGATTTCTTATTCTTTTGCATGTTTGTCACACTTAAATATTTCAGATTATCAAACAAATTTAAATATTAGACATCGATGACAAAATACAATTTTTGTATCAAGTTTTTATTAAGGGAAAAATAAATTCAAACCTACAGGGCCCTGTTTGAAAAAGCGATTGCCCTCTAAACCTAACAACTGGATGGGCCATCCTTAGCAGCAACAACTGCAATCAAGTGTTTGCAATAACTGCTAAAGAGTCTTTTACAATGCTCTGGAAGAATTTTGGTCCATTCATCTTTGCAGAATTGTTGTAATTCAGCCCCACTGGAGGGTTCCGAGCATGAACCAACTTTTTAATGTCATGCCACAACATCTCAATCGGATTAAGGTCAGGACTTTGACTAGGCCACTCCAAAGTCTTAATTTTGTTTTCCTTCAGCAATTCAGAGGTGGACTTGCTGGTGTGTTTTGAATCATTGTCCTGCTGCATAACCCAAGTGCTGTTCAGCTTGAGTTCACAAACAAATGGCCAGATATTCTCCTTCTGGATTTTTTGGTAGACAGGAGAATTCATGGTTCTATTTACCACTTCAAGTTTTCCATGTCCTGAAGCTGCAAAACAGCCCCAGGCCTTCGTACTACCACCATCATATTTTACTGTTGGAATGATGTTCCTTTTCCTAAATACCGTGCTACTTCTGCACAAGATGTACTGGGACATACACCTTTCAAAAAATTCAACTTTTGTCTCATCAGTCCACAGAGTATTCTCCCAAAAGTCTTGGGGATCATTAAGATGTTTTCTGGCAAAACTGAGACAAACCTTTTATGTTTTTATTGCTCAGCAGTGGTTCTTGTTTTGGAACTCTGTCATGCAGGCCACTTTTGCCCAGTCTTTCTTGTGGTGGTGGTGTCATTAACACAGATCTTAACTGAGGCAAGTCAGGCCTGCAGTTCTTCGGATGTTATTGTGGGGTCTTTTGTGACCTCTTGGATGAGTTGTCACTGCTCTCTTGGGGTAATTTTGGTTGGCCTGCCATTCCCGGGAAGGTTCACCACTGTTCCATGTTTTCACCATGTGTGGATAATGGCTCTCTGTTATGTTTCAGTAGCTGAGGTGAAACTGCAAAAAATAGCCAAAGTAGCAATACACCAGAGAGGCTGGAAACTATTGGATTGCAGTAACCTAAACTAACCGCCACACTAGAAGTAGCCGTGGAGCGTACCTACGGTGATCCTAGACGCCTCGTCACAGCCGGAGAGATAGCTACACCTAAAGGCAGAAAGATGAATGCTATCTGCCCCGGAGCAGAATCCCCAAAGAAATAGGAAGCCCCCGAACATGTAATGGCGGTTAGACAAGAAGAAAACACGGACACAGACAGAAAATAGAATGAGCAAACGCTGGGGCCCAATCTGTCTAGATAGAAAAGTATAGGAAATAATTCTGACTGCAACCCAAAAAGACCCTGACAAAAATACCAACATTTCTGATTAACAAAAAACCTGAGATCACACGATCTCTACCACCTAAATAAGATCTCTGGTGTAACACTCAGCAACACAGCAAATAAAAAGTGACAAAGTAACAAAGCAAAAATGCAAACACACAATGAGCACAATTGCAGCACAAGACCCCAAAAGGGGACCAGGCTGTAGTCCACTGCAAGCAGCAAACCAGCAGTGAAAATCCAACAGAGGAAAAAAAAAGCAAAACACTTATCTGAATGAGAGCAGGAAGCAAGATGTGCTCCAAGCAAGAGCCGGAGTAACAATTGATTACCGGCAAGGCTGCTGAGAACTCAGGTCACTTATATCATACCATTCAGAGCCAGCTGAAGGCCATTCAGTAATTAGTTCATTACCCTCAGCAACCACCGGAGGGAGCCCAAGCTCAGAAGTCGCCTCCAAGATATTCACAACAGCTCTCACTGTGGTTTGCTGAAGTTCCAAAACTTTAGAAATGGTTTTATAACCTTTGTTCCAGAATTTATTTGGATCACGGCATGATGTCTAGCTTTTGAGGCTTTTGGTCTACTTCAGTTTGTCAGGCATGTACTATTTAAGTGACTTCTTAATTGAGAACAGCTGTGGCAGGAATCAGGCCTGGGTGTGGCTAGGGAATTTGAACCCAGCTTCCCAAAGATGTGATAAACCACTGTTAATTTATGTTTTAAGGGGGAGGAGGCAATCACTTTTTCACAAAGAACCTGTATGTTTGGATTTCTTTTTCCCTTAATAATAAAGACATTCATTTAAAAACAGAAGTTTGCGCTTACTTGTGTTATTTTTGTCTAATATTCAAATTTGTTTGGCGATCTGAAACATTTAAGTGTGACAAACATGCAAAAGAATAGGAAATCAGGAAGGCAGCAAACACTTTTTCACACAACTGTATGTTTGCTCCCAATCCATTCTGCAAGGCACAAAAAATAGCTTTTATTATAGTTACAGACGACGCAGCACTGTCTGGTGGGCATCTCTGGTCTTGATCCGTCACCTCCTCCCTTCTTACAATCGCCATCCTCCTTTGCTTCATGTGGATGACTTGTCATCTACACAGTGTCCCCATCATGCTTCTGCGCAGACAAACTTCCCTGTACCATGCCGAGTGCAAGATAAAGCACTGTAGTGTGCATGCGCCAGGAAAGGGCAAAGAATGCCGAAAACCAAGAGAAGTGCACTTGTGCAGGAGTGCGATGGAGGACACAGTGTGAATGACATAGGATGTGTCATTCACATGAGGCAGGGAAGGACAACGGCGATCGCAAGAAGAGAGCAGGTGCCAAATCAAAACCAGAGGCACCCCCATCGGACAGGACCGTGCTGTCTGTAAGTATAATAAATGCTCTTTGCCCTTGCAGAGGAGATGGGGACATATATGCAGCTTTCAGAATGCTCTTAAAGAGGCTTTAAAGGTGCTGGCCGTACTTTGTTTGGGGAAAACCTGGTGACAGATTATGTGGTATTCGCAGGTACGCGGGATGCAGGTGACGAGTCGGAGACGGAGCAAGCTTTAACTATAAATTTATAAGTGGAGTTTTTGTATGGAAAACAGGCAGAAAATTGGTTCTCCATGCAGGGAAACAGTACACAAACACAATATAGCAAACTGACTAATACTCGGCGAGTGTCAGGGCCTATAGGGCTGCAATATGGCCGTCCAATGCCCTCATGTAATAACCAACGGTAACAGAGTGTCACTTAGCTTCACGGACGTTCTGTGAAGATGAGATCCGGTTGCTGTTCATCTGCTGTCGCAGCCACTGGGCCCAGCCGATGAGGAGCCGACGAAAGCCTCAAGCTTTCCCACGCTCAGGCGCAGATGGGGCACAACAGGCCCTGGAGAAATCCTCCGGCGTAGAGTTCGCCCATCCAAGAGGCGGGATGGCAACAGCTGTCGGGTAGGCCGCAACTGCGGACTGGAGCGGGACCCTAGTGACCACAGGAGATGGGACACAGGTCGCAGCAGTGGGCTCAAGTAAGACAGTTGCGGTCGCGGCTGCGGGTGAGCAAGTCGAAACCGCGCGCTCGAGTGTGGCAGTGGCGGCCGCAGCTGACAGAACTCTACAGCCTCTACAGTCTTTATCCGAGACGTCCTACTTTCTTCTCCTCAGTCTCTGCGTCCTGTCTCTCCTGCGTCTCTCCCTGGCTCCTCCAGTCGCCCCACCCCCTTTTCTTCTAGAAACATCTCCCAGGCGTCCTGCCGTTTCTCCCCCGGTAACCGTTCCCCAGGGAACCTAAATGACAGCCCCCTTGGTTCTGGCCTGGGCACATAGCGGGTTCTCCCTCCCCTACATTCCTCCATCCTGTGAGCTCACCAGTCCTCGGGTGAGAATTTGGAGGATTTTGTGCTAATGTCTGAGCACTGAAGTTGTCTCTGCCACATGAACTGATCCTGTTCATATCACTCGGGGGGGTTTGCCTGCTGTAGACCGCTCAGAGCGTCGCGGCCCAATGGTCGGGATAGAGTCCTCTGGGGTGGTGGCAGATGGCTGAGCAGCTGGATTTGCCGGGGCACAGGCCGTGGAAGTGTCCGCTGGTCTCGCGGGCAAGTCATCTTCATCGTCCCAGACAGCTGTTGAAGGGGCTGAGGCCTGCGCTAAAGAGTCCGGAGTCTGCAGAGAAGCCTCGCCCTGCGTGGGATCTGTGGACATACAGGGCCTTAACATATTGCGGTGCACAATCCGGGTGGGTTGATTCCCCCTTCCTCTGATTGTATCTCATATACTGGTCCGTCTGAACTTACTCTGCATATAATTTTGTAGGGTCTGTTCTCCCATCGATGGCTCAATTTGCTTTGGGGTCGTTGGTCTCGTATAAGCACGCAATCTCCTTTTTGAAATTCAATGGGCTGTGACGTGGGCTTTTCAGGGTGTTCCAGATCTTGGAGCTTAGTCTGCGCTAATCAGTGTAGGGTCTGCAGACGATACCGGTGGTCCCGGACCCAGGAGTGAACCTCAGCCCATGACCATACTTCCTCGGGGTCCAGCTCCACCTCAGTAATTCCCTTGCCTTCCCGACCGAAGAGTAGCGTGTATGGGGGGTACCCGGTGACCCGATGTACCCGTTTGTTATATACCCAGACCAATTCGGGGACATATTCAGGCCAACGGGCTTTCTGGTCATCTTGCAGTAACATTTGAATTAGAGTCCGGTTGAACCGTTAGCAGGCCCCATTCCCCTGCAGGTGATATGGTGTGGTCCGGGATTTGTCAATGCCATACAGGTTCCTCCATCACTTTCCTCAGGAAGCAGGCCCCTTGGTCTGAGTGGATGTGTTGCGGGCAGCCATACACTTGGATAAAGTTTTTACAGATAGCATAAGCGCACGATTCTGCTGTTTGATCTCATGTGGGGACCACTACGGCAAACTAACTGACTAAGCAGTATTGATATCCCTGATGAGCCGGACCCATGGTTAAGTAATCCACCATCAACAGTTCAAGGGGCGTGGTGGTTACAATTGTTTGTAAGGGGGCTCGTTGTTCTAGTGGTTTAGTCAACTCACATAAGCGGCATGCTCGGCACACTTCTTCTATTACGGCTTGTAACCGGGGATGTTAGGCTATTCGCTCTAGCCACTGGAAAGTCTTTTGTACGCCAAAATGAGTCCCTTTCTCATGAGCCTCCGAGCAATGTCAGTCAGTAGGGCTCCTGGCACCACCACTTGCCAGGCTACAGTGGGTTCGGCATGTAGAGTTGTTTTACGATACAATAGTCCCTTTTTGAGCACGTTTTTCCCATTGATGGAGCATTAGCACAGCATCCTTAGACAGTATTTTTCTTTGAGCATCATTTGGAAGTTGTGTTTGGGCGACCCACTGGCGAAGGGCGCTAATTTCACTATCTGCTTATTGCTGGCATATCCATTCATCCCGTGATTGATCGAGAATGCCCCCAGGGGGTTTTGTACAGGACTGCTCTCTTGTCACTGCTGTGGTCTCGTCGGGTTTTAGGGAATACGGTGTTTCCTCTCCCTCTAGCTCTTCACCCCGACTCCATCCTCGGACGGGGCGCCGGATCCGGGACAAGGCATCAGCGTGGACATTCTCTGCCCATCTCTTGTAAATGATTTTGTATTTGAACTTGGCCATCCTGGCACCCACCGCTGCTCCAGGGCCCCCAGTTTGGTGTTTTCAAGGTGAGCCAGGGGGTTGTTGTTGGTTCGTACCAACACCTCAGATCCATCTAGGTACTCCGCGAATCGCTCCTTCATGGCCCACACCACCGCCAGGAGCTCGAGCTTGAAAGAGCTGTAGTTGTCAGGATTGCGTTCGGAGTTGTGGAGTGATCGGCTACCATAGGCGATCACCCTCTCTCGGCCGTCCTGCATCTGTGACAACACAGCCCCCAACCCGTGTAAGCTCCCGTCAGTGTGCAGACTGAACGGTTGCAAGAAATCCATGTAGGCTAACACCGAGGCTTCTGAGAGTGCGGCCTTAAGGTCTCTGAAAGCTTCTTCCTGTGGTTCTCGCCACTGTGCCTTACTGTTGTTAGCACCGGAGGGGACTCCTCTTAGTAGGTCCTGCAGAGCTCGAGCTCGGCGGGCGAAATTTTTCACAAAGCGACGGTAGTATCCAGCCAGCCCCAAGAAGGCACGCACATCTTTCGGTGTCTCGGGAGTAGGCCACTCATATATCGCAGCGACCTTCTCCGGAGACGGCCTCACGCCCTCGGTATTCTATTTGTGTGCAGAACAGGTGGCATTTTTGGGGTTTCACCTTCAACCCGTACTTTTGCAGCCGGCCAAGCACCTAGCCCAGCCGATACAGGTGGTCTTCAAACATGGCGGCATAGATGATAATGTCATCCAAATATATTAGGGTGGCCTTCGAAGTTGAGTCGCCTAGGCACCGTTGCATCAGGCTATGAAAATTTCCAGGGGCATTGGCCAGTCCAAACGGCATCCGGTTGAATTCAAACAGTCCCATGGGCAAAATGAAGGCAGTTTTTGCTCGATCCTCTTCGGACATTGGTACCTGCCAGTATCCGCTGGCTAAATCCAAAGTAGAAAAATATTTCGTCTTCCCTAGGGCCGACAGAGACTCCTCTATACGAGGGAGTGGGTATGAATCTTTGATGGTGGAGGCATTCAACTTATGGTGATCCACACAGAACCGCAGGGTGCCATCCTTTTTCCGCACCAACACTATGGGAGCTGCCCAGGGGCTTTGACTTTCCCGGATGACCCCCTTTTGCAGCATTTGATTCAACAGCATTTTAAATCTCCGACACCGCTCCTCGATGGGGACTGCCCCTTCAGTGGGAATACCGTGTGTAATGGCTGTGGTGCACCCAAAATCGTCCTCACGGCTGGCGAACACCTTTTGGTAATGGCCCTAGAGAGCTTTCACCTGATCTATTTGCGCCGGGTTGAGGTCAGAGAGTTCAGCTTGCATTTTCTCCAAGATAGCTCGCCCGTCTGCTTAGGCGGGGGCTCTGCTGTCCGTACGGCGTGCACAGTTACTGCCCTGGGATCCCTTGTATTCACCCTCATCTGCAACGCCAGGGGCGGGAGTACCTTTTCCAATGCTTTTACTACTTTTGCCATTTCCATGCAGTTCTTCAGTAGAAGGTCCTGTTCTCCAGATTGACACACCGCGCAAGGACGGTCCCCTTTTGTACGGTAGCCAGGGCGCAAGCCACCAGGAGCCCGGAAAGTAGATGCTCAAGGAAACATGGCTACACCTGCACCTCTACTCCTTCCAGCGATACATGGGCCCGGACCGGCAGCGCAACAACTGTCTATCCTGGCGGCAGCACAAGCTGAAGAGTCGCAGGCGCAGTCACTCTCCCCAGCACCTCTCCCTCCAGGCAAACCTCCTGGACTCACGTACCCTGCACTAACTGCTGAAAGACCTGCCCCGCGAAGTGTGGGGGCCCCACTGTTTTAACGTCTCTTGGGCCGGTTCATGGAGAAGAAGACTGCCAAATTCTTTTAACACATTCATGCCCAAGGTGATGACATATCCATCAGTCTCGCCTCCCTGAGTCAGGACCACGCCTCGCCGGCCCAATGGTTTGCCGCACATCGAGATCTGCATCCATGCTACTCCAGCGACGGGAATAGGCAGTTGATTGGCAGCCACCAGCTTTATCACGGACCCCCACTGGGGTCTTGTGGCTTCTGGAAAATGTTGCCGGAAGTAAGTCTCAGGCATAGCGGTCACTTGGGACCCCGTGTCTACTATGCAGCGCACGGCCTTCAAATTCCACCCAAACCAGCGGACACTTCGCGACCAGGTATTCGGGACTTCCACCACCCCGTGAGGTGCGTTCTGGCTCCAAGTGGCGTCCCCCCGGCTCAGAGCCCTCTAGTATAACGGACGCCTGGGCGAGTTACCCCCTCGCCAAGGGCACTCCCGAGCGAAGTGGCCCATCTCTCCACAGTTAAAACAAGCAGTGGTGGCCGGCCACCCTGAGCATTACAGGGCCTCCAAGTTAACATGTTCAGCCCTAGTAGGCCGCCTCTATCTCCGGCCTTTCTTTTCACTTCAGCTAGTTCACCTCTGATATTCTCCAACTCCTGTCGCATTTCCCCCACCCACAGGGGCTCACTGATGGCATTCAGAGAGGCTTCAATGCTCTGGGTCTTCCCCACGGGGGCAGTCACCTTTTGCTCCTGCTCTTGTGCACGGGCCTCACTCCCTACCCCGGAGAAGGTCAAATGCGGGTCTACCTGTATCCGTTCTCGCAAGGCTTGCTTAGTCAGGGGGTCACTCATTCCAGTCACCAACAGGTCACCCAGGGTAATGTCAAGGGGCCCCACGCCTATCCCATCCTTTCGCTTGATGGCCATATAGAGTTCCTGCAGCACATTCATATACTGAGCGACCGTCTCCCCCTCGCCCTGCATGCGGCTGAACAGTCGGGTTCTCAGTTCCCCAACATCAGTCGGGTTCCCGTGGGTTTCTTCCAAGATCTACAATACCCAGACAAAAGTATTCTGTTGTCCCGAGGGCCTTAACATCACAGAGTCTTGGGCCTCTCCCTCCAATGCCATGATGGCCACCTCAGCCTCCAGATCAGGGGTCATCAGGTGCATCCTGAACAACCCCCGCATTCGCTCTGTCCAGCTCCATAGCATGGGATTACTGCCGGTGAACTTGGGCAAGCTGTTCAGCATGGCCCCCAGCATCAGACTAGTCCGGGGCCACTGTGACCCCCCTGATCTGCGGCTTCCCCGCTCACGCTCGGAGACTGCATCCTGCTGACTACGCCAAATGTGGTATTCGCAGGTAAGCGGGATGCAGTGACGAGTCGGAGACGGAGCAAGCTTTAACTTTAAATTTATAAGGGGAGTTTTTGTATGGAAAACAGGCAGAAAATTGGTTCTCCACGCAGGGAAACCGTACACAAACACAATATAGCAAACTGACTAATACTCGGCGAGTGTCAGGGCCTATAGGGCTGCAATATGGCTGTCCTATGCCCTCAGGTAATAACCAACGGTAACAGAGTGTCACTTAGCTTCTCGGACGTTCTGTGGAGTTGAGATTCGGTTGCTGTTCTTCTGCTTGTCGCAGCCGCTGGGCCAAGCTGATGAGGAGCCGACGAAAGCCTTGAGCGTTCCCACGCTTAGGCGCAGATGGGGCACAACAGGCCCTGGAGAAATCCTCCGGCGTAGAGTTCGCCCCTCCAAGAGGCGGGATGGCAACAGCTGTCGGTTAGGCCGCAACTGCGGACTGAAGCGGGACCCTAGCGACCACAGGAGATGTGACACAGGCCGCAGCCATGGGCTCAGGTGAGACAGTGGCGGTCGCAGCTGCGGGTGAGCAGGCCGCAACCGCGAGCTCGAGTGTGGCAGTGGCGGCCGCAGCTGACAGAACTTTCCTGCCTCTACAGTCCTTGTCCGAGACGTCCCGCTTTCTTCTCCTCAGTCTCTGTATCCTGTCTCTCCTGCGTCTCTCCCTGGCTCCTCCTCCAGTTGCCACGCCCCCTTTTATTTTAGAAACATCTCCCAGGCCTCCTGCCGTTTCTCCCCCCGGGAACCGTTCCCCTGGGAACCTAAATGACAGTCCCTTTGGTCTGGCCAGGGCACTGTGTCATTCACATGAGGCAGGGAAGGATGACGGCGATCTCAAGAAGAGAGGAGGTGCCGAATCAAAACCAGAGGCACCCCCATTGGACAGGACCGTGCTGTCTGTAAGTATAATAAATGCTCTTTGCCCTTGCAGAGGGGATAGGGTACATATATGCAGCTTTCAGAATGCCCTTAAAGAGGCTTTAAAGGTGCTGGCCGTTCTTTGGGGAAAACATGGTGACAGATTACTTTTAATCCTCCTATCAGAACTCTCAGTCATAGTTAATGTCTCCTCACTTTCTTCAGTTTTTAAGTTCACTACCTCAGGATACTGTTGTTTTCTGCTCCAGACTATGTTTTGCATCAGCAGTACAGTCTATCACTATAATACACGATGTGTGGCGAAAATTTCTGTCAGTTGCAACAGCCGCATGCTAAAGAATTATGACTGGCAGGAAATAAGATGTCTGTAAGGCCAAACTCAGCAGCCCAATCAGCTGTAGGTGAATGAAAGTCAACACTAATCCATACCTGATTTATTTTGACAAATGGCATTCAACATGGTCCGATTGGGTGTAACAAAGGCACTGGCTGACCTGAGTGCCATCTCTGATATTACACTGGACGCTCAACATTAGAGAATGCCGATAGCAAACTGGACCAGTTCTTGCCACTCGTCCAATCTACTGACCCAAACATCCATGGGATCGGGCTTCAGGGTATCTGCTTGAGAAAGGATACAGTCAAGGTACAACTGAATCTGGCTGCTCAGCTGGTAGCTCTCTGTTTGCTGAAGTGCCCCCGTTTGTCGCAATGGCAGATAAAATATCTGGTCCATCACGCCAAAAATACCATATTTGTTACTGCTGCTCCTCTATTCGCTACGTGTTGTAGACCTAACACTGGCACAGGCAGAGGAACGTTGGGTCTGTGTGGATCGTAGAGGGGTCTGTTGGTCACTTGTGCGGCTTCCACTCAGCGAAAGCTTGGCAAACCAGGTAACATCTTATCCCTGGTAATACTCCAACTATCACTGGCAGTGGCCCTACCACCATGTCTTGAGAGCCAGCCACACAGCTAGCCATTACAATTGGTTCCTTCATCTCTTCCAGCCCATGTCTTCTGAGTGAGTACAAAGGTTGAATGTTTATCTCTTTGAAAGCTTGCAATTTGTTACCATCTTTTCAGTTAGCCATTAAAAGGTATCAACCGCTGAGGACTCTCAAGTCTAAATATTTTTCTATCTCTTTGAATAAATTAACTGGAAGAAGTTGTTCTGGTGTAGCATATTCCTTATCCGCCAGGGTGATGTGGATTAAGGGACTAAGAGGTAGAACAGAAACAGGTGTCAATGACAATGGAAATTCTGCTATGTACAACATTAAGTATTAGGGTGGTAGAGGTGGTGAAATTGGCAGAACACTGATGGTGTCTGTGTTACAGGCTACATCACCCTGCTGTGACTAAGGGGCAAATTAAGCCAATTGTGACCTGCATTTCATACTAATACTGCTCGGGCTATTACTACCAGAAGTGCAGGTTGTGCTGCTGCTAGTGGCTCTAGCAGCTCTAATACTTTTTTGCCATATCGTGTTTAGGGTTTTTTTGATCATGGTACCACATTCATTGCTTTGCTAGTGCAACATTTTGGTTTAACATACATTTTGAACAGAAGTATAACTTTTAAGTCCTTTACCAACATCTGTTACCAGTCACACCTAAACATACCTGGAAAACTACAAAGTCAAGCACAAAAGCAAGACAGGGTTCGCGTCATGGCCAAAAAGACTTAAGGTACTGTCACACTAAGCGAGATCGCTAGCGATATCGCTTAAGCGACATCGATTTTATGACGCAGCAGCGACATCGTTAGCGATGTCGCTGTGTGTGACATGTAGCAGCGATGTGGCCCCTGCTGCGATGTCGCTGATCGTGCACGAACGTTCTGGACCGTTTTTTGATCGTTGGTGTCCCGCTGGTGAGCCTGAATCGCTGAGTTTGACACCCTTTATGAACGACGAGCGACCTCGTTGGAGACTCATATGTCAGCGGCGCAGGCGGGACTAGATTTTAACGCCCCTCAGCTCCGGTTGGTGGCCACAACATCTAGTCCTTCGTGCGTTGTTGCGAGGATACTATCGTGTGCGGGGGTTTTGCGATACTGTCAGAGTCGCTACAGCGCTTCATCTTTGCCATTTATACAAGACGTTTTTGGGATCCTGAAAAAATGAATCCGGGGCAAACACAATAGCGGCACAGACTGGATCGCAATAGCTGCAAAGCAGAAGGCTAGCAGGACGCAGTATGGAACGATGCTGGAAATTCGTATGAACCACTTGCATCGCCTTTTATGACGCGGACGTCCAATCACTAATCGAGAGCTGTGACTTTTGACATACAGTGACCACCAATCTGTGCTGAGGGGCGTGGAAAAGGTTGCGCTCAATCTTTAACAATACATGCTGTGTGACAGGTCCCAACGACCGCCGAGGTCGTTATACAGATCGCTGATCGCTGATGTGTCGTTTATGAGATCTTCCTGTTTGGAAGCTACTAGCGACCATATAGCGATCACACCAATGTTCTCGCCAGGTCGTGTCGTTGTCGTGATTGCTGGTGCGATCGCTTAGTGTGGCAGTACCTTAATTCACAAAAAGAAAAACCCTTATATAAAATATAACCTTTATTAGTTATGTATTAAAAAGGACCCTTTAAAATTAGTAAAATTAATAAGGTACAAACACAATGAATGTATGCAAGGTCTAACAGAGATTATAATGTAAGAAAGGTGCGCTGTCCCTATTGACTATGCCTGATAAGCACCTTCCTAGCTGATGAGGTTGGCACCCTAGAAAAAGTATCAAGAAATGGCGCCCCCGCATCGATTGTCCCTAGGCTGACCTTGTTGGCTCTAAATAGAGGATGGATAGAAAATGACGACGATGCCTATAATGTAAATCTAACTGCAGGGTAAAGATTTACCTTGAACATTTACATAAGAAATAGAATCTTAGTCAGATAATATGCCATAAGCACACAAGAGTTTGAGGATTCCTGTGGACTGATGTACTCAGAAGAAACGTCAATTATCAACCGCAGTGAAAGGGCAGAACTGAGCCCCATAAGGGAATCATATAAGACTCCTCAGATTCACGTGTAGCTATTAGTAGCATGAGGCCGGCGTCACACTGGCGACAGAATCGGACGACTGCAATACGATGAAAAATCGTATTGCAGTCTACCCTATGTTAATCTATGGAGCAGCTCCCAGTATCAGATTTTTTGTGGTCCGTTTTAAACGTCCGTGTGCAATCACAGCATGCTACGATTGTCACCGATTGTGGGTCGACTATCGCCAATGCAAGTCTATGGGAGCGATGAAAAATCTGATTACAAACGGACCGCATGTGTGACTTGCGATGAAATCGCATCGGTGTCCTTTAGAAAAGCCGGCAATTCATCCCCGGTTATACTGTAAAATCACACTGACAGCTTTAATAAAGAATAGAAAGAATAGATATACACACATAGAATACATATATATATATATGTAATTGTGACATGTATATATATATATATATATATATATTATATATATATTTATAGTTCCTAGACTTCTACATACTGTAATAGCCGCTAATTCAATTGCCGGCTTTTGTGAAATCACAGAAGCCGACATGAAATGATACATTGTTTCCACACAGTTAACCATGTCATTTCCTGTATTTTGATATTTGTTTAGAACTTACAATTACATGAGTGTATTTGTGCAAAATTTCAGACATGTAGGTTTGATGCGATTTTGGCATGATAATCGCCAATGCAAGTCAATGGGTGCGAGAAATCATCGCACAGCACTCGCACCATGCGAGTGCTGTCCGATTTATATGCACCAGTCTCCTTTGAAAAGCCGGCAATTCATCCCCGGCTACTGTAAAATCACACTGACAGCTCACAAAACACTAGATACATACATACATTGTGACATGTAATATATATATATTTATAGTTCATACACTTCTACATACTGTAATAGCCGCTAATTCAATTGCCGGCTTTGTGAAATCACAGAAGCCGACATGAAATGATACATTGTTTACACACAGTTAACCATGTCATTTCATGTATTTTGATATATGGTTTTAACTTACAATTACATAAGTGTATGTGTGCAAAATTTCAGACATGTAGGGGTTAATTAAAGGTGTAAATTCGTTGAAAAAAAATGCGTGGGCTCCTGCTGTATTTTCTCCACCAGACAGACAAAGCAAGCGAGTGGGGGCAGATAATAATAGCCTAGGGAGGGTACATTTTTTGTGCCCCCCCTGGCTACTAACATCTGCCCCCAGACACCCAGAAAAGGCAAATCTCTAATTAGATTTGCCCTTTCTGGCACTTTGCCCGTCTATTCCCATTGCCCTGTAGCGGTGGCTAATGGGTTAATAAGGGGTTAAAGCCACCTTGCAATTGAAAGGTCACTTTAAGCCAGGTTAATAATTGAGAGCTGTCAATTAGACAACTATCAATTATTAATGCTATTGTATGAAAGAAATATCAAACACACACACTTTAATAAAAAAGAAGTTTAATGAAATAATCAAACAGTTTTTGACCATATTTTATTTTCCTGCTAAAACCATTTCATGTAATAAAAATAAAATAAAAAAGCAAAATTATTCTTACCAATCCGATGCACAGTCAGGTCCCACGCTGCAATCCATCAGAAAGGGTTAACAGGTTACAGCTAGCAGGGAGCTAATGCTGCCTGCTAGCTGTAAAGGGCCCGTCTCACATAGCGATATCGCTACCGAGATCGGTGCTGAGTCACTAGTTTTGTGACGCAGCACCGAGCTCACCAGCGATATCGCTGTGTGTGACATTCAGCGACGATCAGCCCCCCTGCTGGGTATCGCTGATCGTCGCTGAAATGTCAGGACATTTTTTTAATCGCTGGTCTCCCGCTGACAGGCACGCATCGCTGCGTGTGACAGGCGGGAGACCAGCGATCCGCTGGTAACCAAGGTACACAGCGGGTTTCCAGGCGCGGGGCTGTGCCTAGAAACCCGCTGTGTACCTTGGATACCAGCGCCCTGATGCAGGGAGCTGGTATCCCAGGTACACAACGGGTTTCCAGGCACCGCGCAGCGCTTGGAAACCCGCTGTGTACCTTGGATACCAGCTCCCTGCATCAGCGCGCTGGTATCCAAGGTACACTGCGGGTAACTAAGCGATGTTACCTGCAGTGTCGCTGTCCCAGATCGCTGTCTGAGCTGCCTGTTTGGCAGCTCAGCAGCGATCATGTAGCGATACACCAGCGATCCTGACAAGTGCATATCGTTGTCGGGATCGCTGGTGTATCGTTATGTGAGACCCAGCCTTAACACCCTGAATGAATAACTTCCTCTCCCAGCGAAAGGAGAGGAAGTGATTAATGAGTGGAGCTTAATTGATTTATTGCCACTTTCACTTCAGTGACCTGACCTAAAGTGAAAGTGGGACGCAATCAATTAAGCTTCCTACAGTAATCACATCCTCTCCTGTCGCCGGGAGAGGAACTTATTCATTCAGGAGCTTTCAGCTGAGCATGCAGCATTACTTGCACTGCTTGGCTCAAAGCTAGTTAACCCTTTGTGAAGGATTACAGCGTGGGACGTGACAGATCACCAGATAGGTAAGAATAATGTTGTTTTATTATTTTTTCTTTATTATAGGAGATCAAGGGCTTCGCACGGATTAAGAGTAAAATAAAAGATGGTCAAAAAAATGTGTTTTTATTTCATTAAAATTATTTATTCTTAAAGTGTGTGTTTTTTTATTTACTTCAATAGGATTAATAATTGATAGTTGTCTAATTGACAGCTCTCAATTATTAACCTGGCTTAAAGTGACCTTTCAATTGCAAGGTGGCTTTAACCCCTTATTAACCCATTCCCCCCCGCTACAGGGCAATGGGAATAGACGGGCAAAGTGCCAGAAAGGGCTAATCTAATTAGAGATTTGCCCTTTCTGGGTTGTCTGGGGGCAGATGTTAGTACCAGAAGGGGCACAAAAAAAATGTACCCTCCCTAGGCTATTATTATCTGCCCCCACTCGCTTGCTTTGTCTGTCTGGTGGAGAAAATAGCATTTTTTTTCAACGAATTTACACCTTTAATTAACCCCTACATGTCTGAAATTTTGCACACATACACTTATGTAATTGTAAGTTAAAACCATATATCAAAATACATGAAATGACATGGTTAACTGTGTCTAAACAATGTATCATTTCATGTCGGCTTTTGTGATTTCACAAAAGCCGGCAATTGAGTTAGCGGCTATTACAGTATGTAGAAGTGTATGAACTATAAATATATGCCAGAGCAACAGAGGCTTGTAGCCATACAACCTTCGTCCCGTATCTCCTACATGGTTGGGCTGAGTATGGGAATGAGGAGAAAGAGAGGAAGGAGCAATAGGAGATGGAGAGTCGTCATCATGGTGGAGATAGGGAAGTGTTGGCTGTAGGGAGCTTTGCAGATATGGCCGACTTTATGTACCGCTGCTTTTCCCGTGACCCTCACGTTACATTCATCATGGACAAAAAAGAGTACTTGTTCGCCCTGCTAGACCTGCTCTATAGGGAGAACTTTGCATCTCTAATTCCTGAGGTGGAGAGGTCTTCTAAAATGGTGTTATACCAGAAGGCCATTGTGGAAAATATGTTAACAAAATTCCCTTCAGACAACGCTAGCAGCAGGGGACACTATTCCTTGCCCAACCTAGGAGGAGAGGTGAGGGAGACACACACCAGGTACAGAAGAGACAGGGGTACACTGTCAAAGGCCTCGGCCAACTTCATGACACACTCCCAGCATCCATGAACTCATGACTGTGTAATTTGTACAAGGAGGAAAAGGAAACCTTTTAAAAGATAGTCAAGCAGTACTTGGCCAACCCAACAAGTATACTCCATAATTCTTCTGCGACGCTCAGCTATTGGGACTCAAAGCTGTACACCTAGTGTGAGCTGTCCCTCTATGCCTTGTCTGAGTGGATTTTTAGTGCCACATGGGGGGGTCATAACAGACGCTTTCACTTGTCAACAGAAAGTGCTTACAGGCCCACTCTGATAGCAATTAACAAAACTTGGGTTAGTACCAACTTTTACACACTATCAGATGATAGCAGCACATAAAGTGTTTTTAACTTTCTATATTTGATTGAGGCCCGCCAGTTGTTGCCTTCTAGGGTTTATGGATGACCCTACTTTATTATTTTTTCCTGGCTTTGCACTTTGTCCAAAGCCTTTATGAGTGTAGGATTACCATAACTACGCATTTCACAATATTTGAATGAGTCAATACAATTCTTGCCTTCAAGGGTGTATGGATGACTCCGCTTGTAAGTTTTGGCAGGACTTTCACTTAATGCATAGCCTTTATGAGTCTAGGAGTACCAAAACTTGACAATTTGAGCAGAATGCGTATGAGGCCCTCCTTTATATCTAATACAGGGTTATCTGATTTCCGTGTTACATAACATTTTTGCAGATCTTGCTTCCGTCATAAATTACACTGAAATTTCAAATTTTTTGCTAAAAATTTAAATTTTCGTTTACTTAAATTAATTTTTTTTAAATGCTTTTTAAATGTTGCCTTATATAAAAGACTTTATACAGGAAAGCATGTTTTGTAACATTTTTCCTGTAAACGCCAATTTATCTTTGATTTGAAATGTTTTATTGTCACTCCTTAAAGTGGAGTAAAAGTATGACACAATTGTTCTCGTCAGTGATCTGGGAGACAGAGATGCTTCCAGAGGTGTTCCCCATGCTGTTCTCCTTCCATTCAGCACCTTTCCCATCCATTTGAACATTTTTACTGCCCCTCACACCTCCTATTAAGGTCTGCTGGAAAAATGCTCGGATTTCCCATTGACTCCAATTATACAGTTGTGCTCAAAAGTTTACATACTTTTTGCTTTCTTGGCCTTTTTCAGAGAATATGAATGATAACACCAAAACTTTTTCTCCACTCATGGTTAGTGGTTGGGTGAAGCCATTTATTGTCAAACTACTGTGTTTTCTTTTTTTAATCATAATGACAACCCAAAAAATCCAAATGACCCTGATCAAAAGTTTACATGGATGTTGCAGGCAGCAGATCGCTCTCCACGGCGTCTCTAGACTCTGTCACGTCTGTCACATGTGCTCAGTGTGAACCTGCTGCCTGCAACATCCTTCAGCATGACCGGTTTGGCAGTGGGTCAGTAATGGTGTGGGGTGGCATTTCTTTGGAGGGCCTCACAGCCCTCCATGTGCTCGCCAGAGGTAGCCTGACTGCCATTTAGATCTAGGATGTGTTATTTGAGTGTTCCCTTTATTTTTTTGAGCAGTGTATATATATATATATATATATATATATATATATATATGTCAGTGGCACATATATATGTATTTATATTGTATAGACAGATAGAAGAATAGACGGAAAATTCATTTCAGGAGCCGACAGGATAGAAGACATGATTTACATACAGTAAACAGATGCAGAATAGGTAGATATATACCAATACAATTAGTAGTTTTGTGTGCAAATTAGGGGACATGTATGTAATTAATAAATGATTATTTAGAGGACAAAAATGGCGTGGGGTCCCCCTATTTATAGCCAGCAATAGCTATCAGAGAGCTGAGGTCTCATATTATTAACCTAGGAAGAGGCCATGAATACTGGCCCCCTGGCTAATAATATGAGCCCTCAGCCGTCCCAGAAAAGGCGCATCTATAAGATGCGCCAATTCTGGCACATAGCCTTGCTCTTCCCACTGCCCTGTAGCAGTGGCATATGGGGTAATAGTTGGGGTTAGTAATGGGAGGTGTCAATAAGACGCCCCTATTACTAATCCCATAGTCAAATTGTAAAAAAAAACACAGACACCATGAAAAAAATTATTTTATTGAAATAAAGACACAGACTGCTTTATTATTCTAAATTAAACCATACTTACAACCTCTGCTAATTCCATGAAGCCCTCGATCTCCTGTAATAAAGAAGAAATAAAAAAACAACAATATACCATACCTGTCCGGCGATCTGTCCCACGCCGTAATCCATATCTAGGGGATATATAGTTTACAACCGGGAGCGGTGCTAATGCAACTGCCTTGGCTGTAAACCACTGATGAATGAATGAGAAGCTGCCGGCGCAGACTCAGTGACTAGCGCTGACATCACTGAGTCTGCCCTCCCTGCCAGCCTGACCCGTGATCAACTCTGCAGCGTGGGAAAATGAACTGGCATTGTCCCACGCTCAAGAGGTTAACGCAGGTCAGGCTATGAGAAAGCAGAGTTTCAGAGACTAGCGGTGACGTCACTAAAGCTCCGCTCTCTCACAGGCTGAACTGTGGTACCTCTGAGTTCACTTTCCCACGCTGCAGAGTTCATCACAGGTCAGGCCTGCAGAGAGGGCAGACTCAGTGACGTCAGCGCTAGTCACTGAGTCTGCGCTGGCAGCTTCTCATTCATTCATCAGTAGTTTACAGCCGTGGCAGTCGCATTAGCACCGCTCCTGGTTGTAAACTGTATATCCCCCAGATATTGATTACGGCGTGGGACAGATCAGCAGACAGGTATGGTATATTGTTATTTCTTATTTTTACTTTTTTACAGGAGATCACGGGCGTCGCTTGAATAAGGAGAACAATAAAGATGGCAAACTGTGTTTATTGATTTATTTCATTAAAAGACTTTATTCTGGCTGTGTGTTTATTTAACCCTTTCACAACTATAGGATTAGTAATGGATTGGTGTCTTATTGACACCTCTCCTCTACTAAGCCGGGCTTGATGTGACCGTACAATACAAAGGTCACATCAACCTCCTATTACCCCATATGCCACCGCTACAGGACAGTGGGAAGAGAGAGGCTAAGTGCCAGAATTGGGGCATCTTAGAGATGCGCCATTTCTGGGGCGGCTGTAAGCTGGTGTTTGTAGCCAGGGGGGTCCAATATCCATGGTCCCTTCCTAGGCTATGAA
>JARQOD010000001.1:617583271-617633306 GCA_033576555.1 Oophaga sylvatica | reverse complement strand
TATCTTCTATCTATCTATCTATCTATCTATCTATCTATCTATCTATCTACATTACCTATTAATATCTATCTCATAGCTATCTGTCTACATATCTATCTATCTATCTATCTATCTATCTATCTATCTATCTATCTATCTATCTATCTATCTATCTATCTCATCTATCTAATATCTATCTATCATATCTATCTATCTACTATCTATCTATCTATCTATCTATCTATCTATCTATCTATAAAATCATCTATCTATCTATCTATATCTATCTATCTATCTATCTATCTATCTATCATCTATCTATCTATCTATCTATCTATCTATCTATCTATCTATCTAATCTATCTATCTATAACTATCTATCCTACTATCTATCTATCTTATCTATCTCTACTCCTCTCCTCTCTCCCTCTCCCTCTCTCTCCTCTCTCCTCTCCCTCTCCCCTCTCCTCTCCCTCTCCCTCTCCCTCTCCCTCTCCCTCTCCCTCTCCCTCTCCCTCTCCCCCTCCCCTCCCTCTCCCTCTCTCCTCTCTCTCTCCCTCCCTCTCCTCTCTCCCTCTCTCTCTCTCTCTCTCTCTCTCTCTCCTCTCTCTCTCCTCTCTCCTTCCTCCCTCTCCCTCTCCTTCTCTCCCTCTCCCTCCCCACCGTTTAGCATTTTTGCGGCTGTTTGGCGCCCTCTGCTGTTTGATACTGGTACTACAGCGCATACCCATCGGCGTCGTTCATCAGGCTGTAGAAGCTGTGGTTCTGCGCTCCGGTCGCTGAGTGCTGCTTGTTCTGCGCTTCCCGGCAGCTGATCGCCTGTATATATGGCACACCCCGAGTGACAGCGCCCTGATGTCAGCGTATGGGAACCGAAGCCAAAGTGACATCACGGTAATGACACTGTATTACGTGTCTGTGGATCTGCGGGGAGGATGAGGAAGGAGGGACCCAGGTGAGGATGAGTCTGTAAGGAAGATTCCAGGGGCTCTGTGTCCTGCCACTTTCTGCTGGACGCTAACCATCTGTTTCCCCATGTAGATCCGACCAGATATTGATATTTGTGGAGACTCTTTTGTATTTAAGATGTTTAATTTTTAGAATATTACAGCAAAATGTACAATGAATATGTCTGTAAATCTGTCTTCTTATGAATCCCATACACATGAGTATATACAGTATATAGACACATTCATGGCAGCAGTGTGTATATAGTATAGGACTATTTTACTACATTTCTATGGCTATACACCTATTAGGAAATGTAACTGCTATTGCTTTTTTAATCGTCTTCTTCCAAGAGCCAAAACTTTTTTCTTTTTCCGGCCACATAACCATAGTTTTTATTTTTTTTGACAAGTTGTAGTTTTGAATGACACCATTAATTTTGCTATATAATGTACTGAAACATGGAAAAAAAATTGCAAGCGGGATAAGATGGTGACAAAAATGCAAATGCTTTCGTGACATTCATTGTGCAGAAAAAAAGACCTGGAATGTGATTAAGCCAGGAACCAGGACTAATCAGGACTAATCAGGACTAACCAGGACTAATCAGGACTAACCCGGACTAATCAGGACTAATCAGGACTAACCAGGACGAACCAGGACAAATCAGGACTAATCAGGATTAACCAGGACTAATCAGGACTAATACAGACTAACCAGGACTAATCAGGACTAACCAGGACGAACCAGGACTAACCAGGACTAACCAGGACTAATCAGGACTGATCAGGACTAACCCGGACTAATCAGGACTAACCCAGACTAATCAGGACTAATCAGGACTAACCCGGACTAATCAGGACTAACTCGGACTAATCAGGACTAATCAGGACTAACCCGGACTAATCAGGACTAACCCGGACTAATCAGGACTAACCAGGACGAACCAGGACTAATCAGGACTAATCAGATTAACCAGGACTAATCAGGACTAAACCGGACTAATACAGACTAACCAGGACTAATCAGGACTAACCAGGACAAACCAGGACTAATCAGGACTAACCAGGACTAATCAGGACTAATCCAGACTAATCAGGACTAATCAGGACTAACTCGGACTAATCAGGACAAACCAGGACTAATCAGGACTATATCAGGACTAACTTGGACTAATCAGGACTAACCCAGACTAACCTGGACTAACCAGGATTAACCAGGACAAACCAGGACAAATCAGGACTAATCAGGACTAACCCGGACTAATCAGGACTAATCAGGACTAACCTGGAATTATCAGGACTAATCAGGACTAACCAGGACTAATCAGGACTAACCCAGACTAACCAGGACTAACCAGGACAAACCAGGACTAATCAGGACTAACCAGGACCTATCAGGACTAATCAGGAATAATCAAGACTAATCAGGACTAACCCGGACTAATCAGGACTAATCAGGACTAACCTGGAATTATCAGGACTAATCAGGACTAGCCAGGACTAATCAGGACTAACCCAGACTAACCAGGACTAACCAGGACAAACCAGGACTAATCAGGACTAACCAAGACCTATCAGGACTAGTGTTGAGCATTCCGATACCGCAAGTATCGGGTATCGGCCGATATTCGCTGAATCGGAATTCCGATACTTAGTTCCGATATTTTCCATATATCGTATACCGGAATCGGAAGTTCCCATAATTCTTTGAGAGACACTGTGATTTTAGTCAGCCAATGAGGAATCCTAAGAAGTGTGGGCACATCCTGTACTGCTGCGGTCATGTTAACTAATGGCATGGCTGTGATTGGATGCTGAAATGATGTCAGAATGCACTATAAAAGGCGCCGCCGCCATTTTAGCGTCACTGTGCTGTGAACTCAGTTAGGGAAAGAACGCTGCTCTGCTGACTCTGAGGGACAGTTAGAGATTGTGATTTTGTGTACTGTGCTTTAGGCAGGCTAGTTTACCAACCGCTGTGTAAAGCTTCCTTTTACCTGCAGTGTTGTTTTAAAAAGCTCTGCAAGGTGTGTGTGAGTGCAGGTGACGCTGCAGTTTGCTCTGCATGCAACGCTGTCTGTAGGCATCTGCACGTGTCACTCACAGACTCTTTTTTTTTTTTCTTCAGTGTATAAAAGGCGCCGCCGCCATTTTAGCATCACTGTGCTGTGAATTCAGTAAGGGACAGAACGCTGCTGTGCTGACTCTGAGGGACAGTTAGAGATTGCGATTTACTGTACTCTGCTGTAGGCAGGCTAGCACCAACCGCTGTGTAAAGCTTCCTTTTGCCTGCAGTGTTGTTTTAACAGCTCAGCAAGGTGTGTGTGAGTGTAGGTGACGCTGCAGTTTGCTCTGTATGCAACGCTGTCTGTAGGCATCTGCACGTGTCACTCACAGACTCTTTTTTTTTTCTTCAGTGTAATTCTTGCTGCTCCATGTAATTGAAATAATAGTGACGCGCTTCCATCCGTATCCAATACATTGGTTGCAAACACTATAGAAGTCCACAATGGAGCCTTTCACAGCAAGTGAACAGTTGTGTTTCAGTGTTCACTGCAGTCTGTAATTTTTTTTTTTTTTTTTGAGTGCAGATCACGCTCCAGTTACTTCAACTAATGCTGCGTGTACTCTGCTGAGTGTCTGTCACTGGCTCATCCTTGTAATTTTTCAAAAATTGCTGCTGCTTTATTCTATTTTAAATTTACAAAAATATATTAGTGTGACGCTCTTCCATCAAAATACAATACATTGCTTGCAAACTTAATAGAAGTCCACAAAAAGGCCTTTCACAGCAAGTGAACAGTTGTGTTTCAGTGTTCACTGTAGTCTGAGGTTTAATTTTTTTGTAGGAGTGTAGATCCCGCTCCACTTCAACCACCGCAGCGTGTACTCTGCTGAGTGTCTGTCACTGGCTCATCCTTGTAATTTTTCAAAAATTGCTGCTGCTTTATTCTATTTTAAATTTACAAAAATATATTAGTGTGACGCTCTTCCATCAAAATACAATACATTGCTTGCAAACTTAATAGAAGTCCACAAAAAGGCCTTTCACAGCAAGTGAACAGTTGTGTTTCAGTGTTCACTGTAGTCTGAGGTTTCATTTTTTTGTAGGAGTGTAGATCCCGCTCCACTTCAACCTCCGCAGCGTGTACTCTGCTGAGTGTCTGTCACTGGCTCATCCTTGTAATTTTTCAAAAATTGCTGCTGCTTTATTCTATTTTAAATTTACAAAAATATATTAGTGTGACGCTCTTCCATCAAAATACAATACATTGCTTGCAAACTTAATAGAAGTCCACAAAAAGGCCTTTCACAGCAAGTGAACAGTTGTGTTTCAGTGTTCACTGTAGTCTGAGGTTTAATTTTTTTGTAGGAGTGTAGATCCCGCTCCACTTCAACCACCGCAGCGTGTACTCTGCTGAGTGTCTGTCACTGGCTCATCCTTGTAATTTTTCAAAAATTGCTGCTGCTTTATTCTATTTTAAATTTACAAAAATATATTAGTGTGACGCTCTTCCATCAAAATACAATACATTGCTTGCAAACTTAATAGAAGTCCACAAAAAGGCCTTTCACAGCAAGTGAACAGTTGTGTTTCAGTGTTCACTGTAGTCTGAGGTTTCATTTTTTTGTAGGAGTGTAGATCCCGCTCCACTTCAACCACCGCAGCGTGTACTCTGCTGAGTGTCTGTCACTGGCTCATCCTTGTAATTTTTCAAAAATTGCTGCTGCTTTATTCTATTTTAAATTTACAAAAATATATTAGTGTGACGCTCTTCCAGAGGACAGCGTTTGTTGGCCATTTGTGAGTCTGCAGCACATGGTTGATTTCATGCTGCACTGCCTGAGAAACGACCGCTGCATCGGCCACATTCTCACCACGTCAGATTATTGGGTGTACACCCTCCTAGACCCTCGCTACTGGGACAACTTACAAAGCCTCATCACACCGTTGAACCGGGACCGTAAAATGTTGGAGGACCAAGACACACTGTTGAAATCCATAATGTTCTCCATTCCAGCCGAGAGCGCTGCTGCTGCTACTGCTTTACAAAGCAGCTCTGTGCGTCGAGGCATTGTAGACACCTCTGCAACAAGAGAGAGCACAAGCAGCGCCTCTGCACAGGGCAAGAGCTGTATGTTACAAATGTGGCGAAGTTTTGTGACAGCGCCACCAAGGTGTACACCATAGTGATGGGAAATCTAGTTAATTTTGGTGATTAGTTCACCATGAACTAGTTCACTGAAAAGATTAGTTCAAAAGATTAGTTCATTTAGTTCAGTTTTTCTCCACCCTATCCTGTGAGGAGCTGATAGGAAATGCATCATGTGACCTCTGAACTAAATGAACTAGATGAACTGCTGAACAAAATGTTCTATTGAGAATGACTCAGGACAGCCTAGTTCAATCTGATGCCTCTGACTGAGCCCAGCAGTGCCACATAATGATTGTGTATGAGGGGGCTGAGAAGCAGTTCAGCATCCACCATTTTAAGAACAGAACAGGGGTCAGTGTTAAAGATTTTAGCAAGACTGATCTTCTAGGCTAGAGGCATGAACTACACACAGAAACACTCTCTCATACACACATATGAGCTGTGTCTGTGTACTGTGTGTGCAATTTCATTTTTTATTAATAATATTATTATTACTGTTATATTTGTATTTGATGTGTGGTATGCCTTGGAGGTGCTGGCTTGCCCTGCTGCCAGTGTATTATCTGAGCACGTCTTTAGTGCTGCAGGTGGTGTACTAACAGACCGTCGCATGCGACTATCCTCAGACAATGTAGACCGGCTTATTTTTCTGAAAATGAACAAGGCATGGATCTCACCTGAATTTGCCTGTCCGTTTTCAGATTAAATAACTGTTTGCCAACGTTTTCCAAGTCTCCTGTTATGTTCATCTTTCTACCACCTGAACTCTACTCCCTGGGCTACAACACTGCCAGTCACAGGGAATGATCATTTACAAAACAAAATGTTATCCCCAACAAATAGTAGCGCAACGACTCCAGTGCCCACTTTATCGCCAGGCACTCTCTCTCTACAATGCTGTCTCTGTTTTTTGATGGAGTAAGTTTTCGACTCAGGAAACTAATGGGATGCTCCTCCCCGTTAAACTCCAGTCCTGAGACAACACGGCACCCAGACCTACCTCTGACGCATCAGTCTGGACAATGAATTCTCTTTTGAACTCGGGTGTGCTCAAAACTGGTGACCCACACAGTGCCCCTTTTATTGCCCCTGTTGATGACCCCTTGCTGATTTATTAACCGGCTCCACCAGATCCATGGGTATTCTCTCAAACTGGACCTCTAAAATTTTTAATGGCACCAAGGGACTTACTAAATGAGGCTGAGGACTGTGTATCTGGCGCATGCGACAAGAGTTACAATACCGTTTAACTTCTTGATAGACCCCCAGCCAGTAAAACCGTTGTATAATTCTGTGTAGGGTTTTCTTTTGGCACAAATGTCACCCTAGTACATGCGCATGCGCTAAGTCCATTACCAACCTCCGATATGACTGCGGTAGCAGCAATTGCTAAAAAATTTCAACATGTATTTTATAAACCTGATACAGCAAATCTTGGTTCAGCTCTAATTGTTTAAATACTGTAGCTGCCCCGGGGTGTTGGGGTTCCCCATTGACAACCAGTAAATTTTCACGGGCTAGACTCAACGTAGGGGCCGCGTAGTTGCGCCTTAACAAATTTGTCACCTGTCACATTTAAGTATTACAATTCAGGTCCCGGTGTCAAATCTTCCATCTCCCCAACTAACACTTCGATAGGAGAGGGGTTTTCCTACTCCACCGAAGGCAAAGGTAATACTGCCCACTGCACACATGTGTTATGCATAGTGAGACTGATAGTAGCCAACAAAGTAGCTAACAAAGGCCACTTGTGATGGCCCTATCAGCGTAGGACCAATGCTACTCAAAAGATCTGCCATGATCCTGGACAAAATCTTGATATAATGGTCAATGAGTGAGAATGTACGATAGGATCCAGGCAGATGTGAATGTTTGTTTGGTTTTAGTAGCAACTTCATGTGTGACATGTTTGAATGGCTGGGCAACCCTCCTGTCTCCAATATATGATTGAAGGTGCGTACCAATGTGGACGGGATATCCTCACTCAATAATTTAATAATTTGGCTGTAAACCCGTCAGATCCTGGAGCTTTCCCGTATTTAAAGTAACTTATCGCCGCTGTCACTTCCGTCACCTCAATTTGTTTTTTTTAAAAGGAGAAGCTGATAGTTTGTGATGGATGGTAACCGTATTCCATCTACAAAGGTGTTACCCTCCTCACTATCCGTATGTTCCACCTTATATAAGTCTGAGTAGTATTCTTGTAGAATGGTGTTTATGGTTCGAGGGTCTGTGTTCATGATCCCATGTTTATTCGTTAACGCTGTAATATGTTGATGACGAATGTGATTTCCTTTCGCTAGTCGTGCTAATAGTCTCCCTCATTTGCTACCATAACGATATACATCGGCTCTATAATTGTTATTACTGCTTCTCTCTCGTCGATATACCCATACGTGTAAGTCAACCTTAGCCTGCTTACATCTATTTTTAACCTGTGTTGATGAACTTGTCTTGTTTGCCGTGTACCTATCGCGTAATATCCTGCTAGCCTGCGAGTAGTTTGTCGCCATCTTCTTTTTTAGCGTTGTCTGATAACCTATTAGTTTCCCGCGCATTACTCCCTTCCCTGCTGCCCATAAAAGTTCCGGCCTATCCCTAGTATCTCCATTATCCCTTACATATTAAAAACACCATTGCTTCACATGATGTCGAAACTTCTCATCCATTAACAAATAGGTCGGGAAGCGCCAAGTTTGGTTTGGCCCCATCTGCACCATATCTGGCAGGGTCACTGATACGGGCGCGTGGTCATATATAGCTACGCTGTGCACATCTGCCTCTTCCACTCCCCTTAATAGCTCCTGTGCTAGCAATATATAATCTATTCTGGACCAAGAGTCATGTGGCGCCGAATAGAATGAATATTCACTGCCATCTGGGTTCAGGTGTGTCCAAATGTCTACAAAGTTACTCGTGTCTAGCAAGGGTTATTATAAACGTGTGTCATGTGATCGCACATTCATTCGCATCGACCTACAGTTCTTCACTGGTTCGATTCACCATATTTAAGTCACCACCGTGGGTGGTTTTAATGCTCTCCTATCGGCCTGATATGCTTGGATACCTGGGATAAATTCAGGAACGTCTCCAAACTCCCTACTCACATGTCAGCGCAGGAACCGTAAGAGGGAACGTGCTTGTTTTGTTGCGCATAGGTGGAGTTTTATACAGTAAATGATTACTGCTGTCTTATTTTTGCGTCCCAAGGGCAGAATAAGTCTGCGTAACGTTACATTTTACAGACACTCATATAATAGACACACGCTACCCTAACCGTGACACAAGGAAGGTATTGTTGTGGGATAAAGCCGCCATTTTAGCGTCACTGTGCTGTTAATTCAGTTTGGGACAGAACGCTGCTCTGCTGACTCTGAGGGACAGTTAGAGATTGCGATTTTGTGTACTGTGCTTTAGGCAGGCTACTTTACCAACCGCTGTGTACATCTTCCTTTTGCCTTGCAGTGTTTTTTTCACAGCTCTGCAAGGTGTGTGTGTGAGTGCAGGTGACGCGCTGCAGTTTGCTCGGCATACAACGCTGTATGTAGGCATCTGCACATGTCACTCTCACACTCTTTTTTTTTTTTTTTCTTTAGTGTAATTCTTGCTGCTCCATTCAATTGAAATTATAGTGTGACGTGCTTCCATCCGTATCCAATACATTGGTTGAAAACACTGTAGAAGGACACAAAAAGCCCTTTCACAGCTAAGAGTTGTGTTCACTGTAGTCTGAGATTTTAATTTATTCAATTTTGATCACGCTCAAGTTACTTCTTCAAGCAATGCTGCTTGTACTCTGCTGAGCGTGTCTTACTGCCTCATCCTTGTCATTTTTCTCGAATTGGTGTACATGTACATCAAAGTAGTCTTCATTTTGATCGAAATCCAAGCAGGTACCCGGACACTCTATGGCTGCTTTTGTACGGTGGACTGGCTCCAACATTCAATAAGACTTAAGATGCAATCGGGCACCTTGTCAAGGCCCAATCCTCTTCTCCCTCTGATATAATAATAATAATAATCTTTATTTATATAGCGCCAACATATTCCGCAGCGCTTTACACTTTAACAGTTTCAAAACACAAGTCATAGGTAACAACGTTAACAATACAATAATTAAAGCAAATAAGCCGACCCTGCTCGTGAGAGCTTACAATCTACAATGAGGTGGGGGAGATACAAAGTACAGGTGTGTATATATAATGGTGCATTTCCAATGATGGTTCAGCCATCTTGAGGGAGTGAGGCATGGATGGAGGTAGTGAATGGGCTCCACATACACACTTAAACATAGAACGACTTTGGTTATTGAATGTGATAGGCCACTCTGAACAAATGTGTTTTGAGGGAGCGCCTGAAACCAGGCAAATTGTGGATAGTCCTAATTTCTTGTGGTAGAGCATTCCAGAGGATTTGCGCAGCGCGGGAGAAGTCTTGGAGTCGGGAGTGGGAGGTACGGATTACTGCAGAGGTTAGTCGAAAGTCATTTGCAGAGCGCAGCAGTCGGTTAGGCCGATAGATAGAAATGAGGGAGGAGATGTAGGGGGGTGCTGCACTGTGGAGAGCTTTGTGGGTGGGAACCAGTACTTTGAATTGGATCCTATAATGAATGGGCAGCCAGTGTAAGGACTGGCGAAGAGCGGATGCGTCCGAGTACCGATTAGCCAGATGGATGACCCTGGCTGCTGCATTAAGGATGGACTGGAGAGGGGATAGTCGAGTAATGGGGAGGCCAAGTAATAGAGCGTTACAGTAGTCCAGGCGGGAGTGGATCAATGCTACAGTGAGGGTTTTTGTTGTTTCCATGGTGAGAAAAGGGCGGATTCTAGAGATGTTCTTTAGGTGTAGACGGCAAATATCTAACAAACAGGTCATGCTGGAGAGACTTGCACCTACTGCCACTCAGGGTCTTCAGCTCCTTTGTGAGAAACTAATGTTTGGCCAGCCAGTATATCAAATAAAGTTCATGAGAAATGGGAACTGTGGTTGGCTTCACTTTTGGTACTGGGTGCTAATACCAAACCATGGTGTGCCATTCAATGGATATTCCTGGCTGGTTGGAGACAAGCTCATTCCCACAGAAAAGTACCAGAAAGCTAAGGAGATGGTGGCCTCTCTCAACATGAAGGAGTTTGCTCGTTGTCTAGGAGACCGACCACCCCTGCTGTGTACCTTGTCAACGTTGTGTTGAAGCTTGCAAGGATTAAGAGGTTACAGTGGTAAGTCTGGTTTTTACTAAAGATCCTGCTGTGTATTATAGTTTTTATGTTTAAAAAATTTTTTTATCTTAGGAATGTTAAATAAATTTTTCTTTTTTTTTTTAAATACAATGTATCTTATGAATGTTAAATATTTAATTTTTTTTTGATAAAATAAAATGTATCTTATGAATGTTAAATAACCATTTTTTTTTTTTTTTTTCAGGTATTTGATCTACCGTAGCTAGTTGCTGATCGTTGACTCTACACCCCTCTCCCCAGAATGTTACTCGGGTTATGGGGAGAAAATCACCGCTATTCCAGACTGATTTCATGTTAATGTGTCTGGCTCTTACACAGCACACAGCACTTGATGTTAGTTTATCTTTTTCCTAAATTATTTGTTACACTGCCCTTCTCACATTTAATTTGCACTTTTTTTTTAAGCACAAGTTTTTTTACACTTCCTTGTTCTGTAAGTAGGCTTAATGGTTAAATGTTTTATACTAGATGTAAATATGTAACATGTAAATTTTATATTAAGATTTTGAAAATTATTAGGTCCACACCATCAGGCTCTTTCGTCCCCTCTCCCTTAGAGTAGCGGTAATATATCGGACCCCAGGCTCGCCCACACAGTTCCTTGACCACTTCTCTGCCTGGCTGCCGCACTTTCATGTCCTCAGAAGTACCAACCCTTATCCTTGGAGACTTCAACATCCCCATTAACAGCCCTACTTCCACACTCAAAACACATTTGTTCAGAGCGGCCTATCACATTCACTAATCAAAGTCATTCTACGTGTAACTGTGTGTGTGTGTAGCCCATTCACTATCTCCATCCATCCCTCACTCCCTGAAAATGGCTGGACCATCATTGTAAATAAACCATTGTATATAAACAGCTGTACTTTGTAGCTCCCCCTCCTCATTGTAGATTGTAAGGTCTCACGAGCAGGGGCGGCTTATATTGCTTTAATTATTGTATTGTTAACGTTGTCACTTATGACTTGTGTTATGAAACTGTTAAACTGTACAGCGCTGCGGAATCTGTTGGCGCTATATAAATAAAGATTATTATTATAGAGGCCCACTCAGTAGTGGTGAAGTGAACGGCGCAAATTGCGAGTTGATTGCAACTGATGCAGCTGATACTCCATTACTGCTGGCTGCTGCTCACACAACCGCTCCAACATATGTAACGTGGAATTCCACCTGGTGGGTACGTCACATATGATGCGATGTTCAGGAAGGCAAAATCTGCGTTGCAGAGCTGCAATGCGCGATCTGGCCATGGTGGAACGTCGCAAGTTAGCGCACTGTAGGCGGACCTTGTGCAGCAGTGCATCAAGATCCGGATAGTCCCTCAAAAAACTCTGGACGACCAAGTTTAGCACATGTGCCAGACATGGTATGTGAGTGACGTTGCCTAGGCCCAGACCTGCCACCAGATTTCGGCCATTGTCACACACTACCAAGCCTGGCTGGAGATTCGCTGGCAAAATACACATGTCGCTCTCTTGCTTTATGGCATTCCAGAGCTCCAGCGCTGTGTGGCTTTGATTCCCCATGGAAATTAATTTCAGGACGGCCTGTTGACGTTTGGCCACGTCTGTGCTCATATCGGTCAACAGGCTCGCTGTCTGGGTGTTATGTTTGACACCAATCTCTCCTTCACCTCCCATATACAATCTGTTGCCCGCTATTGCCACCTACACCTAAAGAACATCTCTCCCGAATCCAAGACTTCTCCCGCGCTGCGCCAATACTGTGGAATGCTGTACCCCAAGAAATTAGAACTATCCACAATTTGCATGTTTTGGGGCGCTCACTCTAAACACATTTCTTCATAGCGGCCTATCACATTCACTAATCAAAGTCATTCTATGTGTAAGTGTGTGTGTGTAGCCCATTCACTATCTCCATCCATCCCTCCCTCACTCCCTCAAAATGGCTGGGCCATCATTCTAAATACACCATTGTATATAAACACCTGTACTTTGTGTCTCCCCCACATATTTGTAAATTGTAAGCTCTCACGAGCATGTGCGGATTATATTGCTTTCATTATTGTATTGGTAACGTTGTTAGTTATGACTTGTGTTCTGAAACTGTTAAACTGTAAAGCGCTGCGTAATCTGTTGGCGCTATATAACTAAAGATTCTTATTAAGCGTTCACGGGTCCATGTGGAGGTAGACCGTGACGGCTCCTGCAACGATGTTTCTGAGGAAATGGAGAAGGAGGAGTCAATGTGTACAGACTTGATTCCCGCAATCCTTGTAGTTGCCTGAACACGTACAGCGCCATTCGCAAGATCTGTACCCGGCTCCACAACATTGACCCAATGGGCAGTAAGGGAAAGGTATCGTCCCTGGCCATGGATACTGCTCCACGCAGCGGTGGTCAGGTGGACATTGCTACTGACGGAGTTTAGTAGCGCATGTTTAATTTTAACCTCAACAACATGCTTTTACAGACCAGGGACGGCTTGCCTGCTGAAATAAAATCAGCTTGGCACATTGTATTGTGGGACTGCCAATGCCATTAAGTTCCGTAAACTGTCAGTCTCCACCAGCCTGAATGACAGCATTTCAAGGGACAGGAGTTTTGCAATGCCAGCATTCAGAGCCTGTGCTCGTGGATGGTTTGCCGAGATTGGGCCTACACCCGATACGCCACAACCTGACACCCACAGATAAACAAGCCATAAAATCTCTGAAAGGTAACCCCAACATTTTTATTAAACCAGCAGATAAGGGGGGTGCTATCGTTATTATGAATAAGACCCAATCTATTGCCGAAATTCATAGACAACTGTCAGTTAACCTAACCTACAGACAACTCAATTGTGACCCTACATTTTACATCTGTCAAAAAATTGATCGTATCCTGACAAAACATCTTTAATTGATCACCATATACTGTAAGACTATGACATTCCTTAATATTCAATACCCCATCACCCCTGTTTTCTACACACTCCCAAAAATCAACAAAAAACTACATTATCCACCCGCATACCCTAGAGGGATAATTCTCCGTGTTCTACAGTATCACCCAAATGTTTAACATGTTGCCTAATTCCTATGTATATATATTCTTCACCCTATGTATTTATTGTATATATTGTATATATTATACATTGTCATTGACTGTAAATTTTTCTATCTCTTCCAGCGACTATTTGATAAAGGCCACTGCGTTGCCCAAAACGTCAGTCAGTAGTCTCATAGCTATTTTCTTTTTTCACATCAAGTGTGCAATAAAAATTTCAAATTTAACCATGACATATGCAGTTAAACTTGTGCAGTGATTCTCTATAGACTGTACATCTTCAGTGTGTCTTTGTAACTCAACTACGTGTTTTCTCCGCACATGTTTACACATATTTGTGGTATTGAGGTTACTGACACTTTACCTCTTTTAACTTTTTGATTACACAGCTTGCATTTGACATAGCAAATATCATCTGCAAGTGTGTGAAAAAAGGACCACGCAGTGCAAGTCCTGGGAGCGCCCGTTTAGACTTTTGGAAGAGAAATCCGAACAGGTGCCAAAATGGAGGCTACAGGCAACAGAGTATGCAGCCTAACTCTCCCTCCTGTTTGTACCATTGGGGCAATCGCTTCCTCAGAGCTGCTACCACCACCTTCCTGTTCCTCACGCCATGTTGGGTCTTGGACCTCATCATCTCCACTAACCTCTTCCAACACCTGCTGCTGTTGGGTGGTCTGGCCACCACCATGCTCAACAGAAACTGGCACCTGAGTCTCATCATCATCAGATGCGTTCTGCGGTGTGCTGACCATCGGCACTGTCTCACCCGCCTCTTCAGATTCAGAGAGACACAGCTGTTGCGCATCACTGCATACTCCCTCTTCTTCACATTCCAGAATGCTGCTTGGCTGTGCCCCTGTTTGCAAACCAACAGATTCTGAGAACAGAAGCAGAGACTCAGCTGGCTCCTGTACAGAACTCTCTGACTGACTGGGCAATTTGGCAGGCGGTGAAGAGACAGATGGTTGATCAACAGTGCTGTGTTCCTGAGAGGAGGTGGAAACAATTGAAGTCGATGCATTGGACCCTGGGCTCCAACACCGCCAGTTGTTGCCTGTAAGTGCTGTTAGCACAGTCAACACTTGCTCCTGTGTTACTGGGGTTGAGTAATGGCAGCTGTTCCCCTGCTGTGTGTACGACAAAAAGTCATGCTGCCTCCACCCTGTCCTCCTCTCATCCCTGGGCTCCAACACCGCCAGTTGTTGCTCGGAAGTAATTGGCACGGGTACTGACTCATGCCCACCCTGGTTACAGCACCACAGCTGTTTCCTGGCAGTGTCAACGTAAATTAGCCTCAAATAAGTTGTCCTGTCATGTTGCATTCCGGTTATCCGACTCTATGGTGCCTGCAGTTTAGGTGATTCCTATGTGTGCTGTGGGATATGTAAATAAAGGCTCTTTCCGTTGTGAAAATAGGACAAGCACCCACTGTAGGACTGTGTGATTTGGTAACTGCAGACGGCTTGCGGCCTGTCAACTTACATTTTCATGGGTGCCTTATGGTACCCGTCCGAGTTCCAGTACCGTCAGCTGGTTCTCCACAGTGCCTTTGGCCTAGGTGCCTCCATCTCGGTATCCGAGTTCCTGCAATGTCTGCTTGTCCTTGGTAGTGCTTTGGAGCACAGGTACCTCCTGCTTAGTAACCGTGTCCCAGTAACGTCAGCTGGTCCTCGGTTGTGCCATTGGCTCTTTTCCTTCTGCTGCCCCTCCGGGTTCCAGCACAGTCAGCTGGTCCTCGTTACTTGCATTGGCTCTTGTACCTTCTGCTACCCGTCCGGGTTCCAGTACCGTCAACTGGTTCTCCGCAGTGCCTTTGGCCTAGGTGCCTCCATCTCGGTATCCGAGTTCCAGCAACGTCTGCTGGTCCTTGGTAGTGCTTTGGAGCACAGGTACCTCCTGCTTAGTAACCGTGTCCCAGTAACGTCAGCTGGTCCTCGGTTGTGCCATTGGCTCTTTCCTTCTGCTGCCCCTCCGGGTTCCAGCACAGTCAGCTGGTCCTCGTTACTTGCATTGGCTCTTGTACCTTCTACTACCCATCCGGGTTCCAGTACCGTCAACTGGTTCTCCGCAGTGCCTTTGGCCTAGGTGCCTCCATCTCGGTATCCGAGTTCCAGCAACGTCTGCTGGTCCTTGGTAGTGCTTTGGAGCACAGGTACCTCCTGCTTAGTAAACGTGTCCCAGTAACGTCAGCTGGTCCTCGGTTGTGCCATTGGCTCTTTTCCTTCTGCTGCCCCTCCGGGTTCCAGCACAGTCAGCTGGTCCTCGTTACTTGCATTGGCTCTTGTACCTTCTGCTACCCGTCCGGGTTCCAGTACCGTCAACTGTTCTCCGCAGTGCCTTTGGCCTAGGTGCCTCCATCTCGGTATCCGAGTTCCAGCAACGTCTGCTGGTCCTTGGTAGTGCTTTGGAGCACAGGTACCTCCTGCTTAGTAACCGTGTCCCAGTAACATCAGCTGGTACAAGGTTGTGCTACAAATACAAGATACAGAACAAGAGACACAAGAACAATAAGCAGAAGATCTAAAGGCAGAAGAACATGAAGTATAAGACCAAAATGAAGAGCAAAATATATGCTCTAAATTATAAGCAGAAGAAGACTAAGCAGTGTATGGGGGTGAGTCCGTTCCTCCTCGTGGTGCCCCTGGTAAATGCCTGATGCTGCAGGCTAAACTGAACACGGACAAATACTGTTGTAATTTAAATCTTTTGTGGCAGCAAGAACGGAACGATGAAAAAATCATACTTTTACAGATTACAAGTACAGGAATCTATGTCACAAATAAGAATATGATGAAGAAGATGAAGGACTATAATATGAAGAAGAATAATAGTTTAAAAAGAACAATATGAGTAATGTTAACAAAAAGATGAAAAGCAAGAAGTTTTAGAAGAAGATAAAGAAGGTGAAGATGAAGAATAATTTGATGACAAAGATGATGCTGCTGAAGATTATGAAGGAGAAAGTGTGTCAAAAGTTAAAAAGGTGAAGAGCATGGAAGTTGTGAAACATACATATTTGCCAAAATAGAAAAAAGGTTAACAACATTGTCAATTTCTTCGTCAATCCGAATGTATTTCCTAAAAAAAAAAAATTAATGCTATTCCATTGGATTGGGTTAAACATCTATGCCTTTAATGTCTCCTCAACCTCCCCCAATACATTCTACATTACTCTTTGTTGTTTTCCTTCATGTACAATTAACCTACAAGGCAAGAATGGGTTTTTTTTAATTTCGATATTTTGTTCCCATAGACTTACATTGGACTTCCGGTATCGGTATCGGGTATCGCCGATATTTTTTGGGTATCGGCGATACCATTCCGATTCCGATACTTTTGGATATCGGAAAGTATCGCTCAACTCTAATCAGGACTAATCAGGAATAATCAGGACTAATCAGGACTAACCCGGACTAATCCATTGTTTTCTATTTAAGATGTACAAAAATACAGAAAATTGAAAAAAATGTTGTTTTGCTTTGTGTCACCATTTACCGAGACCTATAACATTTCTATTTTTCTATTGATGGGTCTCAGTGAAATCTTATTTTTCAGGCAGAGCACTGTTGTTTTTATTTATACCAATTTTGTGTACCTGTGATGTCATGATTGCTTGTAATGACATTTTTATAAGGAGGTGAAGTCATGCAAAAAAATGCAGATCTGGCTCTTTGATTTATTTTTTCTATTACGTCATTTACTTGTCGAGTTAATAATTTTATATTTTTATAGATCCATCTTTTACAAATACGGCGATACCAAATATATATTATTTATTTATTCCTTTTTTTAACAAACTATTTACATTTTTGCTTTATGTATTATTGTCCTTACAGGACTCAAACCTGCAATCATTTGATTGCTTGTACTATATACTGCAACACCACGATATTGCTGTATATATTGAAAAGCTCGGTCTCCTATAAAGCTCAATCTATGGGCTCATACTGATATGTGAGAAAAAAACCGGTCCATAATCTGGACAGAAAAAATGGCAAGTGCCATGCGAGTACTATGCGAGTACAGGAGTGCCGTTTGGCTTTTCAATGCAAAATTGGCTGGAATTGAGATTGGACACCATGTCACGTTTGGAGAGCCCCTGATGTGCCTAAACAGTGGAAACTTTAGCCCCAACCCTAACCCTAATGGGAAAATGGAAATTAATACTTTTTTTATTTTATTATTTTTCCCTAACTAAGGGGGTGATAAAGGGGGGACTTATTTACTATTTTTTTATAAGGTCTATCAAAGTGATCAAAACCTGTTATAGCGGGTTTTTATGATTGGCAGCTGTCACGCTAAAAGACACTTTTTATTGCAAAAAATAGTTTTTGCATCACCACATTTTGAGAGCTATAATTTTTCCATATTTTGGCCCACAGAGTCACGTGAGGTTTTTTTTTTTGTGGGACAAGTTGACGTTTTTATTGGTACCATTTTTGGGCACATGACATTTTTTAATCGCTTCTATTCTGATTTTTGGGAGGCAGAATGAGCAAAAACCAGAAATTCATGAATTTCTTTTGGGGGGCCTTTACACCGTTCTGCGTGTGGTAAAATTGATAAGGCAGTTTTATTCTTCGCATCAGTACAATTACAGCGATACCTCATTTATATTTTTTTATGTTTTGGCACCTTTATAAAATAAAAACTATTTTATAGAAAAAATAATTGTTTTTGCATCACTTTATTCTGACAGCTATAACTTTTTTATTTTTTCACTGATGATGCTGTACGGAGACTCATTTTTTGTGGGACAAGATGACGTTTTCAGCGGTACCACGTTTATTTATAACCGACTTTTTGATCTCGTGTTATTCCACTTTTTGTTGAGCGGTATGATGATAAAGCATTGATTTTTACCTTTTTTATGGTGTTCACTAAAGGGGTTAACTAGTGGGACAGTTTTATAGGTCGGGTCATTTTGGACGCGGCGATAACAAATATGTGTACTTTTATTGTTCAGATTTTTTTCATTCAAATATTTATTTAGTGATAGAATAAATATTGATTTTTTTATTATTATTTATTTTTTTAAAATATTTTTACAATTATTAAAATTTTTTTTACTTCATTCTATGTTTTACACTTTGTCCCACTATGGGACAATGATTTTGTGCAGACTGATCGCTTCTATAGCATGCAGAGGAAGCAGCATCTGCATGCTATAGAAGCTCTCAACGCTGCATCTTCTGTGCACTGACCTGAGAGACTTCCTGACATGCACTGCACATGACAGGAAGTTTCTCAGCTCTGGACATCGAGTCTCCATGGCAGTGATAGGGACCCGCCGTCACGTCGTGGGGTCTCTGATCCAAAGGCAGATGGGCTGTCAGCCCTCTGCCTGCTACCGGAACGCTGCGATCTTGTTTGGTTGCAGTGTTCCGGGTGTTAACCCCTTCCCGACCCGTGACGCCACGTAGGCGTCATGAAAGTCAGTGCCAATCCGACCCATGACGCCTATGTGGCGTCATGAAAGGATCGCGTTCCTGCGGGCCGGGAGACCGGGGTCACTCAAAGGTCACCCGACCCGCAGTTACAGGACCCTTTGTGCTTCACCACAGGGGGGTTGGCTTAACCCCCCCGTGGCCACGATCGCTCTGATTGGCTGTTAAAAGTGAAACAGCCAATCAGAGCAATCTGTAATATTTCACCAATATAATTGGTGAAATATTACAATCTAGCCATGGCCGATGCTGCAATAGCATCTGCCATGGCTGGACACCGAGCCCTGACCACCCCACACGGATTCACGGCGGCGATCGGCCGCCGCCACCGAAAGATGGCAGCGGTCTGTCACCGCCGTCACTAAAAGCTCCCCTCGTCCTGGCCTCCGCTGCCCCCACCTTCCGATAACCCCCCCTCACCTTCCGACACCCATACTCACGTCTCCCGGTCCACCGATGTCCCTGGATCCTTCCCGGCGGCTGCCCGGGATTCTTCATGGGCGCCACCATCTTGGAAAATGGCGGGCGCATGCGAAGTGCGCCCGCCGGCCGGCGCATACGCAGTGCGCCCTGCAGAGTCAAAACATTTTTTCCTATTAGGCCCTGTGCACACGTTGCGGATTTTGCTGCGGATCCGCAGCTGATTTCGCTGCTGATCCGCAGCTGATTTCGCTGCTGATCCGCAGCGGATGTCGCTGCTGATCCGCAGCTGATTTCGCTGCTGATCCGCAGCGGATGTCGCTGCTGATCCGCAGCTGATTTCGCTGCTGATCCGCAGCTGATTTCGCTGCTGATACGCAGCTGATTTCGCTGCTGATCCGCTGCTGATTTCGCTGCTGATGTGCTGCTGATTTCACTGCGGATCAGCAGCGAAATCAGCAGCGAATCAGCAGCGAAATCAGCAGCGGATCAGCAGCAAAATCAGCTGCGGATCAGCAGCGAAATCAGCTGCGGACCAGCAGCAAAATCAGCTGCGGATCAGCAGCGAAATCAGCTGCGGATCAGCAGCGAAATCAGCTGCGGATCAGCAGCAAAATCAGCTGCGGATCAGCAGCGAAATCAGCTGCGGATCAGCAGCGGATTTCGCTGCTGATCCGCAGCTGATTTCGCTGTTGATCCGCAGCTCATTTCGCTGCTGATCCGCAGCTGATTTCGCTGCTGATCCGCTGCTGATTTCGCTGCTGATTCGCTGCTGATTTCGCTGCTGATACGCAGCGGATTTCGCTGCTAATCCGCAGCTGATTTCGCTGTTGATCCGCAGCTCATTTCGCTGCTGATCCGCAGCTGATTTCGCTGCTGATCCGCTGCTGATTTCGCTGCTGATTCGCTGCTGATTTCGCTGCTGATACGCAGCGGATTTCGCTGCTAATCCGCAGCTGATTTCGCTGTTGATCCGCAGCTCATTTCGCTGCTGATCCGCAGCTGATTTCGCTGCTGATCCGCTGCTGATTTCGCTGCTGATTCGCTGCTGATTTCGCTGCTGATACGCAGCGGATTTCGCTGCTAATCCGCAGCTGATTTCGCTGCTGATCCGCAGCTGATTTTGCTGCGGATCCGCAGCTGATTTTGCTGCTGGTCCGCAGCTGATTTCGCTGCTGATCCGCAGCTGATTTCGCTGCTGATCCGCTGCTGATTTCGCTGCTGATTTGCTGCTGATTTCACTGCGGATCAGCAGCGAAATCAGCAGCGAATCAGCAGCGAAATCAGCAGCGGATCAGCAGCAAAATCAGCTGCGGATCAGCAGCGAAATCAGCTGCGGACCAGCAGCAAAATCAGCTGCGGATCAGCAGCGAAATCAGCTGCGGATCAGCAGCGAAATCAGCTGCGGATCAGCCGCGAAATCAGCAGCGAATCAGCAGCGAAATCAGCAGCGGATCAGCAGCAAAATCAGCTGCGGATCAGCAGCGAAATCAGCTGCGGACCAGCAGCAAAATCAGCTGCGGATCAGCAGCGAAATCAGCTGCGGATCAGCAGCGAAATCAGCTGCGGATCAGCAGCAAAATCAGCTGCGGATCAGCAGCGAAATCAGCTGCGGATCAGCAGGGGATTTCGCTGCTGATCCGCAGCTGATTCGTGCTGATCCGCAGCTGATTTCGCTGCTGATCCGCAGCTGATTTCGCTGCTGATCCGCAGCTGATTTCGCTGCTGATCCGCTGCTGATTTCGCTGCTGATTCCCGCTGCTGATTTCGCTGCTGATACGCCAGTGGATTTCGCTGCTAATTCCGCAGCTGATTTCGCTGCTGATCCGCAGCTGATTTCGCTGCGGATCCGCAGCTGATTTCGCTGCTGATCCGCAGCGGATTTCGCTGCTGATTCCGCAGCGGATTTCGCTGCTGATCCGCAGCTGATTTCGCTGCTGATCCGCAGCTGATTTCGCTGCTGATCCGCGCTGATTTCGCTGCTGATTTCGCTGCTGATCGACGCAGCGGATTTCGCTGCTGATCCGCAGCTGATTTTGCTGCTGATCCGCAGCTGATTTCGCTGCGGATCCGCAGCGGATTTGGCGCTGCGGATCCACAGCAGATCCAGAAACCATGTACAGTACAATGCAAATAAATGGTAAAAAAAAACGCTGTGCACATGCTGCAGATTTTTCAGCGCAGATTTGCTGCGGTTTTAAATCCGCAGCATGTCAATTCTTTGTGCGGATTCCGCAGCGATTTTACACCTATTCCATTATAGGCGTAAAACCGCAGAGAAAAACCGCAGCAAATCTGCGCTAAATACGCACGTAAAAGGCAGTTCGTTTTATCTGCGGATTTTAGAAAAATCCGCAAGTGAATCCGCAACGTGTGCACGGGGCCTTAGGGTCAGGCTGGGTTCATATTGCATTATGGCAGTCCGTTAGATGGACTGCGTTTCACCGTGGTATAACGCGGTGTAACGCAGTCCGTTAACGCTGCCATTCACCCCATTTGTGTGCGCATCGCAACGCATGCCATGAAGCGGCATGCGTTCGCGACGTGTCGTCATTCAGTGACGGAGCCTTGGACGCAGGCTGCAGCGTCTGGGCTCCGTCACCGCTAGCACAGATGAATCATCGCTGATTCCTCTGCACTAGCGGGTATAGCATAACGCGATCGTGTTATGCTATACCGTTACCAGCCGGTCAACGCTATGTGTTGAACGGGCTGGTAAAACGCAATATGAACCCAGCCTTAGGGTTAGAACTAGGGTTAGGGTTAGAACTAGGGTAAGGGTTGGAATTAGGGTTAGGGTTGGAATTAGGGTTAGGGTTGGGATTAGGGTTAGGTTTGTGGTTAGGTTTGTGGTTAGGGTTAGAGTTAGGATAGCGTTAGGGGTGTTTTGGGGTTAGGGTTGGGATTAGGGTTAGGCTTGTGGTTAGGTTTATGGTTAGAGTTGGGATTAGGGTTAGGGGTGTGTTGGGGTTAGGGTTATGATTAGGGTTTGTATTAGGGTTAGGGGTGTGTAGGGGTTAGGGTTGGGGTTAGGGGTGTGTTGGGGTTAGGGATGGAGTTAGAATTGAGGGGTTTCCACTATTTAGGTACATCAGGGGTAGAGTTGAGCGATACTTTCCGATATCCTAAAGTATCGGAATCGGAATGGTATCGCCGATATCACTAAAATATCGGCGATACCCGATACCGATACCGGAAGTCCCATGTAAGTCTATGGGAACAAAATATCGCAACTAAAAAAACCCCATTCTTTCCTTGTAAACACTAAATATACACACATAGAATACATATATATATATATACATGTCATTGTGACATATATATATACATATATGTATAGTTTATACACTTCTACATAGTAAAATATCCTCTGATTCAATTGCCGGGTAAAGCCGGCTTCAGTGAAAAGACAGAAGCACCCGACATGAAATGACACTTGGTGTACATAGGGTTAACCATGTCTTTTCATGTCGTTTGCTATCTGATTTGCACAAACAATTAAATCAGTCTATGTGTGCAAAATTTCACACCTGTAGGGGTTAATTAAAGGTGTAAATTCGTTGTAAAAAAAACGGACTTTTTTGCTACGAATTTACACCTTTAATTAACCCCTACAGGTGTGAAATTTTGCACACATAGTCTGATTTAATTGTTTGTGCAAATTAGATAGCAAAGGACATGAAAAGACATGGTTAACCCTATGTACACCAAGTGTCATTTCATGTCGGGTTCTGCATTTTCACAAAAGCCGGCAATTGAATTAGCGGCTATTATACTATGTAGAAGTGTATGAACTACAAATATAAATATATATATATATATGTGTCACAAATTCAATGACATGTATATATATATATGAGGTGTAAAATTGCTGAAAAAAAATGCGTGGGCTCCCGCCCTATTTTCGCAACCAGACAGACAAAGACAGTGAGTGGGGGCAGATAATAATAGCCCAGAGAGGGACCATTATTTTTGCCCCCCCCCCCGGCTACTAACATCTGCCCCCAGACACCCCAGGAAAGACAAATCTATAATTAGATTCGCCCTTTCTGGCACTTTGCCCGTCTATTCCCATTGCCCTGTAGCGGAGGCGAATGGGTTAATATGGGGTTAAAGCCACCTTGCTATTGAAAGGTGACCTTAAGCCAGGTTAATAATTGAGAGCTGTCAATTAGACAACTATCAATTATTAATCCTATTGCATGAAATAAAAATAAAACACACACACTTTAATTAAAAATCATTTTAATGAAATAAAGACACATGTTTTTGACCATCTTTTATTTTACTGCAAAAACCATTTCCTGTAATAAAAATAAAATAAAAAAGCAAAATTATTCTTACCTATCCCATGCACAGTCAGGTCCCACGGTGTAATCCTTCAGAAAGGGTTAATGTTTACTGCAGGGACCGCAGCTAATGCTGCAGCCTCACAGTAAACCCCAAATGAATGAGTTCCTCTCCTGCCTGACAGGAGAGTAAAGGCTGGGTGTCACATAACGATACACCAGCGATCCCGACAACGATATGCACTTGTCAGGATCGCTGGTGTATCGCTACATGATCGCTGCTGAGCTGCCAAACAGGCAGCTCAGGCAGCGATCTGGGACAGCGACACTGCGGGTAACATCGCTTAAGGGCCCGTCTCACATAGCGATATCGCTACCGAGATCGCTGCTGAGTCACTAGTTTTGTGACGCAGCAGCGAGCTCACCAGCGATATCGCTGTGTGTGACATTCAGCGACGATCAGCCCCCCTGCCGGGTATCGCTGATCGTCGCAGAAATGTCAGGACCTTTTTTTGATCGCTGGTTTCCCTCTGACAGGCACGCATCGCTGCGTGTGACAGGCGGGAGACCAGCGATCCGCTGGTAACCAAGGTACACAGCGGGTTTCCAGGCACCGCGCAGCGCTTGGAAACCCGCTGTGTACCTTGGATACCAGCTCCCTGCATCAGGGCGCTGGTATCCAAGGTACACAGCGGGTTTCTAGGCACAGCCCCGCGACTGGAAACCCGCTGTGTACCTTGGTTACCAGTGGATCGCTGGTCTCCCGCCTGTCACACGCAGCGATGTGTGCCTGTCAGCGGGAAACCAGCGATCAAAAAAAGGTCCTGACATTTCAGCGACGATCAGCGATACCCGGCAGGGGGGCTGATCGTCGCTGAATGTCACACACAGCGATATCGCTGGTGAGCTCGCTGCTGCGTCACAAAACTAGTGACTCAGCAGCGATCTCGGTAGCGATATCGCTATGTGAGACGGGCCCTTAAGTGGAAAGCTTAATTGATTGCTTTCCACTTTCACTTCAGGTCAGCCAGGGACACAATCAGTGACGTCAGAGGGAACTGATTAACAAAAATAGGGGTTCCCTTCGAAAAAAAAATGGCGTGGGGTCCCCCCTATTTTTGTTAACCAGCCAGATGAAGCAGACCGCTGAGGCCTGGATTTTCAGGCTGTTAAGGAGCCAAGATCCATGGACCTTGCCAGCCTGATAATACTAGGCCACAGCAGTCTGCATATCTTGGCTGATTAACAAAAATAGGGGTTTCCTTCGAAAAAAAAATGGCGTGGGGTCCCCCCTATTTTTGTTAACCAGCCAGATGAAGCAGACCGCTGAGGCCTGGATTTTCAGGCTGTTAAGGAGCCAAGATCCATGGACCTTGCCAGCCTGATAATACCAGGCCACAGCAGTCTGCATATCTTGGCTGATTAACAAAAATAGGGGATCCCCTCGAAAAAAATTGGCGTGGGGTCCCCCCTATTTTTGTTAACCAGCCAGATGAAGCAGACCGCTGAGGCCTGGATTTTCAGGCTGTTAAGGAGCCAAGATCCATGGACCTTGCCAGCCTGATAATACCAGGCCACAGCAGTCTGCATATCTTGGCTGATTAACAAAAATAGGGGATCCCCTCGAAAAAAATTGGCGTGGGGTCCCCCCTATTTTTGTTAACCAGCCAGATGAAGCAGACCGCTGAGGCCTGGATTTTCAGGCTGTTAAGGAGCCAAGATCCATGGACCTTGCCAGCCTGATAATACCAGGCCACAGCAGTCTGCATATCTTGGCTGATTAACAAAAATAGGGGATCCCCTCGAAAAAAATTGGCGTGGGGTCCCCCCTATTTTTGTTAACCAGCCAGATGAAGCAGACCGCTGAGGCCTGGTTTTTCAGGCTGGTAAGGATCCAATATCCATGGACCTTGCCAGCCTGATAATACCAGGCCACAGCAGTCTGCTTAGCTTGGCTGGTTAACAAAAATAGGGGATCCCCTCGAAAAAAAAACGGCGTGGGGATCCCCCCTATTTTTGTTAACCAGCCAAGTAAAATGCAGACTGCTGCGGCCTGGTATTAAAAGACTGTCAAGGCCCATGGATTTTGGCCCTCAACAGCCTGATAATACCAGGCTACAGCAGCCCCACATTTAGTGCATCAAAAGATGTGCCAATTGTGGCACTTTACCCGGCTCTTCCCACTTGCCCTGTAGCGGTGGCAAGTGGGGTAATAAGGGGTTAATGTCACCGTTGATTGCACGGTGACAATAAGCCCGGTTAATAATGGAGAGGCGTCAATAAGACACCGATCCATTATTAATCCCAAAGTTATTAAATGTATAAAAAAAAGACAAAGCAAGAAAAAAGTATTTTAATGAAATAAAAGAGACAACACAGTTTTCATTAATTTTATTGTACTCTCATTCCTGCGACGCCATCGATCTCCTGTAAAAAAAGGAAAAAAACAAACCAACAGTATACCACCTGTCCGACGCAGTCCATAACGACAGTCCCACGACGATCCAGCTCTGCTACATCGCAATGACAGGCAGAGCCTGACATTCCGGCGCAGCACAGCTGATTACCTGCTTCCCCGGCGGTGACGTCATCGGACTGACTGCTTTACGGCGGGATTACCCAGCAGTCACTGCAGTTATCGCGAGAAACTGCATGTGACCGCCGGGGAAAGAAGATTGCGGCCATCAAGCAGTCCAGGACGTGACCGCCGGAGATCTTCTGCCAGGTAAGTGCCGCTGACTCCTGACAGACCCGACCGACGGACACTGACAGTGACAGTGACAATCCCGATTCCGGTATCCGATAAGACGAAAATATCGGTACTCGGAATCGGAATTCCGATACAGCCAATATCGGCCGATACCCGATATTTGCAGTATCGGAATGCTCAACCCTAATCAGGGGGTCTCCATACGCGACATGGCGCCACCATTGATTCCTGCAAATTTTGCGTTCAAAAAGTCAAACAGTGCTCCCTTTATTCCAAGCCCCGACGTGTGCCCAAACAGTGGTTTACCCCCACATATGGGGTATCAGCGTACTTGGGAAAAATTGCACAACAACTTTGGGGGTCTAATTTCTCCTGTTACTGTTGGGAAAAAAATTGGGGACTAAAAAAGTTATTTTTGTGGAAAAAAAATGATTTTTTATTTTCACGGCTCTGCGTTATATACTTCTGTGAAGAATTTGGGGGTTCAAAGTGCTCACCACACATCTAGATAAGTTCCTTGCGGGGTCTAGTTTCCAAAATGGGGTCAATTGTGGGGAGTTTATACTGTTTAGGCACATCAGGGACTCTGCAAACGTAAATGACGCCCGCAGACCATTCCATCAAGTCGGCATTTCAAAACGTCACTACTTCCCTTCCGAGCCCCGAAGTGTGCCCATACAGTAGTTTTCTCCCACATATGGGATATCAGCGTACTCAGGACAAATTGGACAACAACTTTTGAGGTCTAATTTCTCCTGTTACCCTTGGGAAAATAAAAAAATTGGGGACTAAAAGATCATGTTTGTGGAAAAAATATGATTTTTTTATTTTCATGGCCCGGCGTTATAAACTTCTGTGTAGTCCTTGGGGGTTCAAAGTGCTCACTACACATCTAGATAAGCTCCTTGGGGGTCTAGTTTCCAAAATGGGGTCACTTGTGGGGGGTTTCTACTGTTTAGGCACATCAGGGGCTCTGCAAACGCAACATGACGCCCACAGAACATTCCATCAAGTCTGCATTCCAAAATGGCGCTCCTTCCCTTCTGTGCTCTCCCATGCGCCAAAACAGTGGTTCCCCCCCACATATGGGGTACCAGTGTACTCAGGACAAACTGTACAACAACTTTTGTGGTCCAATTTCTCCTGTTACCCTTGTGAAAATAAAAAATTGCGGGTTAAAAAAATCAGTTTTTGAGGAAAAAAATGATTTTTTATTTTCACGGCTCTGCATTACAAACTTCTGTGAAGCACGTGGGGGTTCAAGGTGCTCACCACACATCTAGTTAAGTTTCTTGCGGGGTCTAGTTTACAAAATGTGGTCACTTGTGGGGGGTTTCTACTGTTTAGGCACATCAGGGGCTCTGCCCGCCCGCAGACCATTCCATCAAGTCGGCATTTCAAAGCGTCACTACATCCCTTCCAAGCCCTGACGTGTGCCCAAACAGTGGTTCTCCCCCACATGTGAGGTACTAGCGTACTTAGGACAAATTAGACAACAACTTTTGGGGTCCAATTTCTCCTGTAACCATTGTGAAAATAAAAAATAGGGGGCTAAATAATAATTTTTTGAGAAAAAAAATGATTTTTTATTTTCACGGCTCTGCGTTATAAACTTTTGTGAAGCACCTGGGGGTTCAAAGTGCTCACTGTGCATCTGCATAAGTTTCTTAGGGGGTCTAGTTTCCAAAATGGGGTCATTTGTGGGGGAGCTCCAAAGTTTAGGCATACAGGGGCTCTCCAAACATGACATGGTGTCCGCTAACGACTGGAGCTAATTTTCCATTCAAAAAGTCAAATGGCGCTCCTTCCCTTCTGAGCCCTGCTGTGCGCCCAAACAGTGGTTTATGACCACATATGAGGTATCTGTGTACTCAGGAGAAATTGCCCAACAAATTTTAGGATCCAATTTATACTGTTGCCCATGTGAAAATGAAAAAACTGAGGCTAAAAGAAAATTTTTGTGAAAAAAAAAATACTTTCTTTTTTTACGGATCAATTTGTGAAGCACTTGGGGGTTCAAAGTGCTCACTCTGCATCTAGATAAGTTCCTTGGGGGTTATAGTTTTCAAAATGGGGTCACTTGTGGGGGAGCTCCAATGTTTAGGCACACAGGGACTCTCCAAATGCGACATGGCATCCGCTAAATATTCCAGCATATTTTCCATTCAAAAAGTCAAATGGCGCTCCTTCCCTTCTGAGCCCTGCCGTGCGCCCAAACAGTGGTTTATGACCACATATGAGTTATCTGTGTACTCAGGAGAAGTTTCCCAACAAATTTTAGGGTCCATTTTATCCTGTTGCCCATGCAAAAATGAAAAAATTGATGCTAAAAGAAAAATTTTGTTGGAAAAATTAAAATGTCATTTTTTCCTTCCACGTTGCTTTAGTTCCTGTGAAGCACCTGAAGGGTTAATAATCTTCTTGAATGTAGTTTTGAGTAGCTTGAGGGGTGCAGTTTTTATAATGGTGTCACTTTTGGGTATTTTCTGCCATATAGACCCCTCAAAGTGACTTCAAATGTGAGGTGGTTCCTAAAAAAAATGGTTTTGTAAATTTTGCTGTAAAAATGAGAAATCGCTGGTCAACTTTTAACCCTTATAACTTCCTAACAAAAAAAAATGTTGTTCCCAAAATTGTGCTGTTGTAAAGTAGACATGTGGGAAATGTTATTATTAACTATTTTGTGTCACATAACTCTCTGGTTTAACAGAATAAAAATTCAAAATTTGAAAATTGCGAAATTTTCAAAATTTTGGCCAAAGTTCCATTTTTTTCACAAATAAACGCAAAAATTATCGACCTAAATTTACCACTAACATGAAGCCCAATATGACACGAAAAAACAATCTCAGAATCGCTAGGATCCGTTGAAGCGTTCCTGAGTTATTACCTCATAAAAGGACACTGGTCAGAATTGCAAAAAATGGCCAGGTCATTTAGGTCAAAATAGGCTGGGTCATGAAGGGGTTAAATTGCCGGGAGCGGTCTGTGACCACTCCTGGCACTTAGTGCCGGGTGTCAGCTGTGAGAATCGTCTGACACCCGGCCGCGATCGATCGCCGATGACGTACTATTCCGTCCATGGGAAGTAAGTTCCAGGTCACATAGACGAAATAGGATGTCTAATGTCAGAGAGGGGTTAATAATACCAGATACAATCTTTTGATCACCCGTTATTGCATTTTAATGCAATGTTGAGGCGACCAAAAAAACGTAATTCTGGCGTTTTGACTTTTTTTCTCGTTACACCGTCTAGCGAACAGATTAATATTCTTTTTATTTTATTGATAGAATGCGGCGATACCAAATATGTGTATGTTTGATTTTTTTATTGTTTTATTCGGCGTACTATTTTGCCTGATGTTGGAAAAGTGTTAAAATTAACTTTGTTCGTGGGAAAACCCCTTTGAAGCTTAAACCTTTAATAAGTTGATCCTTGCATGTTCTAAAAAATCCATATCCTTTCAGAGAGTGTATGACCTATTTTTGATTGTCAGATAGGGATGAGCGAAAACTAAAATCCTTGGATGATCATTACTAGTGTTGAGCGATACGATACCGCAAGTATCGGGTATCGGCCGATATTAGCTGTATCGGACTTTCGATACTTAGTTCCGATATTTTCCATATATCGTATACCGGAATCGGAAGTTCCCATAATTCTTTGAGAGGCAATGTGATTTTAGTCAGCCAATGAGGAATCCTAAGAAGTGTGGGCACATCCTGTACTGCTGCGGTCATGTTAACTAATGGCATGGCTGTGATTGGATGCTGAAATGATGTCAGAATGCACTATAAAAGGCGCTGCCGCCATTTTAGCGTCACTGTGCTGTGAATTCAGTAAGGGACAGAACGCTGCTGTGCTGACTCTGAGGGACAGTTAGAGATTGCGATTTAGTGTACTGTGCTTTAGGCAGGCTAGTTTACCACCAGCTGTGTAAAGCTTCCTTTAGCCTGCAGTGTTGTTTTAACAGCTCTGCAAGATGTGTGAGAGTGCAGGTGACGCTGCAGTTTGCTCTGCATGCAACGCTGTCTGTAGGCATCTGCACGTGTCACTCACAGACTCTTTTTTTTTCTTCAGTGTAATTCTTGCTGCTCCATGCAATTTAAATTTTAGTGTGACGCGCTTCCATCCGTATCCAATACATTGGTTGCAAACACTATAGAAGTAGACAAAGGAGTAGCCTTTCACAGATTGTGAACAGTTGTGTTTCAGTGTTCACTTCAGTCTGTGTTTTTTATTTTTTGAGTGCACATCACGCTCCAGTTACTTGTTCAAGCACTGCTGCTTGTACTCTGCTGAGCGTGTCTCAGTGCCTCATCCTTGTCATTTCTCTCCAATTGGTTCTGCTCCATTCCATTTAAAATAAATATAATCTATTAGTGTGACGCGCTTCCATCCGTATCCAATACATTGGTTGCAAACACTATAGAAGTAGACAAAGGAGTAGCCTTTCACAGATTGTGAACAGTTGTGTTTCAGTGTTCACTTCAGTCTCTGCGTAATAACCACACTTAGGCCTTATAACTTTTCTGACTTTCTTTATCAATCTACCAAGATGAAGAAGTCAGTGAGTAAGGCACGTGGTCGTGGCCGTGGAGTTTCAGCAGGGAGAGGACGTGGGGATTCTGTGGCTGCTGCCGCCCTCAGTGACACAGCATCCACCAGTTTTCCCCATGAGCGTTCCTTTATGCGCACTTTGGTAGGAGCTCGGCGTGCCCCCCTGCTGCGGGAAGAACAAATTGAAGCCGTTGTTGGTTGGATGGCAGCCAATGCATCGACTTCAATTCCTTCCACCTCCTCTTAGGAACACAACACTGTTGAGCAACCATCTGTCTGTTCACCGCCTGTCAAATTGCCCAGGCAGTCAGAGAGTTCTGTACAGGAGCCAGCTGAGTCTCTGCTTCTGTTCTCAGAATCTGTTGGCTCGCAAACACGGGCACAGGCAAGCAGCATTCTGCAATTTGAAGAAGAGGGAGTATGCAGTGATGCGCAACAGCTGTGTCTCTCTCAATCTGAAGAGGCGGGTGAGCCAGTGCCGATGGACAGCACACCGCAGAACGCATCTCATGATGATGATGAGACTCAGGTGCCAGGTTTTGTGGAGCATGGTGCTGCCCAGACCATCCAACAGCAGCAGGTGTTGGAAGAGGGTAGTGGAGATGATGAAGTCCAAGACCCAACATGGCTTGAGCAACAGGAAGGTGGTGGGAGCAGCTCTGAGGAAGAGATTGGCCCAACGGTACAAAGAGGAGGGAGAGGTAGGCTGCAGACTCGCTTGCCTGTAGCCTCCAGTTTGGCACCTGTTGGGAGCAGTTCTCTTACAAATGTCAAAATTGGCGCTCCCATGACTTGCACTGCGTGGTCCTTTTTTGACAGACTTGTAGATGATATTTGCTATGTTAAATGCAAGCTGTGTAAGCAAAAAGTTAAAAGAGGTAAAAATATCAGTAACCTGAATACCACAAATATGTGGAAACATGTACGGACAAAGCACGTAGCTGAGTTACAAAGACACACTGGAGATGTAGGCCAACCTACAGCAGCACCTACATCTTCAGGTCGTGTTGGAGCCTCTACCTCCAGCTCACACACACCTGGTTCGGCTTCCTCACAGGATCTCCATGGAAGAACCTCGGTCACTGTTGTCCATAGACAAACTGTTATTCCACCCACAGCAGCAAGTTCACAGTCATCGTCACACTCCCAGGCCACAAAACAGCCATCGGTACCACAGGCATGGGATAAAAGACGGCCATACTCGGCAAACCATCCACGAGCACAGGCTCTGAATGCTGGCATTGCAAAACTCCTGTCCCTTGAAATGCTGTCATTCAGGCTGGTGGAGACTGACAGTTTCCGGAACTTAATGGCATTGGCAGTCCCACAATATAATGTGCCAAGCCGATTTTATTTCAGCAGGCAAGCCGTCCCTGCTCTGCAAAAACATGTCGAGGGAAACATTAAACATGCGCTACTAAACGCCGTCAGTAGCAGGGTCCACCTGACCACTGATGCGTGGACCAGTACCCATGGCCAGGGACGATACCTTTCCCTCACTGCCCATTGGGTCAATGTTGTGGAGTCGGGTACAGATCTTGCCAGTGGCGCTGTACGTGTTCTGCCAACTTCAAGGATTGCAGGAATCCAGTCTGTACACATTGATTCCTCCTCCTACTCCAGTTCCTCAGAATCATCGCTGCACGAGCCGTCACGGTATACCTCCACATGGACCCGTGAACGCTTACCTGTTGCGACCGATATGAGCACAGCCATGGCCAAACGTCAACAGGCCGTCCTGAAAATTATTTCAATGGGGAATCTAAGCCACACAGCGCAGGAGGTCTGGAATGCCATCAAGCAGGAGAGCGACGTGTGGTTTTTGCCTGCGAATCTCCAGCCAGGCTTGGTAGTGTGTGACAATGGCCGAAATCTGGTGGCAGCTCTGGGCCTTGGCAACCTTACTCACATACCATGTCTGGCACATGTGCTCAACTTGGTCGTGCAGAGTTTTTTGAGGGACTATCCGGATCTTGCTGGACTGCTGCAGAAGGTCCGCCTAGAGTGCGCTCACTTGCGACGTTCCAGCATAGCCAGATCGCGCATTGCTGCTCTGCAACGCCGATTTCGCCTTCCTGAACATCGCATCATATGTGACGTACCCACCAGGTGGAATTCCACGTTACATATGTTGGAGCGTTTGTGTGAGCAGCAGACAGCAGTAATGGAGTATCAGCTGCATCAGGCGCAATCAAGTCGCTCTTTGCGCCGTCCACACTTCACCACTACTGAGTGGGCCTCTATGAAGGACATCTGCGACGTTTTGCGTGCGTTTGATGTCTCAACGCATGACTGTCCCCCTTATCTGCCTGCTTCAGAAATCACTGAAAGCACTAAAGGAAGAGGTTTTGGAAGAGGTGGAGGATGAGGAGTCACAAATTCAATTACCTTCAGGACAGTCAGCGCAACGTGGTTCCTCACAAAGGGCTGGGCAGGGTTCACTTTGTGAGGAGGATGAGGAGGAGGAGGAGTCAATGGAGGAGGAAGAAATCCCTACAGAGGGAGGTACACAACGCTCTAGTCAGTATGTAGAGCGAGGGTGGGGTGATGCAGAGGAGGCAGAGATGACGCCTCTTCCAGAGGACAGCTTTTGTTGGCCAGTTGGGAGTCTGCAGCACATGGTTGATTTCATGCTTCAGTGCCTGAGAAACGACCGCCGCATCGCCCACATTCTCACCACGTCAGATTATTGGGTGTACACCCTCCTAGACCCTCGCTACCGGGACAACTTACAAACCCTCATCACACCGGGGAACCGGGACCGTAAAATGCGGGAGTACCAAGACACACTGGTGCAATCCATACTGTTGTACATTCCAGCCGAGAGAGCTGCTGCTGCTACTGCTTTACAAAGCAGCTCTGTGCGTCGAGGCAGTGTAGACACCTCTACAACAAGAGGGAGCACAAGCAGCGCCTCTGCACAGGGCAAAAGCTGTATGTTACAAATGTGGCGAAGTTTTGTGACAGCGCCAGCAAGGTCTACACCATCCGAGACGGCTCCAGTCACCAGGAAGCAACGTTTCCGTAAGATGGTGACAGACTACTTGTCTTTCCCTCTAAGTGTACTCCCAGATGCCTCTTCCCCTTTCAAATTTTGGGTCTCTAAGTTGGATACATGGCCAGAGCTTAGCCAGTATGCATTGGAGGTGCTGGCTTGCCCTGCTGCCAGTGTATTATCTGAGCGCGTCTTTAGTGCTGCAGGTGGTGTACTAACAGACCGTCGCATGCGACTATCCTCAGAAAATGTAGACCGGCTTACTTTTCTGAAAATGAACAAGGCATGGATCTCACCTGAATTTGCCTGTCCGTTTTCAGATTAAATAACTGTTTGGCAACGTTTTCCATGTCTCCTGTTATGTTCATCTTTCTACCACCTGAACTCTACTCCCTGGGCTACAACACCGCCATTTGTTGCTCGTAAGTAATTGGCAGGGGTACTGACTCCTGGCCAGCCTGGTTACAGCACGACAGCTGTTTCCTGGCAGTGTGAACGTCAATTATCCTCCAATAAGTTGTGCTGTCGTGTTGCATTCGGGTTAGCCGACTCTATGGTGCCTGCAGTTTAGGTGATTCCTATGTGTGCTGTGGGATATGTAAATAAAGGCTGTTTCCATTGTGACAATAGGACAAGCACCCACTGTAGGACTGTGTGATTCGGTAACTGCGGACGTCTTGCGTCCTGTCAACTTACATTTTCATGGGTGCGTTCTGCTACCCGTCCGGGGTCCAGTACCGTCAACTGGTTCTCCCCAGTGCCTTTGGCCTAGGTGCCTCCATCTCCGTATACGAGTTCCAGCAACGTCTGCTGATCCTTGGTAGTGCTTTGGAGCACAGGTACCTCCTGCTTAGTAACCGTGTCACAGTAACGTCAGCTGGTACTCGGTTGTGACATTGCCTCTTTTCCTTCTGCTACCCGTCCGGGGTCCAGTACCGTCAACTGGTTCTCCCCAGTGCCTTTGGCCTAGGTGCCTCCATCTCCGTATACGAGTTCCAGCAACGTCTGCTGGTCCTTGGTAGTGCTTTGGAGCACAGGTACCTCCTGCTTAGTAACCGTGTCACAGTAACGTCAGCTGGTACTCGGTTGTGACATTGCCTCTTTTCCTTCTGCTGCCCCTCCGGGTTCCAGCACAGTCAGCTGGTCCTCGTTACTTCCATTGTCTCTTGTTCCATCTGATACCCGTCCGGGTTCCAGTAACGTCAGCTGGTTCTCGGAAATTAGACGACCTTAAAGACCACCCAGAAGAAGATGACGACAACAAGGACGACGAGCATGAAGCCAACCAGCCTGAACACCATCACAAAGAAAAAATAAAAGATTACCCAGAAGAAGATCACCAACAGGACAAAGAAGGTTAAGACAAACTACAAGATACAGAACAAGAGACAGAAGAACAATAAGCAGAAGATCAAAAAGCAGAAGAACATGAAGTATAAGACCAAAATGAAGAGCAAAATATATGCTCTAAATTCTAAGCAGAAGAAGACTAAGCAGTGTATGGGGGTGAGTCCGTTCCTCCTCGTGGTGCCCCTGGAAAATGCCTGCTGCTGCAGGCTAAACTGAACACGGACAAATACTGTTGTAATTTAAATCTTTTGTGACAGCAAGAACGGAAGGATGAAAAATTCATACTTTTACAGATTACAAGTACAGGAATCTCTGTCACAAATAAGAATATGATGAAGAAGATGAAGAGGAAGAAGATGACGAATTTGAATATGAAGAAGATTAATAGTTTAATAATAACAATATGAGTAATGTAAACAAAAACATGAATAGCAAGAAGTTTAAGAAGAAGATTAAGAAGGTGAAGATGAAGAATAATTTGATGAGAAAGATGATGCTGCTGAAGATTATGAAGGAGAAAGTGTGGCACTGGCAAAAGTTAAAAAGGTGAAGAGCATGGAAGTTGTGAAACATACATATTTGCCAAAATAGAAAAAAGGTTAACAACATTGTCAATTTGTTCGTCAATCCAAACGTATTTCCAAAAAAATATATATTAATGCTATTCCAATGCATTGGGTTAAACATGTATGCCTTTATTGTCTCCTCAACCTCCCCCAATACATTCTACATTACTCTTTGTTGTTTTCCTTCATGTACAATTAACCAACAAGGCAAGAATGGGTTTTTTTTAATGTCGATATTTGGTTCCCATAGACTTACATTGGACTTCCGGTATCGGTATCGGGTATCGCCGATATTTTAGTGATATCGGCGATACCATTCCGATCCGATATTTTTAGATATCGAGCAGTATCGCTTAACACTAATCATTACTTGAACAGAGCAATTCCTAATGCTCAGATGCTTGTTTCCAGTAACGAGTATAATGGGAGACAATGGGAAATCCGAGTATTTTTCTGTCAGTCTCTACAAGGAGGTCTGGGTAGTACTGAAAATATTCTAATGGATGTAAAAAGTGCTGAATGGAAGGAGAACAGCATGGGGAAGACTCTGGAAGCATCTCTGACTCCCAGATTGCTGCTGAGAACAATGGCGTCACACTTTTACTCCACTTTAAGGACTGACAATTAGAGATGAGCATTGTTGCATGATGCGACCATATGGTCTGTCAACCAGCAGAGACACTGACTGAGCAACGTGTGCTACCACTGCTCAGTATCTCGCAGTGAACTATGACCTGATTGATGTCACCATGAGCCTAAGAATGTTCTCATACTAACGGTGACGTCAGAAAGGTCAGCGTCGTGGAAAAGTTGTAACGGCGCTCGCACTGACATCACTGAGTTGAACTGAGTTCATTGGCTGAGAATTCCCAGGACCTTTTTGAGTACATGAGAACTTTCTCACGCTCATGGTGATGTCTGGCAGTTCATAGGAGTACACTTAGTGAAACTGAGCAGTGGTAGCACATGCTTCTCAGTGTCTCTGCTGGATGGAAGGGGAACCCATGTCAATTTTTTTAGTTATTTATTTATAGCGCAATTGAAAGGTCAATTGATGCCACTTTTCCTGGTGTCTACCGTTAATTTTATCTTTTTTGGCAGCTTTTTGGCCCCCGTGAAGGTTTTACCTCCCATTAACATCAATAGGGTTCGCGTATGTTCGTCAAGCCATTCTGCGAACATGTTTTGTGAACATCGAGACAATCCAAATCTAACCCTGAAAGGTTCGCTCATCTCTACTGACAATAAAACATTAAAAATTGAAGAGATCTTGGAGTTTACAGAAAAAAAAATGTTAAGAATCATTTTTACTGTATATAAAAAATAATAATTTGAGCAAACCAAAATGTAATTTTTTATTAGAAAATTTTAAATTTCAATGTAATTTATGAAGGAAGCAAGAAGTGCCACAAATTAGGGACTCAGATAGACTCAGATACACCCTGTATTAGACATAAAGACTGGTCTATCGCCTCAACCTACTTATACAGAGTGGTCCAAAAGTAAGTGGACAGAAAATAATAACATTTATTTTGATTTATATATAAAATTATATTTACTAACACAAGCATAACATTGACAATTAAATTTTATTCTGAGCAATAATACAAAAGCCCTTAAATTTTATCAACACAGGTGCTCACACTGTTTTCCATCACAATTTGCACAGCTTTGAAGTCTGCCTCTTACGCTTTGACAAACATTTTTGCACAAATCTCTTTGGGTATTAATTTCTTGAAATGCATGTCTTATGTAATTTTTCAAATCACTGACACTTTTTGGTTTTCGACTATAAACTTTTTCCTTGAGTACTCCCCAAAAGAAAAAATCCATTGGGGTCAAGTCTGGTGAACGTTTCGGCCAATTAAGTGGGCCTCTTCGGCCAATCCATTTATTAGGAAATGTTTTATCAAGATACTCGTGGACTACTCTTGAATAATGTGGAGGGGCCCCATCTTGTTGGAAATAAAGGTCATTTGAATTAGGCTGTTGCTGTAACTGGGGAACAACTTGATTCATTAGAATTTCGAGATACTTATCTCCTGTGACTGTTCCATAAAAAAAAAATGGTCCAAAAACACCAAAACTTGAAATACCACCCTAAACATTGACACCAGGCTCATTTAGTTGTTGCTCTAATGTTAAATGCATGTTCTCATTATACCTGTAAATACAATTATGTCTGTTAATATGCTTTCCACCCAATAGATTTCAGGATTCGCATGATGGAAGCTCGTGAAATTCCCAATTCTAAAGAGACTCTGAACAAATGTTTGGACTCTGAACAAATGTTTCAGGAACAAGTTGTTTATTATTTTCTGTACGGGCTGTTTTTGGTCGACCAGTTTTTGGAGCATTAAGGATTGAGCCAGTGGCATCGAATTTGTCATGAATGCGGTAAATGGTTTGTCTCTTTGGGGCTTGAGTACCAAATGTTTCAACCCAATTTGCTCTGTTTCAGCATTTTGAGATTTCCAATACTCTTTTAAAATCCATTTACTTTGATCTGTATTTAAATTATTTGCCATTTTGGGGGAGATTTATCTGGGAAAACTGGATCTGTGAAACTGACTCAGTTGCCCTTAGCAACCAATCAGATTCCACCTTTCATTTTCCAAAGAGTCTGTGAAGAATAAAAAGTGGAATCTGATTGGTTGCTAATGGCAATTGAGTCAGTTTCACTTTACACCATGTTTGATAAATCTCCTCCTTCATAACCCTATTACACATACTGTCCACCTACTTTTGGACCACCCTGTATAACTATCCTTGTTTTTCCCATACGAAATTTTCTTCAAAACCAGGACCCTCATATCATCTGTTCACACACCCTGCATGCACTTAATAACCCTCTGCATTTGTACACATACTGGTTGTTGACCGGTTCATGCAGCATTACGTGAACACCCTGTTTATTATATTGATGACAGGACCGTACAATTCAAGCAATTGTTACCATTCACCTTTCATGTCTCCCCTATTTCCTCATAGATTGTAAGCTTTCAAGAAGGGCCCTCACTCCTCTTGGCATCTGTTGATTTATGTGATTATTATAGTTATTCTGTAATGTATTTTATTGTCTGTACAAGTCCCCTCTAAAATATAAAGTGCTGCAAATATGTTAGTGCTATAGAAATAAAATTATGTGAACAAAGTGTAGTTGTGGTACTTCTAAACTCATAAAAGCTCTGCACGCAGTGCAAAGCCTGCCAAAAATTGCAAGCAGAGTCATCTATACACCCTTTTAGGCAACAACTGTAGTACCTTATTCAAATTATAAGAAAGTATAGGTATAGTACTTCTACACTCATAAAGGCTCTGCACACAGTGCAAAGCCTGACACAAATTACAAGCAGGGTCATCCATACACCCTTTTAGGCAACTGTAGTAACTCATTCAAATATTAACAAAGTATAGGTGTGGCACGTCTACACTCATGAAGGCTTTGCATACAGTGCAAAGCCAGTTAAAAATTATAAGGAGGGTCAGCCAGTCATCCCTGGACCCTTGAAGGCAAGAACTGGTGAGCCTCATTCAAATATTGAAGAATAAAAACACTTTATGTGCTGCTGTCATCAGGTTGTATGGAAAAGTTGGGGCTAATCCAAACTTTGTTGATTTCTAACAGAGTGAGCCTGTCAGCACTTTCTGTTGAAAGGCGAAAGCGACTGTCTGTTATGACCTCCCCCAGCGGCACTAAAGACAAGACGCTATCGGCAGGGCAGCACAACACCTCCAAGGCATAGAGGGAATGCTCATGCCCGGTGTCCAGCTTTGAGACCCAATAGCTGAAGGTTGCAGAGACATTAGGAGTAGCGGGTTTTGTCGGCCAGGTATTTTTTGATCATCTTTAAAAACTTTTCTCTCCTTGTCAAAAATACTCGGTCATCAGGGCCTGGACACTGGGAGGGTGCTAGGAAATTGGACCAGGCCTTTTACAGTGTAACCCTGATTTTGCTGTATTTGGTCTATGTCTCCCTCACCTTTTCTCCTTGGTTGGGCAAGGAAGCTTGCCCCCTGCTGCTAGTGTTGTCTGATGGGAATTTTTTCAACATATTTTCCAGAACGGCCTTCTGGCAAAGCATCATTTTAGTAGACCTCTCCGCTATAGGAAGGAGAAATGCAAGGTTCTCCATGAAGAGTGGGTCTAGCAGGGTGAACAACCAGAAAGGCAGCGGTACCTAAAGTCTGCCATATGCACATTGGAGATGGATGAAGAGGAGGAACAGGATCTATTGTAGGAGGTACAGGAAACCCTGATAGAAGTAGGGCCAGCAATTCTCTGCATTGGCAACACATGTGCCATGCCAGGGTATGACTTGCACCCTGCCACAATTTTTACCTAGTGTGCTGTCAGGGAAATGTAGCATTCCTGGCCACAAATGCTTGTCCACATGTTGGTCGTTAAGTTCACAATCCAAGTAACCCGTTGGTAAGGGCACGGGTGATGTTTCTGAACACGTACGGGTACAAGGCGAGAACTCCACTTCGGGAGAAATAGTGGCGGCTGGGAGCCAAGTACTGATGAAACAAATTTGTACACCTGTAGCAGGCCATTTTTTGTTTTTATTAAAAACCAATGAAATTTCACACAAAGCAGATTCAACAGTATATATGACAATAGTCAACTTTTGAACAACCAAATTTGTTCACATGTAGAAGGCCAATTCTGGATTTTATTTCAAACCAGCAAAATTTCACACAAAGCAGATTCTACAGAGTATATGACAATAGTCAATTTTTGAGCTACCAAATTTGTACACCTGTATCAGATTAATTTTGATTTTTATTTCAAGCCAACAAAATTTCACACAAACCAAGTTCTACATTATATATGACAATAGTCAATTTTTGAAACCGCTGTCGCGCCAGCTTGGTCTGGCTCTGATATTCCTCCGGTCGCTCCTTCAGAAGTCTTGCGGGATTGTAAAATGTAAAACAAAGTACGTAATACTCTATGGATGACTAATTGAATCCATAAACATTTTTCAACACTGTTTTGGAGACTTATATATCACTAAAATGTAAAACAAAGCACGTAATGCTCTATGGATGACAAATTAAATCCAGAAAAATTTTATATTTTTCAATGGTTTTTTGGAGTGTTATACACCATCGAAATTTAAAACAAAGTACATAATACTCTATGGATGACTAATTGAGTCCAGAAACATTTTTGAACTCTTTTTTTGTAGTGTTATATGTCACTGAAATGTAAAACAAGCACATAATACTCTATGTATGACAAATTCATTCAAGAAAAATGTTTGAACTCTTTTTTGGAGTGTTACATACAATTGTAATGTATCACAAACACAAAACACATAATACTCTATGGATGACAATATAGTCAATTTTTTCAACCCCCCAAAAAATAATGTCATGTGCAGTAGTTATATATGTTTAGCAACATACTATAATGCCCTAAGCTCTGCCTAGATGCTGTATTCTGCCACTCACCTTGCTCCTGCAACTGCCTGAGAAAAAATTGCAGAATGTATCTGATACAAACAGCAAAGCACAAGATTATCACTTCGAAGGACTGTTAGTATGATTGTTCAGCATCAGCCCTGGTATCAACACTAGAGGACTCTGATTAGTTAAACTGTGCACACACAGGCCTGGATAACTGCTCTCTCCCTCCAATCACAACTGTCCCTGAGCTATGCAATGGTGTCAGTGAGCTGAGCGCGTCCTGTCCTTTTACAAACTCTGATGTGGTAATGCGGCTAGCCAATCACAGTAATGCCACTACCAAGATGGGTATGGCATTACAGTGACATGAAGGCAATCTTCGCATGCTTATTGGCTGTCTAACAGGTGCAAAACATGCGGGTGCGGAGATTCGAGATTAAAATTCGGGCACCCTGATATTTGAGTGATATCCGAGTATCACCGAGCACATTTGCTCATCCTATTTGTCAGACAGTAGCATATTTCTGGGGCTCATCACCCTGTGGGTTTGATGAATGGTGGCAGTGTGTTCTGTATCCGTGGTGTGTAGATTATGTTGGGGTGGGATTTGTGCTCACTTTATAGCCTAGAACAGAGGTTGAGTGTTCGATTGAGTGAGAGGAGTTAAATTAACATAAATAAATTAACAAATTAAAATGTTTCATTTTAACAAGGTTTGAAATGAGTAAAAGCAAATCACTCTCCTGCAGAAGTGCTTTTCAATTAGGACCAATGTTTAGTGGTGTCTTCTGCCGAAAAGTATTGCATTTGCTCTTTTATAAACTTACCTTCATCATTATTAGGGATGAGTGAATAGCTTCTGATATCTCCTGATCCGAATAGCTATAGCGCTTACCGATTAGCTGCACCGGGAACCCGGATACCTGGAGCGATCCCGATAATCAGCTTTTCAGCGCCGCAGCTGCATGTGTCGCGGCTGTGTGACAGTCACAACACATGCATGGAGAGCCCAATAAACAGGCTCTCCATGCATGTGTTGTGACTGTCACACATCCTCGAAACATGCAGCTGCGACGCCGAACAGCTGATCAGCCGGAGCGATCCAGGTATCTGGGTTCCTGATGCAGCTATTTGGTAAGCGCTATAGCTATTCGGATCAGGAGATATCAGAAGCTATTCACTTATCCCTAATCATTATTTAAACTATTTAAACTAATGGAGAGCTCATCTGAGAATATCGGAGGCTTATCTTGAAGCTACAAAATCATCATTGATATCATTGATAGTATACCATTTTTACATGTAGTAAATTGGGAAATGGTCTGTCAATGCTCAGATAAGCATAGTGCTATAGTTCATATATTCCATAGTGCCTAAGGATACAGTTGTGCTCAAAAGTTTACATACCCTGGCAAAATTTTTGCTTTCTTGGCCTTTTTTCTCAGAGAATATGAATGATAACACCAAAACTTTTTCTCCACTCATGGCTAGTGCTTAGGTGAAGCCATTTATTGTCAAATTACTATGTTTTCTCTTTTTAAATCATAATGACAACCCAAAACATCCAAATGACCCTGATGATCAAAAGTTCACATACCCTGGTGATTTTGGCCTGATAGTATGCACAGAAGTTGACACAAATGGGTTTGAATGGCTACTAAACGTAATATCCTCACCTGTGACCTGTTTGCTTGTAATTAGTGTGTGTGCATAAAAGCTGAGTGATTTTATGGGATCCAGACAGACTCTTGCATCTTTCATCCAGCCACTGATGTTTCTGGATTGTGAGTCATGGGGAAAGCAAAACAATTGTCAACGGATCTATGGGAAAAGGTAGTTGAACTGTATAAAACAGGAAAGGGATAGAAAAAGATATCCAAGGAATTGATAATGCCAGTCAGCAGCATTCAAACTGTGATTAACAAATGGAAAATCAGGGGCTCTGTAAAAACAAAACCATGGTCAGGTAGACCAACCAAAATTTCGTCCACAACTGCCAGGAAAATTGTTCGGGTTGCAAAGAAAATCCCACAAATAACATCAGCTGAAATACTGGACTCTCTGAAAACTAGCAGTGTGGCTGTTTCAAGATGCACAATAAGGAAGCACTTGAAGAAAAATGGGCTGCATGGTTGATTCACTAGAAGAAAGCCATTACTGCGCAAATGCCACAAAGTATCTTGCCTACAATACCCAAAACAGCACAGAGACAGGCCTCAAATCTTCTGGAACAAGGTAATTTAGAGTGATGAAACCAAAATTTAACTTTTTGGCCACAATCATAAAGATTACATTTGGAGAGAGGTCAACAATCCCTTTTGGGGATGTGTGAGCTACAAAGGCACAGGAAACTTGGTCAAAGTTGAAAGAGCGATGAATGCAGCACGTTATCAGCAAATACTGAAGGCAAATTTGCAATCATCAGCTGCAGAAGCTGCGCATGGGACGTACTTGGACTTTCCAACATGATAACGATTGAAAACACAAGGCCAAGTCAACCTGTCATTGGCTACAGCAGAACAAAGTAAAGTTTCTGGAGTGGCCATCTCAGTTTCCTGACCTCAATACCATTGAGCCAGTCTGGGGAGAACTCAAGCACGCAGTTCATACTAGAAAGCCCAGGAATTTACAGGAACTGGAGGCTTTTTGGGAAGAAGAGTGGGCAGCTTTACCATCTGAGAAAATATAGAACCTCATCCACAACTACCACAAAAGACTTCAAGCTGCCATTGATGTTATAGGGGTAATACACGGTATTAAGAAATGGGGTATGTGAACTTTTGATCAGGGTCATTTGGATATTTGGGTTGTCATTATGATTTAAAAAGAGAAAACAGAGTAGTTTGACAATAAATGGCTTCACCCAACAACTAACCATGAGTGGAGAAAAAGGTTTGGTGTTATTCATATTCTCTGAAAAAAGACCAAGAAAGCAAAAATTCTGCCGTGGTATGTAAACTTTTGAGCACAACTATATGTGCACATGTTGTCTTTTACCCATATAATGTTTGACCCTTAAGATGCTTCAGAGAAACATAGAATTCCAGGCAGAATCCGCCTAAAATAGACTAAACCTTCTAAGGATATGTGCACACGTCTTTTTCAGGCAGATTTTGGATGAAATCTGCCTGAGAAAGCGTTCAGAAAACACTGAAAAGAATGAACGTACATTTCTATGTAAAAACGACTTTCTGTTAATATGTTCAGGTTTTGAGCATATTTTAGTTGCATCAGGTTTTAAAAGAAGAAAAGAGGTTATAAGAAATGAACAAACTAATCTCCAGGTAACTCTCTATACGCTGTACTACAAGTCAAAGCGAAGGTTGAAAATTGCCTGTTCGTCTTTTTGAGCAATTTCTTAGCTTCAGAAACTGCTGTAGCAGTTTCTTCATTCTTTAATGGAGGATAAGAGACAACCGGAAAATGCCAGTAAAAAAAGATGACGATGGAAAAATCCTGACAGTAAAAATGATGAAGCAAGTGCTCAGGACACAACCAAAAAGACACAAAAAAGATGCTTCAAGACAAAAAACGCTGCTATGTCCTGAAACATCTTCCTTCACCCAAGTTTAAAAGACCCTGAGACTGTACACCACTTGGATAACTCCAGAAGGTTTTGTTCGGATGGTACAATACACCTGATTAGCTAGCCAAATTGGACCAAGGCTGCTCTTTACTTTTCTGATCCTGGTCTAAACCCAGTGCTGACAAGGGAAATGTCTGCTGGGATTGCAGAGCCATTTCATTATTATGGGAAGCAGCAAATGTCCTATCGAGAATCTACAGTCAAAAAGTCTCATTGACAGCTAAGGTTTATCAATGATTAATTTACGTATCTTTCCTTATAATCATAAAACCATTGTGGTTTATTGCAACAAGAATGAAGATAGCTCATTATCGGAAAAACCTGATGCTTCATGTCTAGGGTATATGCACACATTTGCTGCAGACATTTTTGCACCAAAAGTGTGTCTCTTGGCAGGAAAAATTCTGCAAGAAATAGTTGTTTTTTTGCTGCTGTTTTGCTTGCGTTTTTGATGCTTTTTCTCCATCAGATTGGGTAAAAAAAAGCTGCACAAAATGCTGAAAAAATGACATGCAGAAATAAAACCACTTCAAATCTGCAGAGAAAAAATATGCAAGAGATCCAGAAATGTGCAGAAAAAAACAGCAAAATGGATTTCTACCAGAACATAAGGGTTTAATCAGCATTAAAGTGCCAAACTGATTTCTTAATTAAATTATAAGTGTTCTGCCTAATTGGGATCTACAGCTCATATCTTCTTAGAATATTAAGCCATAATAAGTCATAATATTTTGTGTACATATAACTATTTTACTTTATAAAGTGTTGTTACCCATATTAATTTTTTTCTTTTGAAAAGTATTAGATAACTGTTAATCATAACTGAACAATTAATAAAAACAATGACAGAGCTGTGGACTGTAATGGCCAGACATAGCACAACGATGCTTAATTTAGACCATGTTTGTGATTGGAATAAGTATTTAGAAGTGTAGATAAGAGTAAAATGCTGTAAGTAACTAACCTGTAACTCAACGTTTCACTCTTAATAAGGGGTTTCCCACCTTCAAAGTTATTTTCAATGGATGGGGTATTAAAAAAACTATCCATCCCCTTAACTTCATAGACTATGTAGTGGATTTACTTGGATACTGCACCTCAGCTCCCTTTGAAGTGAATGTGATTTCTTTGTCTTATGTCTATTATTTTATTTTAGGTTCTATGAGGAAACAAGAATCAAAACCTGCAGAAAAATGTAAATATATTGTAATTGATAACATTTAACAGTAATATTTATGGATATAATATTATGTAGCGGCAAGGGCAGAACAATCGGGGTCGCAGAGGGCACTACCGTGACTGGTCCCTGCAGAACAACATATATCTCAGCTGTATGTTTGTCCAAGGATGCACATTCAGCTAAAATGCATTGCACTGCAATACAAGCTGCAGGTTAATCACAGGTCGGCAATTGACGTCGTCGTGCAAGTCACATGCGGTGCATGGCAGTGATGTCATGCACAGCCCATTGCTTGCACACTGAAGTTAGCTTCCAGCTTCTGCGCTGGCTACAGAAGGGGACGCTGCATGTTGTGGGAGCAAAGGGAGGTAAGTAGAATTGTTAGGGAATGGGGAACTTATATAGCATTATAGGCCCAGGATGGGGGACATACAGGTGCTTCTCACTAAATTAGAATATCATCAAAAAGATAATTTATTTCAGATTTTCAATACAAAAAGTGAAACTCATTATATAGAGTCATTACAAACAGAGTGATCTATTTCAAGTGTTTATTTCTGTTAATGTTTTAACCCCTTAATGTCCAATGATGTGCACAGTCCGTCATGGCAAGGTGTCAGTTCCGGCACCAGGACGGACTGTGCACGTCATCCCTTTGAACTACCACTGCGTGTAAACACGCAGTGTTAGTTCAGTGCCGACAGCTGTCTATGACAGCTGACAGGCACAGCAAGCGGTGCGGGACCTTTGCCATCGGTCCCCGCACCCACAGCTCTGTGATTGGTCAGTCAATCTGACTGACCAAACACAGCAGCGATCGCGCAGGAGATGCTGAAATTTCAGCATCTCCAGCGCGATCAGTGCAGGAGCCGGCGCTGCAGTGCCCCCGCCGCCCCTGGCTGTTAACCCCCTGACTGCTGCGATCGAGCGCGATCGCAGCGCTCAGGGGGGAGGCAGAGGGTCGGGAGATCCCTCTGCCTCAGATCGGCGCCCTGCAATGTATTTGCAGGGCCCGATCTCTGCCTTGATGACCCAGGGGTTGTCATGACAACCTCCGGGTCATCTAGCTACGGAAAGCTGCTGTGATCATGCTCACAGCAGCTTTCACCATAGGTACAATGCATTGCAATGCTGGAGCATTGCAATGCATTGTAACTGCAATAAAAAGTAAAAAAAAGTGAAAATCCCATAAAGGGACAAGTTAAAAAAAAAACATTTTTTTAAAAAAATTGTAAAAAAAATATTAAAAAATAATTTAAAAAAAAATCCCCTAAAAAATACACATTTTTATGTAATAAAAAAAATAAAAAACAAAAAAAATACACATGTTTGGTATCGCCACGTCCGTAAAAATCCCATCTATAAAAGAGTAAACCTAGTTAACCCCTTCAGTGAAAGCCGTAAAAAAAACAAAAACACAAAAAAGTAGTAAACTATACTTTTTCCAAGCGGTATCATCATACCGCTTGGAAAAAGTGCAATAACACGCAATCAAAAAGTCAGATATAAATAATCATGGTACCGCTAAAAACGTCATCTTGTCCCGCAAAAAACAAGCTGCCATACAGCATCATCAGCAAAGAAATAAAAAAGTTATAGCTCGCGGAATAAACTGATGCAAAAATAATTATTTTTTCTATAAAATTTTTTATTGTGTAAAAAACGCCAAAACATAAAAAAAATATAAATGAGGTATCGCTGTAATCGTAGTGACCCGAAGAATAAAGCTGCTTTATCAATTTTACCACACGCGGAACGGAGGAAAGAAAACAATTCCTTGAATTGCTGGTTTTTGTTCATTCTGCTTCCACAAAAATCGGAATAGGAAGCGATCAAAAAACGTTATGTGCCCGAATATGGTACCAATAAATACGTCAGCTCGTCCCGCAAAAAATAAGCCCACAGATAACTCTGTGGGACGAAATATGGAAAAATTATAGCTCTCAAAATACGGCGATGCAAAAATTTCTTACAAAAAATCATTCCAAAAAAAAAAGCATCTTTTAGAGTGTGACAGAAGCTAAACATGAAAAAAGGGTATAAATCTGGTATCGCTGTAATCGCACCGACCCGAGGAATAAAGTCGCCTAATCACTAATATCGCACGAGGAACGGCGTAAAAAAGAAAACCAATTCTTCACCTTTTGTGGATTTGTTCATTGTGCCTCCCAAAGTTCGCAGTAAGGCGATCACAGTGGTTCCCCCCACATATGGGATATCAGCGTACTCAGGACAAAATGCACATAAACTTTTGGGATCCTATTTCTCCTGTTACCCTTATAAAAATAAAAATTTGGGGGCGAAAAGGTCATTTTTGTGGAAAAAAATATGATTTTTTTATTTTCACGGCTCTACGTTATAAAATTCTGTGAAGCCCTTGGGGGTTCAAAGTGCTGACCACACATCTAGATAAGTTCCTTGGGGGGTCTAGTTTGCAAAATGGGGTCATTTGTGGGGGGTTTCTACTGTTTAGGCACATCAGGGGCTCTCCAAACGCGACATGACACCCGCAGACCATTCCATCAAAGTCTGCATTTAAAAACGGTGCTCCTTCCCTTCCGAGCTCTGCCATGCGTCAAAATAGTGGTTCCCCCCACATATGGGATATCAGCATACTCAGGACAAATTGCACAATAGCTTTTGGGGTCCTATTTCTCCTGTTACCCTTAAAAAAATAAAAATTTGGGGGCAAAAAGATTATTTTTGTGGAAAAAAATAAGATTTTTTTATTTTCACGGCTCTACGTTATAAACTTCTGTGAAGCACTTGGGGGTTCAAAGTGCTCACCACACATCTAGATAAGTTCCTTGGGGGGTCTAGTTTCCAAAATGGAGTCACTTGTGGGGAGTTTCTACTGTTTAGGCACATCAGGGGTTCTCCAACCGTGACATGACACCCGCAGACCATTCCATCAAAGTCTGCATTTGAAAAAGGCGCTCTTTCCCTTTCAAGCTCTGCCATGCGTCAAAATAGTGGTTTACCCCCACATATGGGGTATCAGCGTACTCAGGACAAATTGCACAATAACTTTTGGGGTTCTGTTACCCTTTGAAAAATAACAATTGCGGATGGAAAGATCATTTTTGTGGAAAAGATATGATTTTTTAATTTTACAGCTCTACCTTATAACCTTCTGTGAAGCCCTTGGGGGGTTTAAAGCTCTCACCACACATGTAGATGAGTTCCTTGGGGGGGTCTAGTTTCCAAAATGGGGTCACTTGTGGGGGGTTTCACTGTTTAGGCACACAGGGACTCTCCAAATGCGACATGGCGTCCAATCTCAATTCCAGCCAAAAAATTAAATGGCGCTGCTTCCCTTCCAAGCTCTGCCATGCGCCAAATAGTGGTTTACCCCCACATATGGGGTATCAGCGTACTCAGGACAAATTGCACAATAACTTTTGGGGTCCTGTTACCTTTTGGAAAATAAAAATTGGGGTGGAAAGATTATTTTTGTGGAAAAGATATGATTTTTTAATTTTACAGCTCTACGTTATAACCTTCTGTGAAGCCCTTGGGGGTTCAAAGCTCTCACCACACATTAGATAAGTTCCTTGGGGGGTCTAGTTTCCAAAATGGGGTCACTTGTGGGGGTTTCCACTGTTTAGGCACACAGGGCTCTCCAAATACGACATGGCGTCCAATCTCAATTCCAGCCAAAAAAGTCAAATGGCGCTGCTTCCCTTCCGAGCTCTGCCATGTGCCCAAATAGTGGTTTACCCCCACATATGGGGTATCAGCGTACTCAGGACTAATTGCACAATAACTATTGGGGTCCTTTTATCCTTTGGAAAATAAAAATTGGTATGAAAAGATCATTTTTGTGGAAAAAATATGATTTTTTTTATTTTACGGCTCTACGTTATAACCTTCTGTGAAGCCCTTGGGGGTTAAAAGCTCTCACAACACATTTAGATAAGTTCCTTGGGGGGTCTAGTTTCCAAAATGGGGTCACTTGTGGGGGGTTTCCACTGTTTAGGCACACAGGGACTCTCCAAATGCGACATGGCATCCAATCTCAATTCCAGCCAAAAAAGTCAAATGGCGCTGCTTCCCTTCCGAGCTCTGCTATGCGCCCAATTAGTGGTTTACCCCCACATATGGGGTATCAGCGTACTCAGGACTAATTGCACAATAACTATTGGGGTCCTTTTATCCTTTGGAAAATAAAAA
>JARQOD010000001.1:617540804-617583171 GCA_033576555.1 Oophaga sylvatica | reverse complement strand
AAACATAGTAGTGGGGGGTCTGGAAATATGGATTGTAATCGGGCATCTTTTTGTAGTAAAGGTTGTAGTTTCCGTGCAGCTCCCCTTAGCATCTCCAGAGTTGGATTGTAGGTGACCACTAGAGGCACCCGGTTATTTTGTTCTTTAGCTTTGTAATGTAGCAGGTGATTCCTTGATATTCTGGTGGCTCTTGTAATTTGGTTTTCAATTGTTCTTGGATGGTAGCCCTGGTTCAAAAAGGTCTTTCTGAGGCGAATAAGGTGTTCATCTCTGTCCATGGGGTTGGAACATATACGGTTGTATCTGATGGCAATAGAGTTTTTTATGTGTTTTGGATGGAAACTGTCCCATTTAAGGTATGCTGGACGGTCGATTGGCTTCTGATACAGGGATGTCTCTATTTCATTGTTCTTTAGCTTAATGGTGGTGTCTAAAAAGTTCATTTCAGTGCTGGAGTAGTTAAGGCCTGTTTCACACATCCGGCGGGCGCCTAAACAGCGCCCCCGGCATTTAGCCGCAGCGCCGCATGCGGTATTTTCTCTGAACAACGGATGTGCCGCATCCGGTTTTTCGCCGCATCCGGTTCACGAATGCGGCAAAAAACCGCATACGTCTCATCCGGTGTATCCGGTTGGCATCCGTTGACGCCGTAATGCGCCGGATCCGGCTTTTAAGCACGCCCATTTTGGGGCCCTTTTTGGGGTTCCAAATATGATTGGCTACTGTAATCCTATATATACACTGCTCCTACATCCCTTCTTTGACAGGTTGTAGAGGAGAAAGTGCAGTTTGGAGAGAAGAGCAAGTAGCAAGTGATTGGCGAACATGGAACCCATTATCGGCAATATCTTCAGGAATCTTGTTGATTTTACTGCGGAGATGAATCGATTGAGGTTTATCGTTCTGGAGAAGGGAGCTAAAGTTTGAGGAGCAGCGGCGTCAGCGCCTGCGAAGTCGCCGCCGTATGTGGATCCACCCCATCACGTCACAGAGATTAACTCGTGGTGTCTATTCCACACTGAACATGGAGTGAATACACAATAAAGTTCCCAAACAAATGCATTTTAAACTCGGGGACCCACCCCATCATCGGCAATTTAATTTCATTAAATACCTGGGGAACCAATCCCCATCACAGAAAAAACATTAAATATATAATGTACCAGGCCACAAAAAATAAACATCAGCTCACACAGCATTGGTGACATATGTATTTTAAATTTTTGAATTTGGGGGTGGGTGGTTCATATTTACCGTCTGTTTTCCTGGCGCTCCATGGTACGGATCCTGGCTGCGAGTCCGGTGGCTGCGTCGGTGGCTGCGTCGGTGGCTGCTTTCTGTGGCTGCTTTCTGTGGCTCTCCGTGTCTCTCTGTGGCTTCTGTGGCTCCTGTGGCTTCTGTGGCTCCTGTGGCTCCTGTGGCTTCTGTGGCTGTGTCTGATGTCCCACCCAATTTTTTTTTATATGTTTGCTGAGGGGTGGTACTTCCTTGTATCTGTTTGCTGTGGGCTGGTATATCAATTAACAAACCGGATGCGGCTACCGGATGCGGCGGACGCCGCGATGCGGCGCATTGCGGCGTCCATAGACTTTCATTGTAAAAAAGAACCGCATGCGCCGCATCCGGCGCATACGGCTTTTTCGCCGCAGACAAAAAACGTTACATGCAACGTTTTTTCCAGACACCGGACGGTGACCAGACACCGCATCCGGCACCAACCGGACGCGCCGCAGTGACATGCGGCGCCATGCGGCGCTAATAAAAGTCAATGGGAAAAAAACCGCATGCGGCGCATACGGTTTTGTGATGCGGCGCTGCGAAAAAATGCCGGGGGCGCCGCAAGGGGAAAACCGGATGTGTGAAACAGGCCTAAGTGTTAAGTTGATGGTGGGATGAAATTGGTTGAACTGTTCATGGAACGTCTTTAGCTGTTGTTCAGACTCCGTCCAGATGATTAAAATGTCATCAATGTAGCGGTAGTAGGCCCGAGGCCTGATGGGACATGAGGACAAAAAGTCGCTTTCAAGCTTGGCCATGAAAAGATTTGCATACTGTGGAGCCATTTTACTTCCCATAGCTGTGCCAGTCTCCTGAAGAGAGATCTTGTTGTTCAGAAAACACTCGGACTGAAGGAAAAGGGATCCCAACAACCAAGAAGAGGTCAGACTGGACACCTCCACCTGGACGTAACCCTCATTTGGATAAATATATAGACTCATTCAGACGTTTGATAAAATCCACCATCAGGATGGGAGGGTGGGAGCGGAGCCATGTATATAGGATGGGAGGGTGGAAGCGGAGCCATGCATATTCGGATGGGAGGGTGGGAGCGGAGCCATGTATATAGGATGGGAGGGTGGAAGCGGAGCCATGCATATAAGGATGGGAGGGTGGGAGCGGAGCCATGTATATAGGATGGGAGGTGGGAGCGGAGCCATGTATACAGGATGGGAGGGTGGGAGCGGAGCCATGCATACAAGGATGGGAGGGTGGGAGCGGAGCCATGCATAAATAAACTACATACATATTCTAGAATACCCGATGCGTTAGAATCGGGCCACCATCTAGTGTATATATAACTAGACTACAAAATACAATAGTCCCCGTAATAGTTATAATTGAATATTTGAGGCAAAATACCCTACCTATATATGTTTAAGAATATTGCACAATGTGGTTTCCACACCCCCGTTGTATTTATGTCTACGTATGTAGACTTCATTACATGAGTTGTTCTGTTTCACCCATTTTTTGCCCATAGACTTGTCCAAATATTTCCGGTACCGGTAAACACTGTACCATGTCCATGTAAATATGTGCTATATCTGTGTGGCACACGTGTGCCGCATCAGGACCACACGGACGGCTACAGTAAGCGCTGTCCCCTGCCTGTGGTGCTGAAGCTCCCTGTCATTATTCTCCCTGCTCTGCCGGCAACAGCGAGCAGGGAGAATAAATGAAAAACCCGACGTGGGGTCCCCCTTAGTTTTTGAACCAACCCGGCAAAACTATTCAGCTGCGGGCTGCTATTCTCAGGCTGTTAAGGGGCCATGATTATGGGCCCCCCCAGCCTAAAAACAGCAGCCCGCTGCTACCCAGAAAAGGCGCATTATTAGATGCGCCTATTCTGGATCTTTGTTGGGTTCTTCCCAATTGCCCTGTAATGGTGGCAAGTGGGGTTAATAAAGGGTTAATGTCACCTTTCTATTGGAAGCTGAAATTAAGCCAGGCTTAGTAATGAAGAGGTGTCAATAAGACTCCCGAGATGAATTTACGCTGTGGGACTTGACTGTACAGCGGACAGGTATGGTATATTGTTGCTTTTTTATTTTATATTTTTTACAGAAGATCGAGGGCTTCGATAAAGGAATGGGAGTATAATAAAGATTTAAAAACTAGTATAGAAAGTAACACTGGCGCTACACCCCACAGAATAGTGCTAGATCCACAAAGGGAAAAAAAAAAAAAAAGATACAAAAACGGGGGGGAGGGGGGAAGGAGATGCAAATTTGAGAGCTGCTAATGGTTTGGGAGTGGGCTCTGTGCTAATCCACTAGAATTAACAAAATGAAAATGAATAATTGACCACAGCGCTACTCAAATATACCTATAAAAGCTGAAATGTGAGTATAAAATCGATAAAAGGAAAGAAAAATGGTAACTCACTATTGGTTGCAGAGTTTCCCAGGAAATAGTGTGATGTTCGTGCTAAAATAGTGAAATGATCAGAGGTTAGTTGGTTTCTAAACAGTATATAACTTGTTTATAGATATGTCTGTGCATCTTTTGTTGTGTTTTTCAAGGAAGTGTCGAGATAAAGGATGGCCCAAAAAACCTTTTTTAATATTAGTTAAATGTTCTTTTATGCGAATTTTGAGGCATCTCTTAGTTCGGCCCACATAGATTTTGTGGCAGGGGCATTTTAGAATGTAGATTACCCCCTTGGATTCACACGTAATTTTTGATTTAATGTTAAACATCATAGTTCCACTTGTATTTGAGAAAGTGGGTTGGGTCTCTGTGCTGCACTTAGTATGTAAACAGCCATAACATCTTTTGCAGGATGAAAAACCAGTATTAGATAAATATTTACCACACTCTTTGCAGGGAGGCTCTGAGTACCAATGAGACCTGAGAATACCATAATTCCATAACCTGTCCATACAGCACTCTGCCTCATTTTTTGGCATCACTGCACTTGTGACCCATCGTCTAGGGCAGGGGTGGGGAATCATTTTCTGCCAAGGGCCATTTGGATATCTATATCATCCTTCAGGGGCCGTACAAACTCCGCCCACAAAGTACATCCTGACTGGCACTGGTGTCAGGACGTAATCTTTCATTGCATGCCCTTCAGTGTTCTGTAGTGAACACTACTGTGTGTGCTTATAGAGCAAGAAGAAATTAATGAACTTGTGGAGATCAAAATACAGCTCCCTGCCAAAGCACTGCGGTCCTGAGAATCTGCCCAGGGGCCTGATAAAAGGACATAGAGGGCCACAAATGGCCCTGGGGCCTGAGGTTCCCCACCCCTGGTCTAGGGGGAGACACTACTTACTAAACTACCATCTTCGACCAAGGATCACTATTGTGCAAACATATGGTGGTAATAACAGTGAGTATAAATACATGAGGTAAAATCTATAAACAAGTTATATACTGTTTAGAAACCAACTAACCTCTGATCATTTCACTATTTTAGCACGAACATCACACTATTTCCTGGGAAACTCTGCAACCAATAGTGAGTTACCATTTTTCTTTCCTTTTATCGATTTTATACTCACATTTCAGCTTTTATAGGTATATTTGAGTAGCGCTGTGGTCAATTATTCATTTCAATTAAAATGGTAGTTATCTTTATTAAACTTATTATATGGTAGTGCTATTTAACCTTATACTATAGGTTAGTATGAAGATGTCTATTCCCTTTCATATAAGTACGAATCATCTGTACGTAACCATATTATTGTGATGAATGGTTTGCGTTATTTAATACACCTCTTAGTTTAGCGTAGTACCTAATAGGAATTAGTAAGTGAACCGACGGAATAGTCACTAATATTGATCGACACCTTTCTATATGACTTAAGCGATCTCGTTAGCGATATTGTTAGTGTGGCATACCTTACCTACATATTGCACCTTACAAAGAGGTGACATTAACCCTTTATTAACCCCACTTGCCACCACTACAGGGCAAGTGGGAAGAACCCGACAAAGCATCTAATAGATGCGCCTTTTCTGGGCAGCTTCGGGCTGCTGTTTTTAGGCTGGGGGGGCCATTATCATGGCCCCTTACCAGCCTGAGAATAGCAGCCTGCAGCTGTATAGTTTTGCCGGGTTGGTTCAAAAACTAAGGGGGACCCCACGTCGGGTTTTTCATTTATTCTCTCTGCTTGCTGTTGCCGGCAGAGCAGGGAAAATAATGACAGGAAGCTTCAGCACCACAGTCAGGGGACAGCGCTTACTGTAGCTGTCCGGGCCGTCCGTGCGCACGGAGGACTGTGTGAACAGTTCTCTGTGTGCGGGACCTTTTGGGTCCGTGCTGCCGGAGAAAAATGGACATGTCAGCATATTTTGCACACGGACACACGGTCTGTGAAAACATGCTGACATGTGCATAGACCCATTCATTTGAATGGGTCTACGTGTGTCAGTGTCTCCGGTACGTGAGAAAACTGTCACTACACGTACAGGAGCCACTGACATGTAAAAAAGGCCTTAGTGACATGCATACTTAACCTACCCTGGTCCAGTGCTGCCTCTCCAGTCATTGTTGATCAGCTAGGTGATAACACAGTGCTACAGCCAATCACTCAACACAGTGACTTGTGCTATAGATACCTCGGTTAAGCTCACTGATTGCAGCACTGTGACATCATGTCAACAGAGCTGCAGTCAATCACTGAATTGAGCAGCACGTGCTCTCTATACCTTGGCTGCGCTCAGTAATTGGCTGCAGGTATTGTTGGACTTGCTTTGAAAAATAGTTTGAGGTGTTAAATTCTGATGACAGAGTCCCTTTAACCCTTCAAGCTGCAGCCCTTTTTTGTTTTTGCATTTCTGCTTTTCGTTCCCCTTCTTCCTAGAGCCATAAGTTTTTTATTTTTCCATCAAAATGGCCATATGAGGGCTTGTTTTTTGCGGGACAAATTGTTCTTTTGAACAACACCATTGGTTCTGAAAAACAGGAAAAAAATTTCCAAGTGTGGTGAAATTGCAAGAAAGGTGCAATTCCACAACTGTTTTTTTATTCATTTTTTACCATGTTCACTAAATGCTAAAACTGACCTGTCATTATGATTTTCCCGTTCAATACGAGTTCATAGACACCAAACATGTCTAGATTGTTTTTTATTTAAATGGTAAAAAAAAATCCAAAATTTGTTAAAAAAAAATAATTGTGTCATTTTCCGAGACCGGAGACCCATTTTTCATGATCTTGGGTTGGGTAATGGCTTATTTTTTGCACACCAAGCTGACATTTTTAATGATACCATTTTGATGCAGATACGATCTTTTGATTGCAGGTTATTGCATTTTAATGAAATGTTGCGGCAACCAAAAGAATGTAATTCTGGCGTTTTTACTTTTTTTTTGCTACACCATTTATCGATCAGATTAATTCTTTTTATAGCTTGATAGATCTGGTGATTCTGAACGTGGTGATACCAAATATGCGTATTTTTATTTTTTGTTATTGTTTTATTTTGAATGGGGTGAATGGGGGGTGATTTGATGTTTTATATTTTTTTTATTTTTTAATATTTTTAAAAACATTTTTTTTAACTTTTTGCTTGCTTCAATAGTCTCCATGGGAGACTAGAAGCTGCAATAATCCAATCGCCTCTGCTACATACAGGCGATGATAAGATCGCCTGTATATAGCAGAAATGCTCACTTGAGGCGCTCATAGCAATTCGGCAATGACAACCACAGGGGTCTTCTGCAGACCCCGGGTTGTCAGACCAGCCCATTGGTGACCTGCGGTCATGTGACATGGGCATCGATGGGCTGGATTAGTGATGCGCTTATGGCGAGATCACATTAAATGCTGCTATCAGAGATTGACAGCGGCATTTATTCGGTTAACCCCTTCACCCCCAAGGGTGGTTTGCACGTTAATGACGGGCCAATTTTTACAATTCTGACCACTGTCTCTTTATGAGGTTATAACTCTGGAACGCTTCAACGGATCTTCGCGATTCAGAGATTGTTTTCTCATGACATATTGTACTTCACGTTAGTGGTAAAATTTCTTCCATATAACTTGCGATTATTTTTGAAAAAAACGCAAATATGGTGAAAATTTTGAAAATTTTGCAATTTTCAAACTTTGAATTTTTTTTCCCTTAAAACAGAGAAATATGTCACACAAAATAGTTAAGAAATAACATTTCCCACATGTCTACTTTACATCAGCACAATTTTGGAACCAAAATTTTTTTTGTTAGGAAATTATAAGGGTTAAAAGTTGACCAGTGATTTCTCATTTTTACAACAAAATTTACAAAGCCATTTTTTTAGGGACCAGTGAAGTCACTTTGACGGGTCTATATAGCAGAAAATACCCAAAAGTGACACCATTCTAAAAACTGCACCCCTCAAGGTACTCAAAACCACATTCAAGAATTTTATTAACCCTTCAGGTGCTTCACAGGAGCTGAAGCAATGTGGAACGAAAAAATGAATATTTAACTTTTTAGCCACAAAAATGATCTTTTACAAACTTTTTTTTATTTTCACAAGGGTAAAAGGAGAAAATGGACAGATAAAGTTGTTGTGCAATTTCTCCTGAGTACGCCAATACCCCATATGTGGGGGAAAAACCACTGTTTGGGCACACGGCAGAGCTCGTAAGGGAAGGAGCGCCGTTTGACTTTTTCAAACTAAAATTGTCTGGAGTTGAGATTGGACGCCATGTCGTGTTTGGAGAGCCCCTGATGCGCCTAAACAGTGGAAACCCCCCACAAGTGACACCATTTTGGAAACTAGACCCCCTAAGGAACTTATCTAGATCTGTTGTGAGCACTTTGAACCCCAAAGTGTTTCACAAAAGTTTATAATGCCTGGGTGTGAAAAAAAAAAAAATTTTTTCCACAAAAATGATTTTTTAGTCCCAAATTTTTGATTTTTCCAAGGAAATTGGACCCCAAAAGTTGTTGTCCAATTTGTCCTGAGTACGCTGATACCCCATATGTGGGGGGGGGGAAACTGTTTGGGCGCATGGCAGGGCTTGGAAAGGAAGCAGTAACGTTTTGGAATGCAAACATGGATGGGGGTCATGTTCCGCTTGTAGTGCCCCAGATGAGCCTAAACAGTGGAAACCCCCCACAAGTGACCCCATTTTGGAAGCTAGACCCCTAAGGAACTTATCTAGATCTTTGGTGAGCACTTTGAACCCCCAAGTGCTTCACACAAGTTTATAATGCCCGGGCATGAAAATAAAAAATCCTATTTTTTTCCCACAAAAATTAACTCTTAGTCACTAATTTTTTATTTTCCCATAGGTAACAGGAGAAATTGGACCTCAAAATTTGTTGTCCAATTTGTCCTGAGTACGCTGATACCCCATATATGGGGGGGAATCACTGTTTGGGCGCACGGCAGAGCTCGGAAGGGAAGGAGCACCATTTGACTTTTTCCAACCAAAATTGTCTGGAATTGAGATTAGACGCCATGTTGCATTTGGAGAGTCCCTGATGTGCCTAAACAGTGGAAACCCCCCACAAGTGACCCCATTTGGGAAACTAGACCCCCTAAGGAACTTATCTAGATCTTTGGTGAGCAATTTGAACCTCCAAGTGCTTCACACAAGTTTATAACGTAGAGCCGTAAAATTAAAAAATCATATTTTTTCCACAAAATTGATCTTTTCACCCCAATTTTTATTTTCCCAAGGGTAACAAGACTCCAAAAGTTATTGTGCAATTTGTCCTGAGTACGCTGATACCCCATATGTGGGGGTAAACCACTGGGTGCATGGCAGAGTTTGGAAGGGAAGGAGCGCCGTTTGACTTTTTCAACGCAGAATTGGCTGGATGCCATGTCGTGTTTGGAGAGCTCCTGATCTGCCTAAACAGTGGAAACCCTCCACAAATGACACCATTTTGGAAACTAGACCCCTCAAGGAACTTATCTAGATGTGTGGTGAGCACTTTGAACCCCAAAGTGCTTCACAGAAGTTTATAACGTACAGCCGTAAAATAAAAAATCTTTTTTTTTTTTTACAAAAATGATTTTTTTGCCCCCAATATTTTATTTTCACAAGGGTAACAGGAGAAATTGGACCCCAAAAGTTGTTGTACAATTTGTCCTGAGTACGCTGATACCCAATATGTGGGAGTAAACTACTGTATGGGCGCACGTCGGGGCTCGGAAGGGAAGTAGTGACGTTTTGGATTGCAGACTTTGATGGATTGGTCTGGGGGCGTCATGTTGCATTTGGAGAGCCCCTGATGTGCCTAAACAGTGGAAACCCCCCACAAGTGACCCCATTTTGGAAAATAGACCCCACAAGGAACTTATCTAGATGTGTGGTGAGCGCTATGAAGCCCCAAGTGCTTCACAGAAGTTTATAACATACAGCCGTAAAAACAAAAAAAATCATTTTTTTTTTTTTACAAAAATGATATTTTCGCCCCCAGTTTTTTATTTTCCCAAGGGTAACAGAAGAAATAGGACAAATTGCACAATAACTCTTGGGGTACAGAGTACGCTGATACCCCATATGTGGGGGTAAACTACTGTTTGGGCGCATTGCAGAGCTCAGAAGTGAAGGAGCACCGTTTGACTTTTTCAACGCAGAATTGGCTGGAATTGAGATCAGACGCCATGTCACATTTGGAGAGCCCCTGATGTGCCTAAACAGCAGAAACCCCCAATTCTAACTCCAACCCTAACCCCAACACACCCCTAACCCTAGTCCCAACCCTAACCACAAACCTTACCCTAACACACCCCTAACCCTAATCCCAACCCTAACCCTAACCCTAACTTTAAGCCGCAACCCTAACCCTAATGGAAAAATGGAAATAAATAAATTTTTTTAATTTTATTATTTTTCCCTAACTAAGGGGGTGATAAAGGGGGTTTGATTTACTATTTATAGAGGGTTTTTGTGATTGGCAGCTGTCACGCTAAAAGACGTTTTTATTGCAAAAAGTAGTTTTTTGCATCACCACATTTTGAGAGCTATAATTTTTGCATATTTTGGCCCACAGAGTCATGTGAGGTCTTATTTTTTGCGGACGAGGTGACGTTTTTATTGGTACCATTTTTGAGCATGTGACGTTTTTTGATCGCTTTTTATTTCGATTTTTGGGAGGTTAGAATGAACAAAAATCAGCAATTCATGAATTTCTTTTGGGGAGGGCGTTTATACCTTTTCGCGTGTGGTAAAATTGATAAAGCAGTTTTATTCTTCGGGTCAGTACGATTACGGTGATACCTCATTTATATCATTTTTTTATGTTTTGGGGCTTTTATAGAATAAAAGCAATTTTATCTAAAAATTATTATTTTTGCATCGCTTTATTCTGCGAGCTATAACTTTTTTATTTTTTCGCTGATGATGCTGTATGACGGCTCGTTTTTTTCGGGACAAGATGACGTTTTCAGCGGTGCCATGTTTATTTATATCGGTCTTTTTGATCGCGCGTTATTCCACTTTTTGTTCGGCGGTATGATGATAAAGATTGATTTTTTGCTTAGTTTTTTTTTTTAATTTTTTTAAGGGGTTCACTAAAGGGGTTAACTAGTGGGATAGTTTTATAGGGGGGGTCGTTACGGACGCGGCAATACCAAATATGTGTACTTTTATTGTTTTGTTTTTTTTATTTACAGGAAGAAATGAATTTATTGGGGAATATTTTTTTTTTTTTTTATGATTTTTTTACCACTTTTTATTTTCATTTTTACTTTTTTTACTTTGTCCCAGGGTGGGATATCACAGTATTTTAGCAGATCGCTGGTGTGACAGTGTGCACAGCACTCTGTCACACCAGCGATCGCTCTGGCAGTGCTGCAGGCTTCTCAGTGCCTGCTCTCAGCAGGCACTGAGGAAGCCGCCTCCCTGCAGGACCACGGCGCCATCTTGGATCCGGGGACCTGGAGGGAGGACGGACCCTCGGAACAGCGCGACACATCGCGCTGCTCTGAGGGTCTCAGGGGAGCGCGCAGGGAGCCCCCTGCCTGCGCGATCCTCCCCTGTGCCCCCTGGTACAGCGCGATCATGTTTGATCGCGGTGTGCCAGGTGTTAATGTGCCGGGAGCGGTCCGTGACCGCTCCTGACACATAGTGCTGGGTGTCAGCTGTGATAATCAGCTGACACCCGGCCGCGATCGGCTGCGCTCCCCCCGGGAGCGCGTCCGATCGCACTGGACGTACTATCCCGTCCCCGGTCATACGGGCCCAGGTACCATGGACGGGATAGTACGTCCGATGGCAGTAAGGGGTTAACAAATGTGGGTAGATCCATCCGCGGTTGTTAGGGGCACATGCCAGCTGTTCAAAACAGCTGACATGTGCCAGAAAAGATGTGAGCTCAGCGCCGAAACCCATATCTAAGGGAAAGACACATCCTGCGCAGTACATGTGTGGCGCATGTCGTGAAAGGTTTAAAAGAGTATTCCCATCTCCAAGATCCTATCCCACTATGTAGTAGGTGTAATAATAATATTAGCAAAGATCTCCAATTAGAAATGTAGTATAGTTCTTCTAATTCGCTATGTGTCTTTCCTCATATGCAGGTGTAGGAAGATGGACTGGGCTAGGGCAGCTTCTTGTGTTTCGGGGCTGGAACCATCGGGGCTGTCACAATTGTTGCTGTGGGAAGGAATTTCTGACCGCAGCAGACCTTTGCACCTGACTGCAGGGGGCAGGGTGGAGATAAAAGGAGCTGAGCGCACGAAAATGGGGCTTCTGGCGGGAAGACAGGGAACAGGCAAGGAGAAGTTTGACTCCGTCTCCACTGTTCCACGCCAACCATCAGGCCTGCTCTGCGGCCTATCTTCTCCTACGTGCACAACCTGTGTATGGAGAGAGCTGAGCACCCCGCAGACTTCTGTACGCGAGAGCCTTGACTGGTCAGCATCCTTCGCAGTAACTCACAAGTTCCACAAGACTGACCTCGCGCAACACACTGATTCATTAGGCCCCGCGCTAGCCTCTATTACGGAACTTTGTACCACGCTTTCTTCACCATCTTCAATTTCCCATAACACACCGTGTGCCAAGGCTGGGAGATGACATCTGGAAAAGTCAAGGAACGCCGTTTTGGTGCTTCAGCTTCATCCGGGATCGCTTCAGAGACGTCTCACGCCACCTGCATCAGCACCATGGGATCTTTCAACCTCTTCCCTCCGTGAGCCACAGACTGATATGTTGATTCATTTTTACTGATCGTTATTCACTTTTCATCTCCACTGTTTAATGGTACTGCCACACTACACAATCCCGCTAGCGATCTCGTTAGCATCGCATACTAATGAGATCGCTAGCGGGATTGTTTCTATATCGCTAGTGTCGGCCACATTTAGCGATATCGTTAAGGACGCTATCGCGGTTAGCGATCTCCTTAACGACTTTAGCGGTACAAAAGTACCGCTAAATCGCTAAGAAAAGGTGCCACACTAGCGATATATACTTACCCAGCGGGAGCGCCGACGATAAAATAGGGTCCGGAACGATTCCAGCGACGAGCGAGATCACAGCAGGAAGCTCGTCGCTGGCAGATGCCGCACACAACAACATCGCTAACGGGATCGCTAAATAGTGACGTTTTTTAGCGATCCCGTTAGCGATGTTGTTTAGTGTGGCATACCCTTAACTCTGCTGAATTTGTAATTGTTATATTTCTGCAAACTCCCTGCGTGGAGTATTTACTGACAAGTCTTCTGCATAAAATTACCTGTTAACTGTTGCTCTGCCTCCTTCTCGTCACTGCATCCCGCGTTCCTGCTAGAACCTTACTCAGGCACTGTAGGACCTTAGGTTTCCATGGTTCCGCCCCGATATAGTGACAGTTAGGCCGGGGTCAGACTTGAGAGAAACTCGCACAAGTCTCATGCGAATCTCCCGCATCAACACCCGGCGCTGCTGCCGGCACTCGGACAGGAGCATGTGGCTGCATTTATTTCTATGGAGCCGCATGCTCCGGTCCGAGTACAGTCATGGCCAAAAGTTTTGAGAATGACACAAATATTAATTTTTACAAAGTCTACTGCTTCACTTTTTCTAATGGCAATTTGCATATACTCCAGAATGTTATAAAGAGTGATCAGCTTAACAGCAATTACTTGCAAAGTCAATATTTGGCTAGAAAATGAACTTTATCCCCCAAAACACATTTCAACATCATTGCAGCCTTGCCTTAAAAGGACCAGCTAACCTCTTTTCAGTGATTGCTCCATTAACACAGGTGTGGGTGTTGATGAGGACATGGCTGGAGATCAATCTGTCATGATTAAGTAAGAATGACACCACTGGACACTTTAAAAGGAGGCTGGTGCTTGGCATCATTGTTTCTCTTCTGTTAACCATGGTTATCTCTAAAGAAACACGTGCAGTCATCATTGCAATGCACAAAAATGCCTAACAGGGAAGAGTATCGCAGCTAGAAAGATTGCACCTCAGTCAACAATCTATCGCATCATCAAGAACTTCAAGGAGAGAGGCTCCATTGTTGCCAAAAAGGCTTCAGGGCGCCCAAAAAAGACCAGCAAGCGCCAGGACCGTCTCTTAAAAGTGTTTCAGCTGCGGGATCGGGCTACCAGCAGTGCAGAGCTTGCTCAGGAATGGCAGCAGGCAGGTGTGAGTGCATCTGCACGCACTGTGAGGCGGAGACTCTTGGAGCAAGGCCTGGTCTCAAGGAGGGCAGCAAAGAAGCCACTTCTCTCCAGAAAAAAACATCATGGACAGACTGATATTCTGCAAAAGGTACAGGCAGTGGACTGCTGAGGACTGGGGTAAAGTTATTTTCTCTGATGAATCCCCTTTTCGATTGTTTGGGACATCAGGAAAATGCCTCATTCGGAGAAGACAAGGTGAGCGCTACCACCAGTCTTGTCTCATGCCAACTGTTAAGCATCCTGAAACCATTCATGTGTGGGGTTGCTTCTCAGCCAAGGGAATCGGCTCTCTCACAGTCTTGCCTAAAAACACAGCCATGAATAAAGAATGGTACCAGAATGTCCTCCAAGAGCAACTTCTCCCAACCCTCCAAGAGCAGTTTGGCGATCAACAATGCCTTTTCCAGCATGATGGAGCACCTTGCCATAAAGCAAAGGTGATAACTAAATGGCTCAGGGAATAAAGCATAGAGATTTTGGGTCCATGGCCTGGAAACTCCCCAGATCTTAATCCCATTGAGAACTTGTGGTCAATCATCAAGAGACGGGTGGACAAACAAAAACCTAAAAATTCTGACAAAATGAAAGCATTGATTGTGCAAGAATGGACTGCTATCAGTCAGGATTTGGTCCAGAAGTTGATTGAGAGCATGCCAGGGAGAATTGCAGAGGTCCTGAAGAAGAAGGGTCAACACTGCAAATATTGACTTGCTGCATTAACTCATTCTGTCAATATAAGCTTTTGTTACTCATATGTTTGCAATTATTATATTTCTGTCTGTGATAAAAACATCTGTCAAACACACATAAAAACCAGAGGGCGGCAGATCATGTGAAAATATAATATTTGTGTCATTCTCAAAACTTTTGGCCATGACTGTACTGGGTGTTGATGCGAGAGACTCATGCGAGTTTCTTGCAAGTCTAACCCCGACCTTAGCTAGTTGCTAGTGGTCATAACCATGGATACCTAAGGTCCTGCAATGCCTCCATTTCTAATTGGAGGCATTTGCTAATATTATTATTATGCCTACTACATATTAGGATAGGATCTTGGAAATGGGAATACCCCTTTAAGGCCACATTAACATGTTCAATATTTGGTCAGTATTTTACATCAGATTTGAGTGCCCAAGTGCATTCAGCGTGGCAGAATATTCCTCAGATAACCATTCATAACAAATCGCCCACTCTCCTTCTCCCACCTGCTCTGCCTCTCTCTGCTTCTCCTTACTGCTGGTGACATATCTCCCAATCCTGGACCCCCACAGCTCATACATTTCATTATTACCCCCTTCTATCGCTCCCAATCCAATATAAACACCTGAAATCTTTCCAACCTCAAATACGTGCCCTTAATGCCCACCACTCAGCTCCCTCTCTCTGGATCACTCTGGAATGCCCGCTCCATCTGCAATAAACTCCATGTGATTCACGACCTCTTTACCTCTCAAAATTTTTCCTTCCTTGGCCTCACTAAAACATGGCTGACACCCTCTGACACCACCTCCCCTGCTGCGCTATGCTATGGCGGCCTCCAATTCACTCACACTCCTCGCCCTGGCAACAGACATGGTGGAGGAGTGGGCCTTCTCCTTTCTTCCAACTGCACCTTCAACCCAATCCCACCTCTTCCCTCCCTTGTCCTCCCCTCTTTTGAAGTCCACTCTGTCCGCATCTACTCTCCCTCCAACCTCCAAGTGGCTGTCATATACCGACCTCCAGGCCCAACCAATGCCTTCATGGACCAATTCTCTACATGGCTCCTTCACTTTCTCTCTGCTGACATTCCCACCATCATCATGGGTGACTTCAACATCCCCATTGACACCCACCAGTCGGCAGCTTCCAAACTCCTGGCCCTTACTTCATCCTTTGGACTTACCCAGTGGTCCTCCTCAGCCACCCACACAGACGAACACACATTAGACCTGGTCTTCACCCGCCTCTGCTCCCTATCTATCTTCACAACCTCCCCTCTCCCTCTATCTGACCATCATCTACTCTCTTTCTCATCCCTGTCCTCCTCACCTGTCACCCATGTCTAGCAACACGCGCACCCCCGCAGAAACCTTGCACATCTAGACACTCACTCTCTGACTCTATCCTACCACTGTCCTCCATATTTTCACTCCATGACACAGACACTGCCACTAGTTTCTACAATGCCACTCTTGCATCAGCCATCAACTCGGTCCCCCTGTCATGCATAACAGAGTGCGATGAATCAATAGACAACCCTGGCACAATAACACCACTAAAAAGCTTCGGCAAGCATCCAGAATTGCTGAATGGCGCTGGAAAAAAACGCATTCACAAGACGACTTAACTGCACTCAAACAAGCAACACTTGCATTCAAATCGGCTCTCACCTCTGCTAAACAGGCCTACTTTACATCCCTTGTATCTTCCTTATCCCACAACCAAAAACAGTTGTTCAATACTTTTAACTCCCTCCTCCGCCCACCACTGCCCCCTCCAACTTCCCTAATCTCTGCTGAGGACTTCGCCATGCACTTCAAAAACAAGATAGACCAAACACGGCAAGTCTTTATTATTCAACCACCACAATCCCTTTGTATACCTGACCAATGCCCAAACCCCGTAACCTCCTTATCCAACATCACGGAAGGGGAGCTTGCTCATCTTCTCTCCAAATCACACCTCACCACTTGTGCACTCGACCCCATCCCACCTCCTCCCCAATCTCGCCACCACTCTTATCCCATCACTAACCCACCTCTTCAACCTATCACTAACTTCCGGTACCTTCCCTTCTGCTTTCAAACATGCCACAATCACGCCTATCCTCAAAAAGCCAACCCTCGACCCAACTGCTATGTCCAGCTATCGCCCAATATTGCTGCTCCATTTCGCTTCCAAGCTCCTGGAGCAGCACGTCCACGCTGAACTTTCCTCCCATCTCTCATCTAACCTGCTCTTTGACAATCTACAATCTGGTTTCCCCCCCATCACTCCACTGAGACAGCCCTGACCAAAATTACTAACAACCTACTTACAGCCAAAGCGAACGGACAATACTCTATACTCCTTCTTCTAGACCTGTCCTCTGCTTTCGACACAGTTGACCACTGCCTCCTACTAGAGATCCTCTCTTCCTTTGGCATCAAAAACCTCGCCCTATCCTGGATCTCCTCATACCTCTCCAACCGCTCATTCAGCGTCTCCCACTCACACACTACCTCCTCATCCCACCCGCTCTCTGTTGGAGTCCCCCAAGGCTCGGTTCTAGGACCCCTACTCTTCTCAATCTATACACTTGGCCTGGGGCAACTCATAAAATCCCACGGATTCCAGTACCACCTTTATGCCGATGATACTCAGATCTACCTCTCTGGCCCAGATGTCACCTCTCTGCTCTCCAAAATCCCAGAGTGTCTATCAGCCATATCCTCCTTCTTCTCCTCCTGCTTCCTCAAACTGAATGTGGACAAATCTGAACTGATCATCTCTCCCCCATCCCACAGATCTTCCTTACCCGACCTATCTATTGCAATTGACATCACTCTTTCCCCTGTACTGGAGGTCTGCTGCCTTGGAGTAACCCTTGACTCTGCCCTGTCCTTCAAACCGCACATCCAAACTCTCTCCACCTCCTGCTCAAAAATATTTCCAGAATCTATCCCATCCTCAACCCTCACTCTACTAAAATGCTTGTGCAAGCCCTCATCATCTCCTGTCTCGACTACTGCAACACACTTTTCTGTGGCCTCCCTGCTAACACCCTTGCACATCTCCAGTCCATCCTTAACTCTGCTGCCCGACTAATTCATTTCTCTCCTCGCTACTCCTCCGCTTCTTCCCTCTGGAAATCTCTCCACTGGCTCCCACTCCCTCAGCGTATCCAATTCAAATTACTAATACTGACCTACAAGGCCATCTATAACCTGTCTCCTCCATATATCTCTGAACTAATCTCCCGATATCTTCCCTCACGTAATCTCCGATCCTCCCAAGACCTCCTTCTCTCCGCCACACTTATTCGCTCCTCACCTAACCGCCTCCAAGACTTCTCCCGAATATCCCCCATCCTCTTGAATTCTCTGCCCCAACACGTCCAACTATCAACCACACTCGGATCCTTCAGACGGAACCTGAAAACCCACCTCTTCACGAAAGCTTACAGCCTGCAATGATCCCCACTGCCTCCTCACCACTACTGGAGCTACCGCTTCACATTCACTGGAGCTGCTGCAACCCCCCAACCTACTGTCTCCTTCCCCACCATCCTGTAGAATGCAAGCCCGCAAGGTCAGGGTCCTCTCTCCCCTCTATATCAGTCTGTGACTGTTAGTTTATTTACCGTAAGTGATATCTGTAATCTGTATGTAACCCCTTCTCATGTACAGCACCATGGAATCAATGGCGCTATATAAATAAATATTAATAATAATAACATGCCCATGCATGTAAGTGTGTGTATTTGTGTGTGTGGTGCTCATACTTGAATAAAAATATATCTTTTGAAAATATTTTGAACATTTTTTCATAATTTGCAAATCATAAACATGTTTATCCTGTGATTTTCACGATTCCAAGGCTTTTTCTTCTTGTGTAGTAATTTCATTGTTGAGAAGTGTGGCGAGATTATGTTAACATTAAAAAGCCTTAAAGCTTGGATATATTCCAAGGAGACCAAGGCGTGTGACGTCTTTTCAGAGAAATTGGCATATTTGCGATTGGCGCATTATTGTATTTTTTTGCATGTGTTATAAAAAAGGCAACAAAACACACTCTTTTTGAGTCCCATTATGCATCTTTATTATGAAGTGCTGTCACTCTCCTACAACCCAGTAAAGTATGACTGAACGCTGACAATGTTGAGTCCTTGATAACACTGTTAGTAATGTGATTTTGTCACTCATACATTTTACCATGATATGCATATAATTGTTTGGATATCACTACTTGTTCCACTATAAACATGAATCTGATTAGCACCTTATTTCTATCATTACTGTTGTAATTTATTCACCTATAAAGGGCAATAGATGCACTTGTACTGTATATTGCTTGGGAAAGGTTCACTTATTTTTTTTTTTAACCGAAACGTCAACATCACTATGGGCTATTAAACCACTTACTTTTTCATAATTCCAATTGGAGTGCTGCCACCTTTTTTAATTTTAGATAGACATGAGGTAAAGAGCTGCCTGTGAGATATATAATTATACTAGCCTATAGCTGTTAAATAGTTAACATGTAAATCCACCTAACCGGATCACACCACGCATCTGTTAACACCAACCCCATCACATATTGCCCATAATATCGCAGGGAACAAAGTCCACCCAGTGCCAGACGAGCGCGTCCATCCCCGACGCGTGTTTCGGCTGAGTAGGCCCCTTGAAAAAGGATTAGCCGAAACGCGCGTCGGGGTGGATGCGCTTGTCTGGCACGGGTTCTGCCGCCCAGCTGTGACCCCGACCCTCCGGTAATTATACGATTCCTTGTGATTGTGGACTTTGTTCCCTGCGATATTATGGGCAATATGTGATGGGGTTGGTGTTAACAGATGCGTGGTGTGATCGGGTTAGGTGGATTTACATGTTAACTATTTAACAGCTATAGGCTAGTATATGATCAGTTGATTCAATACATGTTATCACCTCATTAGCAGTTAATTCACTGCAGTGATATCCTTATTACCATGACTGATTAGCTGATTTGATCTGCGGCAATTTTGTGCTAGAGGGTATATACTTTAATATATGATATACCTGCACTATTAGGCAGATACCATTTTCTGTGCTATAGGTTTTGATATATGATGATTTCTAATCCCAGATGAGCGTGTCGCTTTTTTGACTTCACATGTTGCAATTGTGTGTTTCTATGTCCATCTCCTTCTTGTATATATGTATTTTTAGATTTATTTCTAATAAAAATTGAATTTTACATTTTTGATAAAAACTGCCGTTTGATCATCTTTTTTCTGCTAATGAATTTACTTCATAACACTGTGCAGACTGTGGATAGTGTTTCTTCTCTGTGTCCCTGCTCCCAAGCAGATACACACATACTGTTGGGCTGCAGCGGTCTCTCTGGACCATTTCACACTCCAGTGGATGATCCGTTATTCTCAAGATTAATTATCACATTCTCGTATCGAGCAACTTAAAAACCAAATAAAACATGACCAGAAACTAAGCAATGCTGCCATGAGACCCATGGTTCTATAGAAATTATGTCAATGACAGTAGGATGTTTTCAGGACAATCACTAATGGGATTCCTAGTGTACACAGCGTCACTTCATCGTTAGAAACATATTACCACACACCGGCTTTTTTTTTCTAGAAGGGAGGAGCAACACAAACTGTACAAGGCCCCTTTCACACGTCCGTGTTTCCGCTACGGGGCAGTGCACATATCTCTGTTTTCACACAGTTCATGTGTCCGAGTGACCCAAACATCCGTTTTTCTCTGGCAACACGGATGACAATACGTACCGCACACAGATGACATGCATATGTAATCCGTGAGCCATCCATGTGACACGTACCAGAATAGAAGAGCTGCATGTTTTTCATGTACCTAGCCCGATGTTAACCTTGTCCATAATTTGAATAAAGGACGTTGGTTTTTTAACGGAATTGAAGAGTGCTGCATCTATTTCCTTTGGCTATCAGTCCGTACCAGAATAGAATACAGAACAGAAATAAAAGATTTTTAGGTGTTTCTATCTTGCATATGTGCACACGTTGCATTTCTGCTGCACGTTTTCCCGCAGGCAAAACATGCTCTCGACTGTAAGGGTATGTTCCCACAGTAAACGCTACGGGTTAAATGCAGCATCCAAATGTTACAGCATAGTGGATGGGATTTCAAGAAAATCCACTATGTGTCCAGAGACTCCTGCGAATCACCCACGGCGACGGACATGTGGTGCGTCTTTCCAGACCGCAGCATGTCTATTTATCTTGTGGAGACATGAGTCTCCGGAAGACAAATGTCACCCGTACAATGTATTGGACGCCGTGATTCCGCACAGTTCAATGAACACATGCAGAATCACCTGCGCTTAATAGCCGGCTGTGTGTGCACCCATCCTAAAGAAGCAGCTTACAAAAAGCAGGTTTTGCTGAGTTTTTTGCTGTCTCTTGTGCATGTTGATAATGTTTAGTGGCCAAACAAAAACCTGATTTAACTTCCTTTGGTTTTTGCAGCAAAAACGGATGCCTGCATTTTTGAACTTACCCTATGGGTGAAAAAATGCTGCAAATACACTGATATAACGCTGAAAAAAGTTTTCAAAAACGCAGGAGTTTCCAAATCAGTTAAGAAAATAAAAAAAAGTGTGTGCATGAGATTTCTGAAATCTCTAGTCTTTGCTGGTACTGTAAAACACAGCTAAAAATTTGCATAAAAAAGGCAGCAAAAAAAGCTGCAAAAACACAACATGTGAACATAGCCATGGATATTTTTCGTAACCAGCAAAGGTAAAGCAGACAGCTGTGGGCTCATTATCAGGCTGGGAAGGTCCATGGTTATTGGGCCCTTCCTATTCTAAAAATACAAGCCCGCAGCCAGCCCAGAAGTGATGCGGTGCGTTGGCAATCTGTGTAATGATAGTTGTGGTTGATGTCAGCTGTGAATTGTCAAAAAGCAGTAAGCTACACATGCAAGGCACTAATTATATATCTCACAGGCAGCTCTTTACCTCATGTCTATCTAAAATTAAAAAAGGTGGCAGCACTCCAATTGGAATTATGAAAAAGTAAGTGGCCTAGTAATGGGGTTTAACAGTCCCTATTGCAATACATAGGAAGCAGGAAGCAATGTAACTCGGAGCAGGTGCCGAAAACCACACTAAAAAGCATCATATTGGCATAACTCAAACTCCATATGCATGTCCAATCAAGAATTGCAATGTTCAAGTGTCACGTTCCAGCATCCAATCCAATGCGATACCCAGAGCATGAGTACTATTGTACAATGAGGGGAATGGCGCTATTATAAGGAAGGGATAATTATGTCTAAAAATTATAAAGGGCAATAGATGCCATTGTATATTGCTTGAGAAAGGATCACATTTTTTTAACTGAAAAGTTGCCAACACTATGGGATATTAAACCACTTAGTTTTTCATAAAAATTCTAATTATTTTGCAGACTCCAGTTTTTAACTTTATATTTCAGGTCTGGTGATTGCTTGGCACCCTTAAAAAATATTTTTCTTTGGCTGGTACTGCTTCATTCTTTCTTCATCCATCTATCTATTTGCACATCTTTAACACCTAAAATTCTGTAGCTTCTCTTTTGAATTCTATTCCGGTACGTGTCACACACACGACCAACAAAAAACTACACGGATAGTAAAATTGGACGACTTGCGCATATGTTTTGATGTGTAAAAAGAGGCCTTAGGGGCAAAAGCACCCAAAGTCCACAGGGAAAGAGGAAGAGATCATACACACAGGTAGCGTCAGTGTATGGCACAACACCCACACTAAAGCAATCACGCAGGCATTAATGTCTACTGCAGCATATGGTAGAGATCACAAGGGCTGTAGAAGACGGATCAAAGATCCTGGGCAAAACCTGTAACAAGGCACCCAGCTATCTTTGGTTTTGATATGTGGTAGACAGGACTTCAGGACTCCTCATAGCGTCATGTATAAACCATTACTTTCTTTCAGAAACAGTGCCACCCTGACAAATAGGTTATGCGTGGTATTGCAAATTCGTGAGAAATTGCATAATAAATTATATGGTCCATTTATTCCCAATTGCGCTTTTGAAAAAAAACTTGGGGCTAAAACAACAATTTAGTGGAAAAAAAAAATTTTCATTTCCGCAGCCCAATGTTACACAATTCTGTGAATCATCTGTGGGATTGAAATGCTCACTAGACCCCTAGATGAATTCCTCAAGAGGTGGTTTCCAAAAAGGGCTCACATGTGGGTGGTTTCTGCTGTTTTGGCACCATAGCAGCTCTTCAAACAAGACATTATGCTTGCAGTCTATTCCTGCCAAATCTGCGCTCGAAAAATCAAATAGCGCTCCTTCCTTTCCGAGCTGTGTCATATACCAAAACAGTTGTTTTCCCCCCAAATATAGGGTTTCGGCATACTGATAAGAAATTGCACAACAAATTATATGGTTCATTTTCTACTGTTACCCTTTTGAAAATGAACACACTGGGCTAAAGCAACATTTTTGTGGAAAAACGTGTTTTTTTTTATTTTTCACGACTCAACTTAATAAAATTCTGTGAAGTACCTGGGAGTTCAAGGTGCTCTCCATACATCTATATAAGCTCCCTGAGGGGTCTAGTTTTGAAAATGCTGTCACTTGTGGGGGTTTCCACCGTTCAGGCATACCCCAGCGCAGACAAACCTCTTACCACCTTGAGTCCGTTTAAGGTGTCATCCCCTATGAGTATTGACTACTCATCTTTCACTTCAACACAGCATGTATCTGATGAAGGTCCATGCAGACCGAAATGTTATCCACTAGCTGTTGATCCACGGACTTTAAAAAAGTTCACCTTGTTTTGCACATATCCTTTTGAGTACCGAGTCTCATGATTACTACTGGTACGGATTGGAACCCTACTCAGGCACCTCACCTATCCCCTCTGAAGTGCCGTTCATGATTTTTCTACTTAAAGTGACACAGGTCAGAACTGTAAAATTTGGCCTGATCAGGTTTTTTTTCACAGTGAGACTTTGCAAGGATTTCTTGCAAGAGATTAACTTCACACAGGTGTCTTCTAGCTGTCACAGTACTCACAGGTAATTTGAGACTGTGATCATCCAGGAGCTGATCATTGGCTGAGCCTTTAACATTCTGGCTATTCTTCCATCCATTCGAATGGTAGTCTTCCGTTTTCTTCCACGCCTGTCTGGTTTAGATTTAATTGTCTGCACTTCTTTATAGGTTTTACACTCTCCAATTATCTTTTTAATTAAAGTACGCTGTTCTTCTGCACAATATCAAGAAAGACCCATATTTCTCAGGCTTTCAAGGAGAAATGCACTTACAACATGTCCTGGCTTCACCCATAAATAAGGACCACCTAATTCACACCTGTTTCTTCACAATGATTAACCTCACTAATTGAACTCCACGCTTCTATTATTTTGAACACCCCCCCCCTTTCTATTAATTATTCAAATAAACAGACTCAGGAACATGCAGTCATGAATGCGGAGTCTGTTGGTTTTGTTAGCATCTTCTGCACCAACTGGTAAATTGTTTGACATGTAGTAATATAATTTATACCAAAAAAGTGATTAATCTGGTCAGTCATATTGGACTACTATTATTTGGAACACTACTGGATTCCCTTATTGAACGGATCCAGGTAGGTTAATAACACAAGTTGCAATGTGCAATACTAAGTGTTGGGCGGAGAGTTGTGAAGCTTACCACAAGCGGTGACCAGAGCAGTGCAAACAGATCCCCGACGTGATAATGTGCGTTTCCCTAAGAGCTCACTAACATGAGCGTATAACACGGCAGAGTGCTATGCAAGTTTTATCGGATAGCACTCCGGGCACTGCTATACTATGTGATAGTGCAGATCTGTTATTTTTTTTCTCATGCCGATTTGGTATGAGAAAACAATCACAGCATGCTGCGTGTGCATCCGATAATCGGATCACGAGCACCCATACATGCCTATGGATGCATATGAAACATAGGGCTGCTGCACTTTGTCATCCAAATGCAGTCCGACATCGGAGGATAGAGAAATTAAGTTCTCCATCTTCTCAGCACCTGTAAGTGTTGTTTATGCTGCAAGACACCATAACAGTTCTGACAACTGCCTCCAACTTTATGTTACTATTTTGGGGAGGGCTCTTTGCTCTTTTACATAGCATTACTTTACTAAATGCATAGAGAGATATATAAAGACAGTGTGAGGTACCTTGGTACCGCTGAGCCAAGAGTGTGGACAGGCACCTTGGAACAGCAAATCGAAGGAAGTGAACAGGAATATTGAGACAATTGGGTGTGTGGACAGCACCTTGGAATAGCAGAGCCTAGTATGCAGACAGACACTATGACACAGCAGAACCAAATATGCAGGCACCATTGGACAGCAGAGCCGAGTGTATGAACTGGCAGAGAAGAGTTTATCTGGAGGCACACTTTGTGAAAACTGTAGCAAAGCTCATCAAAAAGCAAAACCGGGTGTTATGTAGCGCAGCAGAGATGGTAGCATGTGGTAGCAGTGTAGGCTTGCCTACCTGAATACTTCGGTGACGTGCCTCTGATGAGTGACATTACAGGTGCACACCAGATTATCATAGTAAGGGACATGAGGAAGAACAGTGATGGAGCCTGGATAGGTGATTAACATCCATCAAACATCTTTGACTTAAATTAGGTTAATTGCAAGTCATCTTTTCCAGTAAAGTGGAGGGCAATATAGCAGAAATAGGAACCCAACTCTATATTCCGTACAGTAGGTAGATAACCATGGCACACATCTGCAGTAATTAGACAAGATTTCCACATTAATGTACACTCAACACTTGCCTTTTCTGGATTTTTTGGGGGGTTTTGTACGCAATAGTCCTAACAAAGGCATCAGAGCTAGCAATAACAGAGATTATTAATATTTACGTCACTGAAAGTAATGGCCTATCCTTTGGGTAGTAAATTGGTGAGGGTTGGTGTCGTGGCACCTTTGCCAATCAGCTATTTGATAGATCTGTTTTAACTACTGTTATCAGTATTAAATTAAATGTAATCCTGGCTCCAAAAAATAACCAGGACCTAGAAGTTCACACATTTCATAAAAATGATTGGATTTCAGTCTCAGAGATGAATTTATTTCAGTTTTACATTTCAGGTTCTCAAACTTAACAGACATGCTAGTAAGGCTAGGTAAGGACAGTTTGCAAATAACTATTACTACATAAGTATAGTATATACATAAGCTAGGTAATTGTATTTCCTAGAACAAAACAAATTGGTTCTGCCTCATTCTTCATTATGTAGTCGGTTTGTTCCCTTTTGGTCACTGGAATGACGCCATTATTCTTAATTCCCTGCTTCAGATATTGATCATTGTCTCGGCAACATGACAGAAAGTTCAACTGTACACTAAAAAAACAAAAATACGGTTAACAAAAATGCCCACACGTGGCACAGTGTTGAGAAATGAATCATAAAATAAACACTTCACACTCATTGAGCCTGCATGCAATTTGGTGCATTTAATTTTTTAGACAACATAAATATATATGTACCTTACATACTCATGTATAAGCCAAAATTTTCAGCATATTTTTTGCGCTGAAAATGCCCCCCTCGGCTTATACACAAGTCATTGAGCAGAAAGCCAACAGGGGAGGGGGAGTGGCAGGAGCTGGCGGCTGTGACATCATACTCACCCTCCCCGTGCCATTGCTGAACGTCCCTGCATCTCCATTGTCCCGACTTCCTGCAGCTCTCCTGTGCTGAGGGGTCACATGGTACCGCTCATTAAGGTAATGAATAGGCACGCTTCTCCACTCCCATAAGCGTGAAGTGCATATTCATTACCTTAATGAGCGGTACCACGTGACCGCTCAGCACAGGAGAGCTGCAGGAAGCCGGGACAATGGAAACGCAGGGACTTGCAGTGACGGTGCGAGGAGGGTGAGTATGACAGGGGAGCACGGGGGAGCCGAGCCATACATAGAAGGATGGGACTAGGGGGAGCCGAGCAATGTATAGAAGGCTGGGACGGGGGAGCCGAGCAATGTATAGAATGATGGGATGGGGGAGCCACACAGAGCAGGACAGGGATGAGGGGACAATGCATACCCGGCATATACTTGAGTCAATAAGCTTACCCAGTTTTCCGTGGCAAAATTAGGTGCCTCGGCTTAAACTCGGGTCAGCTTATACTCGAGTATATACGGTATGCGTCTGACCCAAGCAGGGCCTGAGACATACAGTATTACACCTCCTAAAAAACTAAAGCTGTACACATTTCATAATGCGCCACTCATAACGCACACATTCTCTCTGCCTGGTAATAGAATGATGAAAAGCAGTTCCTTTTAGCCAGGCATGGCCACTGGCAGGCTGTACACGAGGAGGCATGACTTCACAAGTAGCAGCTTATTCCTCCCTTAGGGCTCAATCACATGTTAATTTCAGGTGGACATACCCTTTTGGTTTGTATTTAGCAACAGAATCTCTCCCCACCCAATCTGTATATACACGTGTCTACAGTGGGTAAAGAAAGTATTCAGACCCCTTTAAATTTTTCACTCTGTTTCATTGCAGCCATTTGGTAAATTCAAAAAAGTTCATTTTTTTCTCATTAATGTACACTCTGCACCCCATCTTGACTGAAAAAAAAAACAGAAATGTAGAAATTTTTGCAAATTTATTAAAAGAAAAACTGAAATATCACATAGTCATAAGTATTCAGACCCTTTGCTCAGACACTCTTATCTAAGTACATGCTGTCCATTTCCTTGTGATCCTCCTTGAGATGGGTCTACTCCTTCATTGGAGTCCAGCTGTGTTTAATTAAATTGATAGGACTTGATTTGTAAAGGCACACACCTGTGTATATAAGACCTCACAGCTCACAGTGCATGTCAGACCAAATGAGAATCATGAGATCAAAGGAATTGACCAAGGAGCTCAGGGATAGAATTGTGGCAAGGCACAGATCTGGTCAAGGTTACAAAAGAAAATAATTTCTGCAATACTAAAGATTCCTAAGAGCAAATTGGCCTCCATAATCCTTAAATGGAAGAAGCTTGGGACCACCAGAAGTCTTCCCAGACCTGGCAGTCCAGCCAAACTAAGCAATCGTGGAAGAAGAGTCTTGGTGAGAGGTAAAGAAGAATCCCAAGATCACTGTGGCTAGGCTCCACAGATGCAGTAGGGAGATGAGAGAAAGTTCCACAAAGTCAACTATCACTGCAGCCCTCCACCAGTCGGGGCCTTTATGGCAGAGTGGCCCGACGGAAGCCACTCCTCAGTGCCAGACATATGAAAGCCTGCATAGAGTTTGCTAAAAAACATATGAAGGACTCCCAGACTATGAGAAATAAGATTCTCTGGTCTGATGAGACAAAGATAGAACTTTTTGGTGATAATTCTAAGCGGTAAGTGTGGAGAAAACCAGGCACTGCTCATCAACTGCCCAATACAATCCCAACAGTGAAACATGGTGGTGGCAGCATCATGCTATGGGGGTGTTTTTCAGCTGCAGGAACAGTACAACTGGTTGCAATTGAAGGAAACATGAATGTGGCCACGCACAGAGATATCATGCATGAAACCTCTTCCAGAGTGCTCTGGACTTCAGACTTGGCCGAAGGTTTGCCTTCCAACAAGACAATGACCCTAAGCACACAGCTAAAATAACAAAGGAGTGGCTTCAGAACAACTCTGACCATACCACACTGGCCCAGCCAGAGCCCTGACCTAAACCCAATTGGGTCTCTGGAGAGACCTGAAAATGGCTGTCCACCAACGTTCACCATCCAACCTGATGGAACTAGAGAGGATCTGTAAGGAAGAATGGCAGAGGATCCCCAAATCCAGGTGTGGAAACTTGTTGTATCATTCCCAAGAGGACTCATGGCTGTACTAGCTCAAAAGGGTGCTTCTACTCAATACTGAGCAAAGGGTCTGAATACTTATGACCATGTGATATTTCAGTTTTTCATTTTTAATACATTTGTAAAAATTTCTACATTTTTGTTTTTTATGGGGTGCAGAGAGTACATTGAGAAAAAATGAACTTTTTTAAATTTACCAAATGGCTGCAGTGAAACAAAGAGAAAAATTTAGAGGGGTCTGAATACTTTCCGTACCCACTGCATATCTCTATATTTATGTATCTATACCTATATATTTATATCTCCGCTCCATTCAAGGCAGGGTTGCATAGCCCTGATTTCAGGATAACAGGGGCAAGTTATTCCCTGTCTTTTGGAAATAATCCTTTTTAAGGAATGAGGAGATGCACTACCAAGGCCGGTTATCAGACTTGGGTTTTCTTAAAGGGAATCTGTCACCCTAATTTGGCAGGATATTTAAATGATGGCAGTCAGGTCAGATGGGCGGTGTTTTCGGTACTTGCCTTAACATGTTGTTCGCCGCTGTCTCCATTATTTCTGGGAATTGTAGTTGTTGCCCTCCATATAACGCGCCTGCGCATTGCAATCTTGAATTGCGCACGCGCAGTATGCTTTGCCCGCAGATTGCAATGCGCAGGTGCGTTATATGGAGGGCAACGACTACAATTCCCAGAAATAATGGAGACAGCGACGAACAACATGTTAAGGCAAGTACCCAAAACACCGCCCATCTGACCTGACTGCCATCATTTAAATATCCCGCCAATTTAGGGTGACAGATTCCCTTTAAGTTTGTAAAAAGCACAGATTAATTTGATCGAATTACACTGTACAAACATACGGATGGAGAGTACAGAGCTATATACTTGTATACTGGGCGTCTGCACCTCTACTGCAGAAGATCATCATCTCCCAGCATGTATTGTCCTAGGCTTCACTACAGGACATGTTGGTTTCATGGCTGCAGGTGAGTTCAGCTTTCCATAAAACAGCTTTACCTCCCCTCATTCTGTAGAACCACCGCTGTTATTACTGTGCTGGTGAAATGGGGGGTGCAGAAGTTTATGCGTGTAGCTTTCCGAGAAGTATTAAACTGTACTTCCCTAGTTTTAAATGTTTAAAAGTAAAAAATGAAACTAAATAATATTTTTTTGATTGATTGTCTATGCTAAGCATGATCAAAGACTCTACAAGCTGTGCATTGCCTCCAAGGCATTATAGGACGCTCCAGCAGTTTTCAGGTCTGTACCCGCAGCAGTGGCTAAAGAGGTTGTAGGAGTGCATAAATTAGGGCCTAGAGCAAAGCCAATATGAGTGGAATAGAGAAGTTACAACAGAGGACGAATAGATACAGAAAAATACACAAAGTGCCTGTGTACCGACACCAGCAGACGAAAAGCTTTACAAGGACTGAGTGTGGATAAGGTCCATGCTAGGCTGGAGCATGGCCGTGCACCATTACCAATATGAATACCAGAAGCTTCACTAACTAGACTGAGCGAAAAACTGGAAAAAACACGGATTTTGGTAAGAACTTACCTGTAAAATCCTTTTCAGCGAAGGAAGGAAGAGAGACACAGTATTCATTACTGATGGGTAGGCGGAGCCCCAGATCAGGATGTCACCTCAGATCAAAAGAGTGCTGACTGGCTGGCCCCTCCAGCTCGGGCTCCTCCTACTCAGCTCCAGTCGTACCAAAGCTTTGAGGAAAAGAGCCAAGATCACCAGCGGAGCAACATAACCCCTTCTGAAGGAACCTCAAGAGAAAAAACACAAGGATACAGGTTATGCATGCAAAGAAAGCCAAAAACCACAGAGTTCCAGGTACTACTCACGGAACCTGACTACTGCGATGAGCTGGCGATGCTGGAACAGAGCCTTAGCGCGCTGACCTCAGCCCAGATAATCGCTATCAGATAAGGGTCGCGCTGCATCTGAAAACATCAACACACTTCTGCCTTGGGAGGGTGCTGTGTCTCTCTTCCTTCCTTCGCTGAAAAGGATTTTACAGGTAAGTTCTTACCAAAATCCGTGTTTCAGCTGCAGATGGAAGGAAGAGAGCCACAGTATTCATTACTGATGGGACGTCCCAAAGCAGTTCAAAAATAAGGGTGGGAAAAACCAATAAAAGGCAGAAACCCAACAACCTTAACAACAAAGCGCAACCAGCGCTAAACACAAGTTCATCCAGAACTTTAAACTACAGCTGCCTGCAGGACCCTACGTCCGAGGGCTGCATCAGCGGAAGCACTGACGTCCACTTATAAAACTTTGTAAACGTGTGGACAGAGCGCCAAGTTGCCGCTCGGCAGAGCTGCACTGCCGAGGCACCTTGATGAAAAGCCCACGATGAGGCCACAGCTCTCGTAGAATGGGCTTGAATCTTAATCGGGCAAGATTCACCCCGAAGACGGTAAGCTTCCAAAATAGCTGACCGGATCCAACGAGCTATAGAATCCTTGGAAGCTCGTTGACCACGCCGACGACCTGCTGGAACCACAAACAGGGAGTCCGTCTTACGAAAACCTTGAGTAATAGATAGATAAAACTTCAAGGCCCGCACTAAATCCAATGTGTGTAAAGCTCGCTCTTTCACATTCTTCGGATCCGGGCAGAATGAAGGCAACACAATATCCTGGTTGACATGAAACTGTGACACCACTTTAGGCAAAAAATCACCCCGAGTGCGAAGCACTACACGATCCGGAAAAAACTCCAGAAAAGGAGGCGAACAAGAAAGAGCTGCCAACTCAGAAACTCTCCTCAAGGAAGTGACTGCAACAAGGAAAGCCACCTTCCAAGAAAGTAAAGAAAGGCTAGCAGAAACCATAGGCTCAAAAGGTTTATGCTGAAGAGCCTTCAAAACAAGGTTGAGCCGCCAAGGAGACACGGGTGCCTTCCGCGGCGGAAACTTACGAGATATACCTCGGAAAAAGGAGAGCACGTCTCTATTTGAAGCAATGGTTCTCCGAAACAATAAGGACAGAGCAGAAATCTGACCTTTCAGAGTGCTTACTGCCAAACCCTTGTCTAGCCCATGCTGTAGAAAAGCCAACAGGTTGGGAATGGAAAATTTTCTCGGGTTCCGAGAGGACCCCAAACACCACGAAAAGAAGGTTTCCCAAATTTTGTGGTAAATCCTAGTAGTAGCCGGACATCTTGCAGCACGAAGGGTAGCAATGACCTCGGCTGAGAAACCTCTACGGGTCAAGATTTCGGTCTCAAGAGCCACGCCGTCAAACGCAGGGACATCAAGTCCGGATGACAAACGGGCCCCTGAGTCAACAAGTCCGGTTGAAGAGGGAGTGGAAAAGGAGGTGCCGCCAACAGCGACATTATTGTCGAGAACCACACCCTTCTTGGCCAGTCTGGAGCTATCAAAATAGCTGAAATTCTCTCTAGTCTGATCCGACGCAGTACTAGAGGAAGTAAGGATATCGGCGGGAATACATAGATCAGCTCGAACTGATCCCACTGAGCCACTAGAGCATCCACCGCCACCGCCTTCGGATCCTTGTACCTGGACATGAATGTCGGTAACTTGGCATTGAACCTGGATGCCATCAAATCCACTTGGGGGGTTCCCCAGCGAGAGCACAGTAGTGCAAACACATCCGGATGGAGGCTCCATTCCCCGGAATCCATCCTTCTGCGACTGAGAAAGTCCGCTGTAACATTCTGAACCCCTGGAATGTGAATCGCCGAAATGGCTGGTACATTGGCCTCTGCCCAAATCAGAATTCGGGACACCTCTACCATGAGTCTGGAACTCCTTGTCCCACCTTGGTGATTGATATACGCGACAGCCGTCGCATTGTCTGTCTGCACACGGACTGGCAGACCGCTCAAAGGGACCGTCCAATGTTGGAGGCAAAGGAAAATCGCCCTCAATTCCAGGATGTTGATCGGAAGCACAGACTCTTCCGATGACCATACCCCCTGAATCCAGAGATTGTTCCAAACACCCCCCCAGCCCGTCAGGCTGGCATCGGTGGTTATGACTGACCACTTCGGAGGGAGGAAAGACTTCCCCAGGGAGAATGCCCCTGGACGTAACCACCATACTAGAGAATCCCGCACCGCGCGAGAAATGGTGACACTGCAATCCAGCGATTGCGACTGATTCCATCGACTCAAGATGAACCTTTGAAGAGTCCTGGAGTGGAACTGGGCAAAAGGAATTGCCTCCATGGACGCCACCATCAGTCCTAGAAGACGCATACACTTCCGTAGAGACATTGCCGTTGAGGATCTCATAATCTGTACATGTCGAAGAAGACATGACTGTTTGTCTGGTGGTAGGGAAACTACCGACCGAAACGTGTCGAGATGCATTCCCAAAAAGAGGATTGTCCTCGATGGTTCCAGGGACGACTTCTCCCAATTGACCAGCCAACCGAAGTCCTTCAGAAACTGAAGAGACAAATCCCGAGCCGTCAACGCCTCCTCCTCCGAGGAAGCCATGATCAAAAGATCGTCCAGATAAGGGAGAATCGTAATCCCCTGTCTTCGAAGGATTGCCATGAGAGGCGCCAGAATTTTTGTAAAGACCCTTGGCGCTGAGGCTAAGCCGAACGGCAGAGCCACGAACTGGTAATGATTCCGACCTATGGCAAATCGAAGAAAGCGCTGATGAGCCTTTCCGATGGGAATATGCAAATAGGCGTCGCGAATGTCGATTGACACCAGAAAATCGTTCTGTGACAGAGCTGCCACAACGGAACGAAGCGACTCCATGCGAAATTTCCGGGCATGGACATGCCGGTTTAATCGCTTGAGATCCAGAATCGGGCGAAATTTGTTCTCCTTTTTGGGAACTATAAAAAGGTTGGAATAAAAACCTTTTCCTCGGTCCTCTGACGGAACCGGTATCACTACACCCTTTTGTAGCAGAGATTCGACCTCTCGCTGTAGAGCGACAACAAGCTCGGGTTCCGACGGAACGCGAGACTGACAAAAAACATTTGGGGGTCGAGAAGCAAATTCTATGAAATAGCCTGCCGACACAATCCGCGTTGCCCAGGAATCTGGAACGCGAGCCATCCAAGTCGCCTTGAAAAGAAGCAGGCGACCCCCCACTCGAGAATCCTCGAGTGGACCCCTGGCGTCAATTAGACTTTGCGGGCTTCTTGTCAAGTTCCCGCTTGTCCTGGCGGAAACTCTGCTTCCAGGAAGTACGAGTTTTCTGAGAGGATTTCTTTCCTGAGAAGGAAGGACGACCCGATCCCCACGAGGAGTGACTAGATCGTCCTCGGCCCCGAAAGGACCGCCGACCACTATAGACACCAGGCCTACTGGACACCGAGGCCATGGCCCTACGCTGTGGTAATGCTGATTCCTTCGCCTTAGCCTTGGAAATCAGCTCTGTGAGGTCAGATCCAAAAAGATGACCACCCTTGTAAGGTAAGGCCAACAACCCTTGTTTGGAAACTGCGTCCCCGGCCCACTGTCTGAGCCATAAAGCTCTTCTGACTGTGACCGCTGAAGCTTGCGCTTTGGCCAGCAGAGATGCCGTATCCAGACCGGCATCAAAGATATAACAGGCTGCCGTTTCTAACCATTCACAAGTTTCCCGTATCTCAGATAACGGAGATTCATTGTGCAACTCCGTCTTCAGACGTGCCAACCAACTTAGAGAAGCTCTAGCAGCACACATGGATCCTAGCACTGCTCGGAATCCATGACCCGCAGCCTCATAGCTTGCTTTTGCCGCCAATTCTGCTTTTCTATCCAAAGGCTCCTGTAAGCTCGCTTTTCCCTTAATAGGGAGTAGTGAGGATTTATTAAGCTGAGATAAAGACACATCCACTTCAGGAGCAGAAGTCCAATTAGCCTTTAACTCCGCAGAGCAAGGATAAAGTGTATCCAAGAAATGCGTTCCATGAAAACGCTTATCTGGACATAGACGTTCCTCCTCTATTACACTATTAAGCTCATCCAGAGCTGGCAATGTTGTACGCGAAGCACGGGACTCCTGGAACATGCGTGCTGATTTACCAGGACGACTAGTTACCTCCTCCGGTAACTGTAATATATCTCTCATGGCTTCAATTAATGCCTCCGTACGCTTCGCCATAGAGGAACGCCCCTGCGGCTCGTCCGCATCTGAATCGGATATTTCTCCATCCGAATTTAAAGGGGAACTCTGCCCAATATCAGATACGTCTGACTCGCTCCGTGTAGAGGCCGGTAACGGCCTGCGTCGCTTCCTCTGAGAAGAATTAGCAGACACATATTGACCTAAAAGGTCAGACAAGTTGTTGATCGATCGAGCGATATCGTCCAATTTTTCACCGCTGTCGACCGCAGCGCTAGACGTTGTGGAGGTCTGCGTATCTGATTGCCGCAATGGCACTGGGACGTGATCCGCGGCATCTGAACTCTGTTCAGACATGTCTCACCTGTATGAACAGGCCAAAGCGGTAATACCAGCAAAAACTATGCGGTTTTTCTTTTTTTTTTTTTTTATATATGCTGAAGGGTTAACGCTCCACCAGGCAGGGTTACCCCAGCAGTATTCAGTCAAAAAATTTTTCTGGTAGAAATAACCCTCAGAAGGGTTAATATTGCAAACTCACCACAACATATATATATGAAGTGTGAGTCCCAGCCAATTTTATGTCTCTAATGAGACTGCAGCTGCAGGATAGCGATCGCTGCGCTGCAGGGTGAGGAATCAGCACTCACCCAGCTGGCCGTGGTGTCTTATGAGGAGAGGAGCGGTCTGAGGAGCCCAGGAGCCTGTGTAATGGCCGCCACAGTGAGGGAGTCGCAGGAGAAACGCCAGAGCGCGCGTCTTCCTGCTCAAAAGACCGGGAATAGATAGGCCACGCCCCCTGCTAGCTCAAATGTTGAGCGCGAACTCCCCCGCTCCTGCTCCCTCTCTGTCCTGCAGCTAACTGCCTGCGGACAAAAGATCACCACATCTACAATGTAACAGCGCTGTCACAGCAGCGCTGAAGCATACTGACATACAGTAGTAGCGCTGTCACCGCAGCGCTGAAGCACTCACACATTATTATAATAAAAATTGTGTGGAAAACTCATCAGCTCAGCGCCACAGGGACCCCTAAGGGTTTCTGGCGCTATGCCCATGCTTCCCCCCAGGGCGGGAAGCGCAGTGACCCAGCGTGTGGTTTGCGCCCCCGCCAGGGAAAACTCTCCTCATCCCCCAGGGCCGGCAAGGATTCTGCAGGGACCATTATGTAATTACAGATCCGCCAAGGGAGAGGCTGGTGAAATACACTGATAAACATGTAATAGCGCTGTCACCGCAGCGCTGAAGCATACTGATATACATGTAATAGCGCTGTCATCAGACGCTAAAGCACTCACACATTAATAATAAAATTTTGTGTGGAGTACTCACCAGCCAAGGCGCCACAGGGACCCTCAGGGGTTTCTGGCGCTATGCCCATGCTTCCCCCCAGGGCGAGGAACGCAGTGACCGCACGTGTGGTTTGCGTCCCCGCCAGGGAAGCTCTCCTCATCCCCCAGGGCCGGCAAGGATTCTGCAGGGACTTTGAGTAAGTACAGATCCGCCAAGGGAGAGGTTGGGGTACAGCAGCGCTGGTACCCCTGAGACCTCTAGACCAACTAGTGATCCAGGTCTCCTGTCCGAATATAAAATAATAAAATCTTCTGAGGAGCTGCATTAGCAGCGACCATCCTTCTGGACCTCAAATCTTAGACTGGAGCTGAGTAGGAGGAGCCCGAGCTGGAGGGGCCAGCCAGTCAGCACTCTTTTGATCTGAGGTGACATCCTGATCTGGGGCTCCGCCTACCCATCAGTAATGAATACTGTGGCTCTCTTCCTTCCATCTGCAGCTGAAATAACATTCCCTTGATACACTGTATGTCATTTTGCATATTCCTTGGATGTGAACTGCTCTATGTGATGTCTGCCTGTCTTTGTTCACACATCAGTGGCACTCCCTAGATATTATTGTTTTGCTGTGCCCATTTCCTATGGATCATGCTGGACTCCACCTGTTGATCTCCGTTTTGTATTTTGTGTAATTTAAAGGGGTTGTCCTCTTAAAAAAAAAAAAAAAAGACTTTTGACTACAGCCTTCGTTTTGTCAGTACTTTACTTACCCTTCCCAGGTCCAATGTTGCATCTGTGAGCTGCTGCCCCGGTTTCTTTTCGGCCCTACGTCACATCGACAGCACTGCAGCCAATTACTAAGCACAGAGGCTCATGCTGTTTACATTAGCACAGTCACTGAGCTTAGTGACAGGCTGTAGCCCTTGTCAAGATGATGCCATATTTGCAGCTTATACACAATCACCAAAGCAGCGCTGGACAAGGAGCACTGGATCGGAGGAGAGTTCATAAAGTGCGGTTTGTTTTTCTATGACAAAAGATTTCTGTAAAGGGACAACCCTTTTTATAAAACACTCAAATTCCTATCCTGCGCGCCGCATGGCTGCATACAAGTACAAAGACGTCCTACTACTTTGGTACCATAATTACGACTGACTATGGCTAAGTAGTTAAACAGCAGCGACCTGAGCTAGCTCAGACTTGTATTTAGAGATGGGTGCCAGCGGTATAACACAGCGAGCACCCACTGTATATAGCCTCCTTAAGCCCAGAAGTCCCAGAAACCGTTGTACACTACAGTGTACGCGAGGTCTAAGGAGGATAGAGCAGGCTCGGCTTCCTCTTCTTTGAGTCCACATGGGTGTAGGCATGAAAAAAATTACTCTTCTGTAAAACTGGCCTTACGCATTGCTGAAACAGTGACAGACCACTGGGACTTCTGACCTGAGCTAATGGCTCCAATATGCCTAAAAGTTGTTCGCTCAGATCAGGTTGGGTGTTACATGAAACATGGATTGGATGTATAAAGTAGCTAAAAACACAACTCCGCCATTGTTTTTGTTGGGTTTTGTTTTTACGGTGTATATTGTGTAGGAAATATGACTCAATATGATTCTTCAGGTCATACGATGCAAGTGATAACAACAGTTTGTATTTTTATTTATTTTAGTGGTAAAAAACAAAACAAAACAGAAATTTGTAAAAAAATAAATTTGGTTTGTGTCAACATTTTCTTAAATCTATAATCTTTTTTCTGTTGAAGTCAGGAAAAGGCTTGTTTTTGGTGTTTGGTGAGCAGACTGTTTATGCATTTTTGGGTACATACAAAGTTTTAATTACTTTTTATTGCATTGTTGTGGGATATTTCGTAATCAGAAACCAGCAATTCTGGTTGTGTGATATTTTTTTTTATTTGTTATTTACCGAATGAGTTAAATTACCATATTTAACATTTTGATATACAGTAATCAGACTTTTAGAGACACGTCATATCTTTTAAAGTTTTAATTTTTTTATATGAATTTTCAGTAAGATCAAGCTCCTCACCCCCATTCCAAAGCCGCGTATAAGAGCATGCAGGCTTTTGAATTGTAAATCCATAAACGCCTTTAGATCTTGTGTTGCTGCATTCTTCAAGGATTAGCAATTTCATTCCTATATGCAGTCAATATAAACAGTCTACACAGTCTTGGATGCTTTGTCATGTAAAAAATCATGCCAAGTAGAATCATTTCAGAACTTTTGCCACATTTAACCTATAATCTATACAAATACAGTGGCTTGAGAAAGTATTCACCCCCCTTTTCCTGTTTTTCTACCTCAATCTTTTTTTTTGTTTGTTTTAGGGTTTGCATCAGCTCAGGTAAAGAAACATGCTTACATCTATGAACATGTGGTTTTCTCTTTTTTGTGAAGCAAACAAAAAATAAGACAAAATAACTGAAAACTTCAGTATGCATAACTATTCACCCCCTAAAAGTCAGTACTTTGTAGAGCCTCCTTTTGTGGCAAATACAGCTGCAAGTCGTTTTGCGTCATTGTCTAGTTGGAAGGTGAACCTCCTTCCCAGTCTCAAATCCCTGACAAACAGGTGAAAATCCCTGTAGTTCACAACAACCATTTTCCCCATCCCTGCTGCTGTAAAACATCCCCCACAGCATGATGCTGCCACTACATTTCACTGTGGGGATGGTATTCTTGGGGTGATATTTGTTGTGGGTTTGGCAACAGGCATAGTGTTTACCTTGGTGGCCAAAAGCTAAATTTTGGTCTCATCTGACCACAGCACCTTTCTCTATACATTTCGGGATTCTCCCACATGTCTTTTAGCAAACTCAAAACGAGCCTTACAACTTGTTTACGTAAAGGCTTTTTTCTGCCCACTCTTCCATAAAGACCACTTCTATGGAGTGTACAGCTTATTGTGGTCGTAAGAACATACTGTATACTCCAGTCTTTGCTTGGGAACTCTGCAGCTCCTTCAGGGCTAACTTTGGTCTCTGTGCTGCCTTTCTGATCTCCGATTAATGTCCTACTAGCCCGGGCTGAGAGGTTTTGTAGGCGGCCCTCTCTTGGTAGGTTTGTTGTGGTATTATGTTCTTTCCATGATAATGGATTTGATGGTGCTCTGGAGGATCAGCAGAAATTGGTATTTTTATTTTAATAACCCAACCCTGAATTGGACGACTCAACAACTTTGTCCCTGACATGATTGGAGATCTCCTTGCACTTATCATCAAAAGCATGTGACTTATGAAGGTAATTGCTTGCATCAGAAATTTTTAGAAGCTTCATCGCAAAAAGGGGTGCATACATATGCACATGCTAATTTTTAGTTATTTGATCCCATAAATTTAAATTTATGCCAATATTTTTGTAACTTCACCAACTTTTAGTGCTGATGCATCACACACAGATTGGATTACAAAAATATTTAGACACAGGTTGAAATGAAACAAAATAGCTAAAAAGCCAAGGAGGGTGAATACTTTTGCCAGTCACTGTATAGAACTGGGGTGTTCTCTTCAGTATTCTGCCTATATACGACATCTGCTGGAGCAGATAACAGGTGATTAGTGAGGGTGCTGGGTGGCGGACCCCCTCAAATCTAAGGCAAAATTACTACTTATTGTTGTAGCACGAATGTGAATGAGGTCTAACAACAGCTGCCTGCCTATGACTACTAAAGGTAAAATGTTTGTAGCAAACCACACTACAGTAAAAGTAAAGTTAAGTGACAAACAAGTACCTTCATGTTCTGAATTGTGTCTGTCCAGTCCATGGCGGCTATCTGAGGTATGGCAGATAGCAGTATACTCGTCGCTTTATTGGCATTTTCTTTTAAGGTTTTCAGCACCTTGTCTACAGAGACCTTAGAAAAGACAAAACAAGTGGTATAAATTTCATCGGTAGGAGCAAAGACTATTTTAAAGAGGTCATGCGTGTATATAGAGGTGTCGTCAGTCATTGTAATACTGCCTCTGATAAGGAGATTGCTGTAAACTCTTGGGAAAAAAAAGGACATACCAGTCTAAAATATTCTCAGTGGCCAGTGTGAAAATGGCAAGATAAAGCAATTTTTATTCCTTAATAAAGATTGTGATATGAAAAAAATATCATAAATTTTAATGAAATACATGTAGCTCAAAAACCTGATTTAACCCCTTTCCGACATCGGTCATAATAGTAAGCCAATGTCGGACTCCCTCCCTTTGATGTTGGCTCCGGTGCTGAGCCCACATCTTTTCCGGCACATGTCAGCTGTTTTGAACAGCTGACATGTGCCTCTAACAGCAGAGGGTGGAATCACGATCCACCTGTGGCTGTTAAACTCTTTAAATGCTGCTGTCAAACTCTGACTGCGGCACTTAACGTGAACTTCCGGCAAGCGCGCCGGAAATCCCACCCATCAGTGACCCCCATCACGTGATCGCGGGTCACCGACGGGTTGGCATGACAACTAGAGGTCTCCAGCGGATTTCAATGGTTGTCATTGCAAGATTGCTATGAGCACCAAGTGAGTAATTCTGATCATTGCCTGTATGTAGCAGAGTCAATCGGATTACAGCAGCTTCTAGTCTTCCATGGAGACTATTGAAACATTCAAAAAGTAAAAAAAGTTTTAAAAAATATTAAAAAAATAAAAAAAATATAAAAAGTTCAAATCACCCCCCTTTCGCCCCATTTAAAATAATAAAAAAAAAAAAATCAACACACACATTTGGTATCGCCGGGTTCAGAATCGCCCGATCTATCAATGTAAAAAATAATTAACCCGATCGCTAAACGACGTAATGAGAAAAAAGTCAAAACGCCAGAATTAAGTTGTTTTTTTTTTCACGAGAAATGGAGACGCTACAGGTATCGGAAAATGGCGCAATTTTTTTTTAACAAACTTTGGAATTTTTTTTTCACCACTTAGATAAAAAAAAGAACCTAGACATGTTTGGTGTCTATGAACTTGCAGTGACCTGGAGAATCATAATGGCAGGTCAGTTTTAGCATTAAGTGAGCATGGTGAAAAAAAAAACTTTGTATTGCACTTTTTTTTGCAATTTCACCACACTTGGAATTTTTTTCCTGTTTTCAAGTACACAACATGGTAAAACCAATGGTGTCGATCAAAAGTACAACTCGTCCAGCAGAAAACAAGCCTTCACATGGCCATTTTGACCAAAAATAAAAAAAAAGTTATGGCTCTGCGAAGAAGAGGAGCAAAAAATGAAAATGCAAAATCAAAAATAACTCTGGTCGTTAAGGGGATAAACAATAATAAATATCCCTTTTAAAATGTGAAACATCAGATAGTAGCTATTACCAATCACCTTGCAATTGAATATTAAGGTTGCCTGGTTTTGTGTAATGCTATTTTCTGCAAAGCTCATTCTGCAAATATATGCCAAACTGTACCCGGTCATTGCTCTTGGATGACCCAGCATCCTTTGGCCTTACCTGCACTGTCACTGTACAGACCAAAGAAGATGGTTACTGCATCACATAGCTAGATACCGGAGTACAGCGGACACTTGTGAGGACATAGCAGGGGAGGGGTGCCTTGATTCATGTCTTTTTTATGGATAATAATAATGGCAAACCTCGTTGGTGGCTTGACAGTCATTTTCTTCATGTTTGCCTCCCCATATTTTGGCAGATGTTTTTTTAGGGTTCACATATATGGCAGTGCTGTAGAAGGGAGGGTCTACTTAAAGGGAATCTGTAACCCTAAAATGGCCATATCAGATAAAGATATGGCTGAATAGTGCGTCCCATAACAAAGCTAACGGTGGGTATCATATATCATGATATCCCCGTTTTCAGATCAAAATACCTTTGTAAACTTCGTTTTTTTCCCTGTCAATCATGGCAGTCAGGTCAAGAGGGCGGCGGTTTCCATGTCCTCACCCCCCCCGCTCCTCGGCATCCGTTGCGTATCGCCGTCTGTGAATCCCACAGACGGCGTTCAGCTTCCCGCAATTGCGCAATTCAAATTCGGGCGGCGCATGCGCAATGTGCTTTGCCCGACAGTGGGCAAAGCATAAAATCAGTACAGCGCATGCGCTGCTCTTTCCAGAAAGTGCACAAATTCTCAGTAAATATTGGGGAGGGCCGTCCTTTCATTTTTCATATAGCTCAAACGCCAGGGGCGTTAGTATTTTTATCCACAGCAATCTTTCTTTTACATGTGTAAAAGCTACAATAGATCCCGGGGGCAGATTTATTTGCTTGCTATGCCTGCTTTATGGCGTACGGGTGTGCATAGTAGCATTATACAGATATAGCAAAAATTAAGAGACCACTGCAACATTTTCAGTTTGTCTGATTTTTCTCTTTATAGGTATATTTGAGTAAAATGTAAAGTGATATTTTATTCTATAAACTATTGACAACATGTCTCCGAATTTCCAAGCAATAAATTTTGTTTTTATTTTCAGAAAATGAGAAACTGTCAAAATAACAAAAAAAATGCAGTGCTTGCAGACCTCAAATAATGCTAAGAAAACAAGTTGGTAAATCATTTAAAAACAACAATACTAATGTTTTAACTCAGGAAGAGTTCAGAAATCAATATTTTGTGGAATAACCATGATTTTTAATCACAGCTTTCATGCGTCTTGG
>JARQOD010000001.1:617446124-617540704 GCA_033576555.1 Oophaga sylvatica | reverse complement strand
CCCAGAGGAAGAGGGGAGAAGTGACATAACACCCGTGAGCAGATCCTGCCCACTTTTACTGCAGTCATAATGCGATCTAGCAGTAAACTGGGTTTTCATGGCAAATGTCAGCAGCTGCTCCCTTAAGTGTATAAAAGTAAAAAACATGTAAACTTTTTAAATCATTAAAAATGTAAATGTTTAAAAAAGTGTAAATATTAATAATTCACATTTTCTTACAGCTTTCCTTATAAGCACTGTTGTAATAAAAGAGTGGGCAGAAATTCGTCCAGAACAATGTGCGAGACTGGTAAAGCCATATGAATACAATTACTCCAGGTTATTGCTGCTAAAGGTGGTTCTAGCAGCTATAGATTCATGGGGTGTACAACGATTCTACACTTTGTCGTGTGCTGTTCCTTATGTTTATTTAATTTTAAGATCTTCTAAGGACAACATGTTTTTTTCACTATGTCCTGATGTCTAAATCCACAGAATTTAATCCCTTAACCCCCAAGGGTGGTTTGCACGTTAATGAACCGGGCCAATTTTTACAATTCTGACCACTGTCTCTTTATGAGGCTATAACTCTGGAACGCTTCAACGGATCTTAGCGATTCTGAGACTGTTTTCTCGTGACATATTGTACTTCATGATAGTGGTAAAATTTCTTCGATATAACTTGTGAATATTTATGAAAAAAAAATGATAATATGGCAAAAATTTGGAAAATTTTGCAATTTTCAAATTTTGAATTGTTATTCCCTTAAAACAGAGAAATATGTCACACAAAATAGTTACTGTATAACATTTCCCACATGTCTACTTTACATCAGCACAATTTTGGAACCAAAATTTTTTTTGTTACGAAGTTATAAGGGTTAAAAGTTGACCAGCGATTTCTCATTTTTACAACAAATTATACAAAACCATTTTTTTTAGGGACCACCTCACATTTGAAGTCACTTTGAGGGGTCTATATGGCAGAAAATACCCAAAAGTGACACCATTCTAAAAACTGCACCCATCAAGGTACTCAAAACCACATTCAAGAAGTTTATTAACCCTTCAGGTGCTTCACAGGAGCTGAAGCAACTTGGAAGGAAAAAATGAACATTTAACTTTTTAGTCACAAAAATGATCTTTTACAAACAATTTTTTTATTTTAACAAGGGTTAAAAGGAGAAAATGGACAGAAAAAGTTGTTGTGCAATTTCTCCCGAGTACGCCGATACCCATATGTGGGGGAAAAGAAGCGCTGTTTGACTCTTTCAAACCAAAATTGGCTGGAATTGCAATTGGACGCCATGTCGCGTTTGGAGAGCCCCTGATGTGCCTAAACAGTGGAAATCTCCCACAAGTGACACCATTTTGGAAACTAGACCCCCTAAGGAACTTATCTAGATCTGTGGTGAGCACTTTGAACCCCCAAGTGTTTCACTAAAGTTTATAATGCCTGGGTGTGAAAAAAAAAAAAAAAATCCACAAAAATGATTTTTTAGTCCCCAATTTTTGATTTTTCCCAAGGAAATTGGACCCCAACAGTTGTTGTCCAATTTGTCCAGAGTACGCTGATACCCCATATGTGAAGGGAAAATACTGTTTGGGCGAACAGCAGGGCTCGGAAAGGAAGTAATGACGTTTTGGAATGCAGACTTTGATGGGTGTCATGTTCAGCTTGCAGAGTCCCTGATGTGCCTAAACAGTAGAAACCCCCACAAGTGACCCCATTTTGGAAACGAGTCCCCCTAAGGAACTTATCTAGATCTGTTGTGAGCACTTTGAACCCCCAAGTGCTTCACACAAGTTTATAATGCCCGGGCATGAAAATAAAAAAAACTATTTTTTTCCCACAAAAATGATATTTAAGTCACCAATTTTTTATTTTCCCAAGGGTAACAGGAGAAATTGGACCCCAAAAGTTGTTGTCCAATTTGTCCTGAGTACGCTGATACCCCATGTGTAGGGGGGAACCACTGTCTGGGCGCACGGCAGAGCTTGAAAGGGAAGGAGCGCCATTTGACTTTTTCAAACCAAAATTGTCTGGAATCGAGATTGGACGCCATGTTGCATTTGGATAGCCCCTGATATGCCTAAACAGTGGGAACCCCCCACGAGTGACCCCATTTCAGAAACTAGACCCCCTAAGGAACTTATCTAGATCTGTGTTGAGCACTTAGAACCCCCAAGTGCTTCACACAAGTTTATAACGTAGAGCCGTAAAATTAAAAAATCATATTTTTTCCACAAAAATGATCTTTTCACCCCAATTTATATTTTCCCAAGGGTAACAAGACCTCAAAAGTTATTGTGCAATTTGTACTGAGTACGCCGATACCCAATATGTGGGGGTAAACCACTGTTTGGGTGCATGACAGAGCTTGGAAGGGAAGGAGTGCAGTTTGACTTTTTCAACGCAGAATTGGCTGGACGCCATGTCTTGTTTGGAGAGCACCTGATGTGCCTAAACAGTGGAAATCCCCCACAAGTGATACCATTTTGGAAACTAGACCCTCCAACAAAAATATCTAGATCTGAGGTGAGCACTTTGAACCCCCAAGTGCTTCATACAAGTTTATAATGCCCGGGCATGAAAATAAAAAAGCCTATTTTTTTTCCCACAAAAATGATCTTTCAGTCACCAATTTTTTGTGTTCCCAAGGGTAATGGGAGAAATTGGACCCAAAAGTTGTTGTGCAATTTGTCCGGAGTACGCTGATAGCCTATATGTGGGAGAAAACTACTGTATGGACACACGTCGGGGCTCGGAAGGGAAGTAGTGATGTTTTGCATTGCAGACTTTGATGGAATAGTCTGCGGGTGTCATGTCGCGTTTGGAGAGCCCCTGATGTGCCTAAACAGTGGAAATCCCCCACAAGTGACCCCATTTTGGAAACTAGACCCCCAAAGGAACTTATCTAGATGTGTGGTGAGAACTTTGAACCCCCAAGTGCCTCACAGAAGTTTATAAGGTAGAGTCATAAAAAAAAACAACATTTTTTTTCCACAAAAATGATATTTTCGCCCCAATTTTCTATTTTTCCAAGGGTAATACAAGAAATTGGACCCCAAGAGTTATTGTGTAATTTTTCCTGAGTGTGCCGATACCCCATATGTGGGGGTAAACTACTGTTTGGTTGCATGGCAGAGCTCAGAAGGGAAGGAGCACGGTTTTAATCTTTCAACGCCTAATTGGCTGGAATTGAGATCAGACGCCATGTCACGTTTGGAGAGCACCTGGTGTGCCTAAACAGTGGAAACCACCCAATTCTAACTCCAACCCTAACCCCAACACACCCCTAACCCTAATATCAACACTAACTTTAGCCCCAACTCTAACCCTAACTTTAGCCCCAACCCTAACCCTAATGGGAAAATGGAAATAAATACATTTTTTAATTTTATTATTTTTCCCTAAATAAGGGGGTGATAAAGGGGGGTTTGATTTGCTATTTATAGCGGGCTTTTATGTTTGGCAGCTGTCACACGCTAAAAGACGCTTTTTATTGCAAAAAATAGTTTTTGAATCACCACATTTTGAGAGCTATAATTTTTCCATATTTTGGCCGACAGAGTCATGTGAGGTCTTATTTTCTGCGGGACGAGTTGACGTTTTTATTGGTAGCATTTTCGGGCACATGACATTTTTTGATCGCTTTTTATTACGATTATTTGGAAGCAGAATGAACAAAAACAAGCAATTCATGAATTTCTTTTGGGGGGGGGGTGGAGGCGTTTATACCGTTCCGCATGTGGTAAAATTGATAAAGCAGTTTTATTCTTCGGGTTAGTACGATTACATCGATACCTCATTTATATCATTTTTTTATGTTTTGGTATTTATATAATAATAACCTTTATACATAAAAAATAATTATTTTTGCATCGCTTTATTCTGCGAGCTATAACTTTTTTATTATTTTGCTGATGAAGCTGTATGGCGGCTGAGGAAGCCGCCTCCCTGCAGGATCCGGAAGGACCCCGCGGCCATCTTGGATCCGGGGTCCTGTAGGGAGGAGGATCCCTCGGAACAGGTTTCGATAAATCGCGCTGTTCTGAGGGTCTCAGGGAAGCACGCAGGGAGCCCCATCCCTGTGCGATGCTTCCCTGTGCCCCCAGGTACACTGCGATCATCTTTGCATAGGACGTAGTATTCCGTCCTTGGGAATTAAGTCCAGGGCACATGGAAGGAATAGTACGTCAGATGGAATAAAGGGGTTAAAGAGAGTACTTACTTTTTCTCTTGTTTTATTTGGAAGGGATTCCATTACAAAAAACTGCTATTGGGTAAGCACACAGAGTTTCCCACAGATAGTAGAACGTTGGCGTCTTATTCACCTGCTAGCACATGTTCAGACAACACTAGTGGAGAAACATGGACAATAGAAAAGAAGTGTATGTAGCACTGCTGAGCAGCTCCATTTACCAAAACCCTTTGCAGAGCCATTTCTTTCTTTTGTCCATACGTCAAAAGGGAGGAAAAAGCAGAGTGAGGAGGAATTTCTGGAGGAGGCGATAGGGGCGATATAAAGGACAGCACAGATACTGATGGACCTGAATAAGACACCGACTGCGCTCAGGGGGAACACAGACAGCAGAAGGCCCCTGTGCAAGATATGAGCCCTTTACAGTCCAATAGCACATTATAACACAGATTTCCACCTGCTTTGTAGATGGAAGTGGCCCCTTTACCTCTTTGGCCCCTGGGCACCTCTGGTGTCAGTGCACAGGAACAGAAACTTGAGTCTGGAGTGAAAGTTAGCGCCGTCATGCAAGCTCGGCAACAGTGCAAGATATGTAATTTGGAGGGGGAAACAGTGCTCCAAGACAATGGCAACGCCAAGGGTGCATTGACGTGCCCCCATTTGCATATCGATTAATAGTACATTTTACCGGAGTTACATCACTAAAATGTATATTACTGGAATGATATTTATAGGGTCCAAGTCCCTATATAAATATTCAAGTAGCTAAGCTTGCAGTTTGAGAGCGACAGACTCCCTTCAAAGCAAATTGCCACTTTAAAACTGAAGCAGCAAATTTTGTATTAACCAAAATTTGTGTCAGTAAATATGTTGTTCCTAGTTTTTGCAGTTTAAGCCTGGTTCCTATCTCTCACCCAGTTCAGATGAAGCCTAGTTGGGCACATAGAGGCGCAAATCACAAGGGTTATGGACAATCCAACGTTAAGGTCACCTTGGCGTTGTTGGATGGCTTTTACACTTTATAAATTGTTACCCAAGTACTTTTCATTGTATAGCAATATTAGAATTCATGCAATAGTTAACTGCAGTGTACAGACGCACAGTGTATATACGTTTGTATACTGGCCATAGCACATTTGTGCACATGCATATTAGTGCAATGTTAAAAGCTGTGCATGCCCTTTTTAGTGTATGCATTGGGGGGGATGGACCAGGGCTATGAATTTGCTGTCCTATTTGGTGGAGTAAGAAAAAAATGGACCAACTCCAACTCCTAAAATATATAACAAATTGGCTACAGTGAGGCAGTGCTTCACTTTCTGCACATGCCCAGTAGCGAGGCAGTGCTGCACTTTCTGCGCATGCTCAGTAGTGAGGCAGTGCTGCACTTTCTGTACATGCTCAGTAGCGAGGCGGTGCTGCACTTTCTGTACATGCTCAGTAGCGAGGCAGTGCTGCACTTTCTGTACATGCTCAGTAGTGAGGCAGTGCTGCACTTTCTGTACACGCTCAGAAATGAGGCCGTGCTGCACTATCTGTACATGCTCAGTAGTGAGGCCGTGCTGCACGTTCTGTACATGCTCAGTAGTAAGGCAGTGCTGCACGTTCTGTACATGCTCAGTAGTGAGGCAGTACTACACGTTCTGTACATGCTCAGTAGTGAGGCAGTGCAGCACTTTCTGTACATGCTCAGTAGTGAGGCCGTGCTGCACGTTCTGTACATGCTCAGTAGTGAGGCAGTGCTGCACTTTCTGTACATGCTCAGTAGTGAGGCAGCGCTGCACTTTACATGCTCAGTAGTGAGAGAGTGCTGCACTTTAAATGCTCAGTAGTGAGGCAGTGCTGCACTTTACATGCTCAGTAGGGAGGCAGTGCTGCACTTTCTGTACATGCTCAGTAATGAGGAAGTGCTGCACTTTACATGCTCAGTAGGGAGGCAGTGCTGCACTTTCTGTACATGCTCAGTAGTGAGGCAGTGCTGTACTTTCTGTACATGCTCAGAAGTGAATCAGTGCTGCACTTTCTGTACATGCTCAGAAGTGAGGCAGTACTGCACTTTCTGTACATGCTCAGTAGTGAGGCCGTGCTGCACTTTCTGTACATGCTCAGTAGTGAGGCAGTGCTGCACTTTCTGTACATGCTCAGTAGTGAGGTAGTGCTGCACTTTCTGTACATGCTCAGTAATGAGGCAGTGCTGAGGGGTCAGGAGTGAGGGAAAGTGAGAAGTTGGGGGTTTGGCTTACCGACTCCAGAGCCCTGGTGTGGACCCGTCCTGGACTGTGTAGCCTTATCCAAACTTCCTTAACTCCTTAGTGACAAAGCCAAATTTTGCAATTCTGACTATTGTGACTTTATGTGGTTATAACTCTGGAACGCTTCAATGGATCCCACTGACTCTGAGAATGTTTTTTCGTGACATATTATACTTCATGATAATAGTAAAATGTATTTGATATGACTTACATTTATGTAAAAAACTGAAATTTTGCAAAAATTTTAAAAATTTAGCAATTTTCAAACTTTTAATTTTTGAGCCCTTAAATCAGAAAGTCATTTCACGCAAAATAATTAATAAATAAAATTTCCCCATGTTTACTTTACATCAGCACAATTTTGGAAACAATTTTTTTTGTTAGGAAGTACTTTCTGCACATGCTCAGTAGTGAGGCAGTGCTGCACGTTCTGTACATGCTCAGTAGTGAGGCAGTGCTGCACTTTCTGTACATGCTCAGTAGTGAGGCAGTGCAGTACTTTCTGTACATGCTCAGTAGGGAGGCAGTGCAGTACTTTCTGTACATACTCAGTAGGGAGGCAGTGCAGTACTTTCTGTGCATACTCAGTAGTGAGGCAGTGCTGCACTTTCTGTACATGCTCAGTAGTGAGGCAGTGCTGCACTTTCTGTACATGCTCAGTAGTGAGGCAGTCCTGCACTTTCTGTACATGCTCAGTAGTGAGGCAGTGCTGCACTTTCTGTACATGCTCAGTAGTGAGGCAGTGCCGCACTTTCTGTACATGCTCAGTAGTGAGGCAGTGCCGCACTTTCTGTACATGCTCAGTAGTGAGGCAGTGCCGCACTTTCTGTACATGCTCAGTAGTGAGGCAGTGCCGCACTTTCTGTACATGCTCAGTAGTGAGGCAGTGCTGCACTTTCTGCACATGCTCAGTAGTGAGGCAGTGCTGCACTTTCTGTACATGCTCAGTAGTGAGGCAGTGCTGCACGTTCTGTACATGCTCAGTAGTGAGGAAGTGCTGCACGTTCTGTACATGCTCAGTAGTGAGGCAGTGCTGCACGTTCTGTACATGCTCAGTAGTGAGGCAGTGCAGCACTTTCTGTACATGCTCAGTAGTGAGGCCGTGCTGCAATTTCTGTACATGCTCAGTAGTGAGGCCGTGCTGCACTTTCTGTACATGCTCAGTAGTGAGGCCGTGCTGCAATTTCTGTACATGCTCAGTTGTGAGGCAGTGCTGCACTTTCTGTACATGCTCAGTAGTGAAACATTGCTGCACTTTCTGTACATGCTCAGTAGTGAGGCAGTGCTGCACATTCTGCACTGCTCAGTAGTGAGGCAGTGCTGCACTTTCTGCGCATGCTCAGTAGTGAGGCAGTGCTGCACTTTCTGCACATGCTCAGTAGCGAGGCAGTGCTGCACTTCTGCACATGCTCAGTATTGAGGCAGTGCTGCACTTTACATGCTCAGTAGTGAGGCGGTGCTGCACTTTCTGTACATGCTCAGTAGTGAGGCGGTGCTGCACTTTCTGTACATGTCAGTAGTGAGGCAGTGCTGAACTTTCTGTACATGCTTAGTAGTGAGGCAGAGCTGCACTTTCTGTACATGCTCAGTAGTGAGGCAGTGCTGCACGTTCTGTACATGCTAGTAGTGAGCTGCGCACTTCTGACATGCTCAGTAGTGAGGCAGTGCTGCACTTTCTGTACATGCTCAGTAGTGAGGCAGTGCTGCACTTCTGTACATGCTCAGTAGTGAGGCAGTGCTGCACTTTCTGACATGCTCAGTAGTGAGGCAGTGCTGCACTTTACATGCTCAGTAGTGAGGCGGTGCTGCACTTTCTGTACATGCTCAGTAGTGAGGCAGTGCTGCACTTTCTGTACATGCTCAGTAGTGAGGCAGTGCTGCACTTTCTGTACATGCTCAGTAGTGAGGCAGTGCTGCACTTTCTGTACGTGCTCAGTAGTGAGGCGTGCTGCACTTTCTGTACATGCTCAGTAGTGAGGCAGTGCTGCACTTTCTGTACATGCTCAGTAGTGAGGCAGTGCTGCACTTTCTGTACATGCTCAGTAGTGAGGCAGTGCTGCACTTCTGTACATGCTCAGTAGTGAGGCAGTGCTGCACTTCTGTACATGCTCAGTAGTGAGGCAGTGCTGCACTTTCTGTACATGCTCAGTAGTGAGGCAGTGCTGCACTTTCTGTACATGCTCAGTAGTGAGGCAGTGCTGCACTTTCTGTACATCCTCAGTAGTGAGGCAGTGCTGCAACTTTCTGTACATGCTCAGTAGTGAGGCAGTGCTGCACTTCTGTACATGCTCAGTAGTGAGGCAGTGCTGCACTTCTGTACATGCTCAGTAGTGAGGCAGTGCTGCACTTTCTGTACATGCTCAGTAGTGAGGCAGTGCTGCACTTTCTGTACATGCTCAGTAGTGAGGCAGTGCTGCACTTTCTGTACATGCTCAGTAGTGAGGCAGTGCTGCACTTTCTGTACATGCTCAGTAGTGAGGCAGTGCTGCACTTTCTGTACATGCTCAGTAGTGAGGCAGTGCTGCACTTTCTGTACATGCTCAGTAGTGAGGCAGTGCTGCACTTCTGTACATGCTCAGTAGTGAGGCAGTGCTGCACTTGTACATGCTCAGTAGTGAGCAGTGCTGCACTTTGTACATGCTCAGTAGTGAGGCAGTGCTGCACTTTATAATGCTCAGTAGTGAGGCAGTGCTGCACTTTCTGTACATGCTCAGTAGTGAGGCAGTGCTGCACTTTCTGTACATGCTCAGTAGTGAGGCAGTGCTGCACTTTCTGTACTGCTCAGTAGTGAGGCGTGCTGCACTTTCTGTACATGCTCAGTAGTGAGGCAGTGCTGCACTTTCTGTACATGCTCAGTAGTGAGGCAGTGCTGCACTTTCTGTACATGCTCAGTAGTGAGGCAGTGCTGCACTTTCTGTACATGCTCAGTAGTGAGGCAGTGCTGCACGTTCTGTACATGCTCAGTAGTGAGGCAGTGCTGCACTTACTGTACATGCTCAGTAGTGAAGTGCTGCACTTGTATGCTCAGTAGTACGTGCTGCACTTCTGTACATGCTCAGTAGTGAGGCCGTGCTGCACTTTCTGTACATGCTCAGTAGTGAGGCCGTGCTGCACTTTCTGTACATGCTCAGTAGTGAGGCCGTGCTGCACTTTCTGTACATGCTCAGTAGTGAGGCCGTGCTGCACTTTCTGTACATGCTCAGTAGTGAGGCAGCGCTGCACTTTCTTAGTGAGACAGTGCTGCACATTCTGCACATGCTCAGTAGTGAGACAGTGCTGCACTTTCTGTACATGCTCAGTAATGAGGCACTGCTGCACTTTCTGTACATGCTCAGTAATGAGGCAGTGCTGAGGGGTCAGGAGTGAGGGAAATTGAGAAGTTGGGGGTTTGGCTTACCGACTCCAGAGCCCTGGTGTGGACCCGTCCTGGACTGTGTACCCTTATCCAAACTTTCTTAAGTCCTTAGTGAGCAAGCCAAATTTTGCAATTCTGACTATTGTGACTTTATGTGGTTATAACTCTGGAACGCTTCAATGGATCCCACTGATTCTGAGACTGTTTTTTCGTGACATATTATACTTCATGATAATGGTAAAATGTATTTGATATGACATTTATGTAAAAAACTGAAATTTTGCAAAAATTTTAAAAATTTAGCAATTTTCAAACTTTTAATTTTTGAGCCCTTAAATCAGAAAGTCATTTGACGCAAAATAATTAATAAATAAAATTTCCCCCATGTTTACTTTACATCAGCACAATTTTGGAAACAATTTTTTTGTTAGGAAGTTATAAGGGTTAAAAGTTGGCCAGCGATTTCTCATTTTTCCAACAAATTTACAAAACCATTTTTTTAGGGACCATATTACATTTAAAGTGACTTTGGGGGGTTTATATGACAGAAAGTACCCTAAAGTGATGCCATGCCAAAAACAGCACCCCTCAAGGTGTTCAAAACTACGTTCAAAAAGTTTATTAACCCTTCAGTTGCTTCATGAGAACTAAAGAAATGTGGAAGGAAAGAATGAACATTTAACTGTTTTCACAAGAAATTTTCTTTAGACCCAAACTTTTTCATTTTCACAAGGTTAACAGGAGAAAATGGACCACAAAAGTTTTTGTACAATTTCTCTTGAGCATGCCGATACCCATATGTCTGGGCAATCTACTGTTTGGGGGCACAGTGGAGGTCAGAAGGGGAGGAGCACCGTTTGACTTTTTGAACGCAAGATTGTCTGTAATCGGGAGCGGACGCCATGTCGCATTTGGAGAGCTCCTGATGTGGGGGGTTTCTACTGTTTAGGCACAAGTGACCCCATTTTGGAAACCACACCCCTCAAGGATTTTATCCAGGGGTATACTGAGCATTTTGAACCCACAGGTACGACACAGAATTGGATAACATTAGGTCATCATATTAAATACATCGTCATTAGGGCTGAGCACAAGTGCTTGCTATTCCAGTTTGCATCAGGTGCTCGGGTGTGCACTGAATATTGCGGGTGCTCGAGTGACAAGCTCAAATCCCTGCCCTGCATGTTTAACGGCTGTTAGACACCCAAAAAAACCATGCGGGGATCCGCGATACTCTGTGCATGCCCAATCACCCAATGCAAACTCGAGTAGCGAGCACTTGCTCTCAACACTAGCCGTGTTTTCTTCTTATATACTTTTGAAAAATCCCAAACGTTAACTCCAACCCTAAAACAACCTCAATCCTAACTGCATAGAAAAAAAAAAAAAAAGTAAAAATTTTATTCTACAATTTTTATTTAACTAAGGGAGTGACAATGGAGAATTTGAGTTACATTTTTTTCATTTTGATCACTGAGATAGACCCTAAGGAACAAATGGGAAAAATTCCCTATTGTTGCCGAGTAGCAGCCGGCAGATCTCGGCGGATGCACTGCGCACGTGCCTGCCATTTTTTTTTTTCAGGATGATGATGCTGAGAACCAAGGGACAGCTCAGGAGGGCTCGAAGATGGCGGAGGTATCGGCAGTGGATCGGGCGGACCCCATTTCGTTTTTTTCTGACATATTAGATTATATCAGAGGACAGAGAAATAAATTGTAAATCGCACTTTTTTGTTGTGTGATTGCCGTTATTTGATGAATAACGGCGATCACGTGACAGTGGATTGTAAAAACTGGCCCTGATCATGAGACCCCCAAGATTTTCCGACACTGGAGGGCGCTATACCCTTATTTCTCAGCGACATTAAAGTGGCGATGAAGAATAAGTACCCTTAACTGCCACCGTTAATAGGCGTATCGGCAGTCGTTAAGGGGTTAAGCCTGGTTGCTATCTCTCGCGCAGTTCATTGAGGCCTGTTTGGGTACATGGGGAGGTGAATCACCTTAGTTAAGGATCATCCAAGGCTAAAGAGTAACCATCATTATAATTTATATTTCATAAATCAACAGTACGTGAAAATAAGCAACTTTCTAATAGATCTCAAAGAAATTAGCTTATTTCTCCTCCAGGACTGATCACTCAAAATTCTCAATTCACAGGTAAAATCTGTAACCAGTGAAGACAGACTTGTATCTGAGACATAATTTTATCAGTAGCAACTGCCATTTCCTATGTGGCGGCAATAGAGAGGGATAAGTTTTAGGCAGAGCTCCTCCCTCAAGTCTACATAGAAACCTATGAGCACCAACTGTCACTTCCTATCTAAGTAATGTAAAACTCTGGCTTGACTTACAGAATTGAGAATTTTGGAAAAGAATGAGGAGTCCTGGAGGAGAAAAAAAATACGGATTTTTGTGTTACTCACCGTAAAATCCTTTTCTCCGAGACGCTCATTGGGGGACACAGGACTGTGGGTGTATGCTACTGCCGCTAGGAGGCTGACACTAAGTAAACATAAAAAAAGGTTAGCTCCTCCTCCGCCGTATACACCTCAGCACTGGCCGCAGGCAAACCCAGTTTAGTGCAAAAAGCAGTAGGAGGCTAAAACATAAATCAGAGTTAACACAGATACAGTATATCCAGAAGAAAAAAACTGCTGATACAGACTTACGGAAAATAGAGTTAACTCAAAACAAAGCCAGCCGGCTCTTAGGGAGGGTGCGGTGTCCCCAATGAGCGTCTCGGAGAAAAGGATTTTACGGTGAGTAACACAAAAATCCGTATTTCTCCTTCGTCTCATTGGGGGACACAGGACTGTGGGACGTCCCAAAGCAGTCCCTTGGGTGGGAAACAGACTCCACAGTGTAATTTATAATCAAGCATTGCTTATAGGTGCGCAACCGCGCCCTGAAGAATCCTTCTACCCAGACTGGCATCCGCAGAAGCCTGGGTATGGACATTATAATGCTTGGAAAAGGTATGCAGACTGGACCAGGTTGCTGCCTTACAAACCTGCTCCACCGAAGCCTGATGCCGAAGGGCCCAGGAGGCACCCACCGCTCTGGTGGAGTGAGCCTTGATCCCTGCAGGAACCACCGCGCCTCTGATGCGGTAAGCCTCCTGAATGGCTAACCGAATCCACCTAGCCAAGGTTGATTTAGAGGCAGCGAGTCCCTTCCTGCGACCATCAGGAAGGACAAACAGCGTGTCCGTCTGTCGAAAGGACGCCGTCCGAGATACATATCTCCTGAGTGCTCTCACCAGATCCAGCGTATGGAGAGCCTTCTCCACTCGGTGCGTCGGAGCTGGCAAAATGAGGGCAAAACAATGTCCTCATTAATATGAAATGAGGACACGACTTTAGACAAAAAAGGTGGTGTTGGTCTGAGCACTACCTTATCCTGATGGAAAAGCAAGTACGGAGCTCGACAAGACAGTGCAGCCAGCTCCGAAACCCGCCTTATGGATGTTATGGCTACCAAAAACACCACTTTCCAGGAAAGAAATGACAGAGAAACCTCCTGCAAAGGTTCAAAAGGAGACTCTTGCAGGACTCCCAGGACTAGATTGAGGTCCCAAACCTCTAAAGGAGTCTTGTAGGGAGGAACTATATGGACAACCCCCTGAATAAAGGTCCTAACCTGAAAATTAGACGCGATCTTTCGCTGAAAAAGAACCGACAAGGCTGATATCTGTCGTCTAAGAGTACTAGGCGCTAGACCTGAATCTAGGCCCGCCTGGAGAAAAGATAGAATGTTTGGAATTGAAAAGAGAAGCGGGGAACAACCATGTTCCCTGCACCAATCAAAAAAGACCTTCCAAGTACCGTGGTAGATGCGAGCCGAGACGGGCTTTCGGGCGCTAGCCATCGTCGCGGCGACCTTTTTAGAGAATCCAGCCCTGGTCAGGATCCAAGATTCAACGGCCAGGCCGTCAAACACAGGACCGCTGAGTTCTGGTGGTAAACTGGGCCTTGGGAGAGAAGGTCCGCGCGCTCTGGCAGTCGCCAGGGTGCGTCGGCGAGCAATTGTACCAGCTCCGCGTACCATGAGCGACGCGGCCAATCCGGAGCGATTAATATCGCTGGGACCCCTTCTAACCTGATCTTTCTGATCACCCTTGGGAGCAGAGCTATTGGTGGAAACAAGTATGGAAGATGAAACTGATTCCACGGTAGAACCAGGGCATCCACTGCAATTGCCTGCGGATCCCGGTACCGGGAAACAAAGTTGGGCACCTTGGCATTTATCTTGGAAGCCATCAGGTCCACATCTGGGGTTCCCCAGCGTCGGCATATCTGCTGAAAGATCTCGGGATGTAGAGACCATTCCCCTGACGCTACGCCGTGACGGCTGAGAAAATCTGCTGCCCAGTTTTCCTCGCCCGGAATGTGGACTGCTGAAATCACAGAGTGATTTACCTCTGCCCAGGTCAGAATCTGTTTTACCTCGTGCATGGCCATCCTGCTGCGGGTACCTCCCTGATGGTTTATGTATGCCACCGCCGTAGCATTGTCCGATTGTATTCGGACTGGGCGGCCCGCCAGATGCTGGTGAAACTGCCTCAAAGCCAGCCGAACAGCTCGGATCTCTAAAATATTGATCGGGAGGGTCGATTCTTGCTGAGACCAAGTTCCCTGAGCTGTGTGGTGACGAAACACTGCTCCCCATCCGAGCAGGCTGGCATCCGTTGTGACTACCAACCAAAAATTTGGAGGAAACAAACGACCCTGTCGAAGAGTGGTGTCCCTCGTCCACCACGTAAGAGTCTGTCTGACCTGCAGGGACAGACGGCACCGCAGATTGAGGGAGTAAGGCTGTGGTTCCACGGTCCGGAACCACAGCGCTTTGGACGGAGCGGAAATTCCGCTCCGTCTAAGCCCCGCCCCTGACGCGCGATCTTTCCGGAGGTGTTCAGGACACCTCCGGAACACCTCCGGAAAGAGCGCAGGGCTACATAGCCCTGTGTTAATTCTGTTGCGGCGACGCACCGTCGCTGCAACACGCGAGGACATGCTGCGGTCTGAAAAGACGCGCCGCATGTCCGTTTACGCAGGTTTGCCACCTGCGTATTGTTACGCATAGTGGAGACGGGATTTCTTGAAATCCCCTCCACTATGCTGTAACATCTGGATGCTGCGTGTTTGGCGCTGCGCCAGCGCACAGCGCCAAACACGCAGCGTTTCCTGACCGTGGAAACTCACCCTAAGGGCTCCCGTCCTATACTGCCAAGAGTGCATGCTGAAGGGGGCGAAGATGAAACTGGGCAAATGGAATAGCCTCGATTGCCGCCACCATCCTTCCTAGGACCCTCATGCAAAACCGGATGGTGTGAGGAATCGGTTGGCGAAGGATCCGTACCTCTTGACGGAGAACTAAGGCCTTGTCCTGAGGAAGAATTATCAACCCTTGAGCGGTGTCGAAATTCATCCCTAAAAGGTGATCTTCCGAGATGGAACGGGAGATGATTTCCTCATATTCACCAGCCACCCCAGGCGAGCAAGGGTGTCTAATGTAATGATGACACTTTCCTCGCAGGTTTGAAAAGACGGACCCTTGATGAGGAGGTCGTCTAAGTAAGGCAGAATGACTATCCCCCTGGAGTGCAGAATGGACACAACAGCAGCCATGACCTTTGTGAACACCCCAGGGGCTGTGGCTAGCCCGAATGGCAGGGCTGCAAACTGAAGATGAAGTTTGCCAATGGCAAACCGAAGAAACCTTTGATGAGGGGGAAATATGGGAATGTGAAGATAAGCATCCTGTATGTCTATTGATGCTAGAAATTCCCTTTTTCCATGGCTGCAATGACCGAACGGAGAGACTCCATTCGGAAATGTCGAATTTTGACAAAACGGTTTAGTCGCTTTAGATCCAGAATGGGCCTTACGGTACCGTCCTTCTTGGGTACAATGAACAGGTTGGAATAAAACCCCTGACCTCTTTCGACCTCCGGTACAGGTACGACAACCCCGCTGTGCCGAATAGACTCGACCGCCTTGAATAAGGCGCGAACCGAGACTCTTCCTTGGGAAGGCGCGAGGGAAAAAAATGATTTGAGGGAAGGCTGGTAAATTCTATTTTGTACCCCGAGGAGACTAACTCCCTGACCCACTCGTCGTGAGTAATTGATAGCCAAATGGGGCGAAACCAGAGTAAGCGGCCGTCTACTCTGGATGAATTGACCGGATTCTGCCTCCAGTCATTTGTCCGAATATCTTTGGGGTTTGGACCCTCTAGATCTTGGCTGTTGAGATCGCCCTCTTCCCAGAGGGTTGGTCCTGTAGGAGACCTGGCGATCTCTGGCCTGATTAGGTCGACCTGAACCGCTGGAGGTGGCAGGCGCGGCCCAACCTGGGTTACGAAAGGCTCTAAAGCGAGGCTGAAGCTGTCGACGAAAAGGCTGTCTAATCTTCTGCTGAGGAAGGAAACTGCTCTTCCCTCCCGTCGCATCAGATATGAGCTAATCCAGCCTTTCGCCAAATAACTGACCACTCTGATAAGGTAAGGATGTAAGAGATTTCTTTGAGGTTGAGTCCGCTCGCCAAGTTCTTAACCACAGGTGTTGTGAATGGGTTTGAGATGAGTTCTGAGCAGAGGCTCCCTCTGGTGGTTACAAGCGGTACTAGTGAAGATTGTGGAGAACGGGGAATCAGGTGTTACTGACTGGTCTTATATAAGGCAGTCATTTTCCCATCAGGGTTGCCGGTGATCAATTGTTCTGGTCTGAATCCTTCATTCCAGTTTCCCTTGTAGCCTGCTGTGTCTTGTCTGCATCTCCTGCTTCCAGATATGTCTTTTTCTTCTTTTGTGTTTTTGCTGTATTTTTGCATTTTGTCCTGCACTTCTGTGGGGGCCTTCTGGGTCCCCTCCGGGGGCTTTTGCCCTCTCAGTTTGTTCAGCCACTTAGTTTTGTACTTTTGCTTTTCCAGTTTTTTTCAGTGGCTGCTGTTTTTATTTTGTTACACCAGAGAGCTAATTTAGGTGGTAGAGGTCGTGTGATCTCAGGTGATTTTGAAATTAGTAGAGTTGGTGTTTTTCAGGGTTTTCTGAGATTGCAGTAAGTACCCTTCCTGTCCTTTTCTATTTAGATAGTTTGGGCCCCAGCGTTTGCTCATACTATTTTCTTTCTGTGTCAGTAATTCCTCTTGTCTAACCGCCATTACATGTTTGGGGGCTTTCTATTATCTTTGGGGTTCTGCTCCGGGGCAGATAGCTTTCCTATTTCTATCTTTAGGTGTAGTTAGTTTCTCAGGCTGTGACGAGGCGTCTAGGACCAACGTAGGAACGCTCCACGGCTGCCTCTAGTTGTGGTGGTTAGTCAGGGTACTGCAATCTCATAGATTCCAACTGCTCTGGTGTATTGCCTTTTTTACCTGCACTCCTCAGCTACCGAAACATAACAGTATCACCGGCCACAAAAAATAGAAAATTGTATGGTACTCACAGAAGGGAAAAAATATTGTGATAGAAAAAAGGTTGTCAGAGTTGTCAGAGATATTTTTCTGTTTGTTGCATTTTTTTTTTTTCCTCTGTATCTCTGGGTGCTGGGGAGGATCTTTTTTCCCAATGGAGTTTGCACAGTTGTCTGGCCGTGTGGATCAGCTTGCCACTGAGGTTCGGAGTATTGCTATCTATCTTGCTGGGTTGCCTGTTGTGGAACCTAGGATCCCCATGCCAGATTTGTTTTTAGGGGATCGAGCTAAGTTTCAGAATTTCAAAAATAATTGTAAATAGTTTTTTGCCTTAAAATCTAAGTCCTCAGGAAACGCAGCGCAGCAGGTTCAAATTATCATCTCTCTCCTGCGCGGCGATCCTCAGGATTGGGCTTTTTCCCTGATACCTGGGGATCCTATTTTGAGTGATGTTGATGCGTTTTTTCAGGCTTTGGGGTTATTGTACGATGAGCCTAATGTCACTGATCAAGCTGAAAAAGCCTTGTTGGCATTAAATCAGGGGCTTGATGACGCTGAGTTATACTGTCAGAGATTCCGTAGGTGGGCAGTCCTGACCAAATGGAATGACGACGCTTTGGCGGCCCTTTTCCGGAAGGGTCTGTCAGATAATGTAAAGGATGTTATGGTGGGATTCCCTGTCCCCTCTGGTCTCAATGATTCTATGTCATTAGCGATTCAAATTGACAGACGTTTGCGTGAGCGGAGAAGTATGCGTGGAGTGGTGTTGCCTTGTGAACCAGCTCCTGAAAACATGCAGTGTGATAGAGTGGTGTCTGGGGCACAGCGTCATGAGTTTCGAAAGCGCAATGGGTTATGTTTCTACTGTGGTGATGCCTCTCATGCTATTTCAGTCTGCCCTAAGCGGGGAAGACGTTTTGCACGCTCAGTTGTCTTGGGTAGTGTTCAGACTAAGTTTTTATTAACTGTCACTCTGATATGCTCTCTGTCCTCATTTTCTGCTCAGGCTTTCGTTGATTCTGGAGCAGCTATTAACCTGATGGATTATGATTTTGCTAAACGTTGTGGGTTTCCCTTGATACCCCTACAGAAGTCTATTCCCCTACTGGGGATCGATTCTACCCCTTTGGCTGAGAATAAACCCCAGTTTTCTACTCAGGTGATAATGAGGGTTGAACCTGATCACCAGGAGTGCTGCAAATTTTTGGTTCTGTATAATCTGCATGATATTATCGTGCTGGGTTTCCCTTGGTTACAGTCTCATAATCCTGTTTTGGATTGGAAGTCTGTGTCTGTGGCCAGTTGGGGCTGCCAATGTGTTAATACCAACACTCCTGTTTTTTCTGCCTCCCCCCAAGCTCAGGATGTTCCTGACTTTTTGTTTGATTTTTCTGATGTGTTTAGCGAAAGTAAATCTGCATCCTTGCCTCCCCCTAGGAGCTATGACTGCGCTATTGAATTAGTGCCGGGTAGTAAATTCCCTAAAGGTCGCCTTTTTAACTTGTCTGTACCTGAACATGACGCTATGCGGTCTTATATCAAGGAATCATTGGAGAAGGGTCATATCAGACCATCCTCTTCACCCTTAGGTGCCGGTTTTTTCTTTGTGGCCAAAAAAGATGGTTCATTAAGGCCGTGTATTGATTATCGTCTCTTGAACAATATTACTGTGAAATATCAATACCCGTTACCCTTGATTTCTGACCTGTTTTCCAGGGTGAAAAATGCTACTTGGTTTACCAAGCTTGACCTCAGGGGGGCGTATAACCTTATTCGCATTAAGCACGGGTATGAATGGAAGACGGCATTCAATACCCCTGAAGGGCATTTTGAGTACCTAGTGATGCCCTTTGGGCTCACTAATGCTCCTTCCGTCTTCCAGTCCTTCATGAATGACATTTTCAGGGATTTTGTGGACAAATTTCTGATTGTTTATTTGGATGATATCTTGATTTTTTCTAATGACTGGGACTCTCATGTGAAACATGTTCGAACTGTGTTCCAGATTTTGAGAGAGAATGCTCTGTATGTGAAGGGATCAAAGTGTCTTTTTGGCGTACAGAAGATCTCATTTCTGGGATTCATTTTGTCCCCATCTGTTATTGAAATGGACCCGGTCAAGGTTCAGGCCATCTGTGATTGGGTCCAACCTACTTCATTAAAGGCTCTTCAGAGATTTTTGGGTTTTGCCAATTTTTATCGTAAATTTATTGGTAATTTCTCGGTTATTGTTAAACTATTAACTGATTTGACCAGAAAGGGTTCTGATGTGGTGAATTGGCCTCCTGAGGCAGTCTCTGCGTTTCAGGAACTTAAGCAGAGATTCACTTCTGCTCCTGTTCTACGGCAGCCTGATATTTCTCTGCCATTTCAGGTGGAGGTTGATGCCTCTGAAATTGGGGCAGGTGCCGTTTTGTCCCAAAAAGATCCAGAGACCTCTAAAAGTAACCCTTGTACCTTTTTCTCTCGAAAATTTTCTCCTACTGAACGTAATTATGACGTGGGTAATCGGGAGTTATTGGCCATGAAGTGGGCTTTTGAAGAGTGGAGACATTGGCTGGAGGGAGCCAAACATCAGGTGGTGGTCCTTACGGACCATAAGAATCTGGTCTATCTGGAATCTGCCAAGCGACTCAATCCTAGACAGGCCAGGTGGGCCTTGTTTTTCACACGTTTTAATTTTGTGGTTTCCTTTCTTCCTGGCACTAAGAATGTTAAGGCGGATGCCCTCTCGAGGAGCTTCCTTGCGGACTCTCCTGAGCTATCTGATCCCTCTGTTATTTTGAAGGAGGGTGTAGTTCTTTCCGCCATCTCGCCCAATTTGAGACTTGCTCTGGAGGGGTGTCAGGAGGATAGACCCGAGCGCTGCCCTGTTGGAAAATTGTTTGTCCCGGACCAATGGAAAAAGAGTGTGATGTCTGAGATTCATTGTTCCGCATTGGCTGGGCATCCCGGAATTTTTGGTACCAGAGACTTGGTTAGTCGGTCCTTTGGTGGCCTACCTTGTCTCGTGATGTCAGGGAATTTGTGCAGTCCTGCGGGACTTGCTCTCGCTCCAAGCCTTGCTCTCGCTCTAGTGGTTTATTGATGCCATTGCCTGTGCCCAAGAGACCATGGACCCATATCTCTATGGATTTCATTTCCGATCTTCCTGTTTCTCAGAGAATGACCACCATCTGGGTAATTTGTGATAGGTTTTCCAAAATGATACATCTTGTGCCATTACCTAAGTTGCCTTCCTCCTCTGAATTGGTGCCGTTGTTCCTTCAGCACGTGGTTCGTTTACACGGCATTCCTGAGAACATTGTGTCTGACAGAGGAGTCCAGTTTGTTTCCAGATTTTGGAGGACTTTTTGTTCTAAACTGGGTGTTCAATTGTCTTTCTCCTCGGCATTTCATCCTCAGACCAATGGTCAAACTGAGAGAACAAACCAGACATTGGAGACTTATCTTAGATGCTTTGTGTCTGCTGATCATGATGACTGGGTCTCTTTTTTGCCTTTGGCTGAGTTTGCTCTTAATAATAGGGCTAGCTATGCCACTTTGATGTCTCCGTTTTTCTGTAATTCTGGGTTTCACCCTCGATTTTCTTCAGGACAGACGGAGGCTTCTGTCTGTCCAGGGGTTGACTCTGTTGTGGAGCGTATGCAACAGATTTGGGACCAGGTAGTGGAGAGGTTGTCCCTCTCTCAGGAGAAGGCCCAGCGGTTTGCTAACCGACATAGGACTGTTGGTCCTCGGTTTAAAGTGGGGGACTTGGTCTGGTTGTCCTCAAAGAATATTCCTATGAGAGTAGCATCTCCTAAATTTAAGCCTAGGTTCATTGGACCTTATAAGATCATGGAGATTATTAATCCTGTTTCTTTTCGTTTGCTTCTTCCAGGGACATTTAAGATCCATAACGTGTTCCACAAGTCCTTGTTGAAGAGGTTTGTTGAGCCAGTGGTTCCTGCTGCTGTGCCTCCTGACCCTGTTTTGGTTGAGGGCAATCTGGAGTATATGGTTGAGAAAATATTGGATTCTCGTTTTTCTAGACGGAAACTCCAGTATTTGGTTAAATGGAGAGGTTATGGTCAGGAAGACAATTCTTGGGTGTTTGCTTCGGACATCCATGCTAGGAGACTTATCCGTGCTTATCATAGAACTCATCCTGACCGACCTGGTTGCTCAAATGAGGGTTCGGTGACCCCTCCTCAAGGGGGGGGTACTGTTGTGAATGTGTTTGAGATGAGTTCTGAGCAGAGGCTCCCTCTGGTGGTTACAAGCGGTACTAGTGAAGATTGTGAGGACTGGGAATCAGGTGTTACTGACTGGTCTTATATAAGGGAGTCATTTTCCCATCAGGGTTGCCGGTGATCAATTGTTCTGGTCTGAGTCCTTCATTCCAGTTTCCCTTGTAGCCTGCTGTGTCTTGTCTGCATCTCCTGCTTCCAGATAAGTCTTTTCTTTTTTGTGTTTTTGCTGTATTTTTGCATTTTGTCCTGCACTTCTGTGGGGGCCTTCTGGGTCCCCTCCGGGGGCTTTTGCCCTCTCAGTTTGTTCAGCCACTTAGTTTTGTACTTTTGCTTTTCCAGTTTTTTTCAGTGGCTGCTGTTTTTATTTTGTTACACCAGAGAGCTAATTTAGGTGGTAGAGGTCGTGTGATCTCAGGTGATTTTGAAATTAGTAGAGTTGGTGTTTTTCAGGGTTTTCTGAGATTGCAGTAAGTACCCTTCCTGTCCTTTTCTATTTAGATAGTTTGGGCCCCAGCGTTTGCTCATACTATTTTCTTTCTGTGTCAGTAATTCCTCTTGTCTAACCGCCATTACATGTTTGGGGGCTTTCTATTATCTTTGGGGTTCTGCTCCGGGGCAGATAGCTTTCCTATTTCTATCTTTAGGTGTAGTTAGTTTCTCAGGCTGTGACGAGGCGTCTAGGACCAACGTAGGAACGCTCCACGGCTGCCTCTAGTTGTGGTGGTTAGTCAGGGTACTGCAATCTCATAGATTCCAACTGCTCTGGTGTATTGCCTTTTTTACCTGCACTCCTCAGCTACCGAAACATAACACACAGGGCTCTTCTGATAGCAATTGCATTAGCAGCAGATAGAGCTGCGCAATTTGCCGCATCCATGGAAGCGTTAATTAAGAAGTCTCCTGCAAGAGCTATCTGATTAGAGATCTCAGTTACCTCAGACGGTACTTCTATACCATGGAGAGCTCTATTTAGAGACTCCGACCAGGATATCATGGCCTTAGCAACCCAAGTTGCTGCAAAAGAAGGAGAGAGAGCAGAGCCTGATGCCTCAAACACTGAGCGGGCCAAGCTCTCAATCAGACGGTCCGTTGGATCCTTGATCGAGGAACCGTTGGGAAGGGAGAGAAGCGTCTTAGACGACAAACGCGACACAGGAGGGTCGACCGCAGGAGATTCCGCCCACTTCTTCAGAAGTTCGGGAGCAAAAGGATATCTAGTATTAATGGCCTTTTGTCCTGAGAAGCGCTTGTCCGGCTTCTCCCGATGGCGCTGCACAAGCTCTTCAAACTCAGGATGAGCACCAAAAACCTTATGAGTTTGCCTGGCTCGTTTGAAGGACACCTTATGACCAGAGGTCAAGGTGGACTCATCTTCTACCCCCAGGGATTGATTGACAGCTTCAATCAGACTGTCAATTGTCTCCTGACAATTTGGTGCTTCTAAATTGAGGGAACCTTCAGAATCGGAGTCTGAATATTGATCACTCGCCTCCAAAGGTGAGGGAGAGCGAGAAACTGAACTGAAGGATGCCGAGGCCTCGGACGGCATAGGCGACACAGTGTGGGTTCGCTTCCCCTGTGTCTGCCTGGTGAGAGTGTGGCCCCTGCAGGCCGGAGGTTCTTAAGACGTAGCCAAGACGGTTGAACCACTGTCCCTGCTCCTATCGGGAGCTTGAAGGGACTCAATTGCTCTCGTTAATGACGCCATAGATTGCGACAGAGATAGGGCCCACTCCGGGGGACCTGACGCACTGGGCTCTGCTACAGGTGAGGGCTCCTGAGCTCGTTCGAAGTTACAGGCTTCACAGACCCGACTAGTCTGGGCGTGCGGAAAAGGGGACCTACAGGCAATGCATGCCGTATACAGCACCGTGTGAGTCTTAGCCCTTCTGGACATACTGGATCTGTCAGAGTCCTTTTTGCAATTTATCTGGATGTGGCGGTGCGATGTAGCGGAGCGGAGCGCGGCGAAGCGGAGCAACCAGGCTGGAGGTAGTGGCACTTACCCCAGTCCTGTATCCCCGAATGTCTGAGAATGATGGTGCGAAGCGCTTGCGTAGAGGGTCACTGGGCGCAGGAGAGAAGACTTGAGGCTTCAGACTTCAAAAAAGCGCGCTCCCCTTTCAGGGGGGCGTGCCTAAATAGCCACAGCCTTAAGGGGAGGGGTCACGAGGTGCGGCCTAGCGCCGGCCAAAGCCGGGGACTAAATTTCTGGCGGAGGCCGCCCGAGAAACAGGGGGAGGGCCACCGGAGGTGTCGCTGCCGGGGCGGAGCCCGGTCTATCTTCCGGCCAAAGCCGGAAGCTAAATTAGACGCCGCGGCCTAGTCCCCGGCCGAAGCCGGGGACTAAATTTCCGCCCGCGGCCTAGTCCCCGGCCGAAGCCGGGGGCTAAATTTTTGGCGGCGGCCGCCCAGAAGCCGGGGGGCGGACCGCCGGAAGATGACGCTGTTTAGGGGGAGGAGCTCAGGCCGGGGACCGGAGCCCAGCCTCCTGCTCCTGGCTGAAGCCAGGCTGAATCCCCTACCGCCTCTCTGGGACGGTCTCACCAGCGAAGCGCTTGTTCCTGATCCTCCAGCACATCCCTCGGCCCCACACCGATACCGTTCACTGAAGGTGGGTCCGGGTTTCGTCTCTGGCCGTAGCTGCTTGTAGTGGACTCTGTCCTTTCAGACAATATTCCCAGCGTCTCGCCCAGTCTCAAATTAGAGGGGGGCTTGCGGAACAAAAAATGGGGGACGGTGCAGGCACCCTAACTCCATCACCCCTTCAGGGGGCGAGGAGAGGGACCGTCCGCCTCCTTGCAGCACCGCAGTCTAGCATTGGTGGTGCAGTGGGGGCCGCACGGACTATCTCCTGCCTCTGTACAACCTAGGGTTTCAATACCTTAGGGTGGTCAGGGCTGAGTCCGGCATTCGTGTCCCACGTCGCGGGAGAGGATACGTGGAGGCTTCACTCCACGTGCTCGCCCGTTGATGGTTTGGGGAGATCGGACCCCTTCAAAAGGGTCCGTCGCCCCTATCTCATCTTCGTGGGAAAAAGAAAAAAAAATAAAAAAAAATGGTCTGGAAAAAAAAAACAGACGTGTGCCTCCATCAGACACTAAGCATGAACTGGGTTTGCCTGCGGCCAGTGCTGAAGTGTATACGGCGGAGGAGGAGCTAACCTTTTTTTATGTTTACTTAGTGTCAGCCTCCTAGCGGCAGTAGCATACACCCACAGTCCTGTGTCCCCCAATGAGACGAAGGAGAAAAGTAGATTTCTCTAATAAGATATATTACAAACTTGCTTATTATTTTCTTGTTTTCTATTGAGTTATGAACTAAAAAAAAACAATGGCTTCTCTTTAAGCTCTTGTTGTCGTGGTTGGATGGTGTTTTCATTTCTTGATCAAAACATGGAAACTTAGTACATTATTGTTTTAAGTAGTATTTATTGCAGCTCTGAGATTAAAACCTAACGTAAGTGAGCTCTAACAAATTCCGCCACGTGTGCTGCTTCCATTTTTGCCAAACCATAAAATGAAGGATTTTGACAGTGGTTCTTTTTAATGGTATAAACTAGAAAAAGTTTCAGCAACTGCAAACTTTTGGATAGCAGTATACAAATGCAATAACATACAGTATATATTTCAATATCCACACACTCCATAGCTAACTTTTATCTGTGCTACATCTACCATCATGTACAGTACTGACGGACAGAGGATGAAGTACTCACCTCTCGAGTTTTGCCACAGAAGGGCTCAGCCATCGGAATGTGACAAACACCTGGGATACAGCTGGGTGACCCGTCGTAAAATGTCTGCTCTCTTTTTGTGGTCCTGTTGACACAATCGAACATATACAGTAATGAAATCTTCAGCAAGTTCTGCAAGAACACCCACCCCAAAGGAAACTGTCTGATCATTAGCCAGATACCATGCGGTGTGGAAATTACACTAATTGGCACGTGGTCGTCCATGCCCCTTCTTATATTAACCCTTGCCCTCTTGTTGGAAGAACCTCAAAAACAGTCTTAAACCACATAAATGCTGTGCAAGGAATTCTGGTGCATAGTGATGTTAATAAACACAAATATACCCAATAAAAAAAGCAACTTTCAATTTTATGGGTTTTATAAAATTGGAAACAAATAACATTGGAATGTATGGAAAACAATTATTTAATAAATTAGTCTTTCAAGGAATTGAAAGGGGATTTCCAAGCTGCCTAACCTAAACCACCCCTTCTGGTCATGAGGACCAGTCTTAGAAATGGTAACATCTGTTAAACTTGACATTATGTTGAATAGTGCCATCTAGTGGCAAAAAAAACGGTTTTCTTCATTGTTTAGGATTGGTTTAGGAAAAAGGTAAAGGTGACCTACATCACTTTCAGAGGTATCCACAGCCAACACGATTATCAAATTTTACAATTCTGACCAGTGTCACTTTATGTGGTAATAACTTACGCATGTCACAGATTCGGAGACTGTTTTTTCGTGACATATTGGGCTTCTTGTTCATAGTAAGTTGAGGGCGATATGATTTGTGTTTATTTAGAATATCAAAAATTTAACAAAAATGTTGAAAATTAGCAATTTTCGAACGTTGAAACTTTATGCCTAGATAGTCCTACCGCACAAAATAGGTTACGGTATTTTTACTGACACACCTTACTATAAGACGCACACCAAATTTACACAGCAGTAAATGGGAAAAACATTTTTCCTACTAATTAAAACTTCCCTGGCGGTGTAAAGTACAGGAGTCATTGTCACAAATCTTAATGTACTAGGGTAGAGTAGGGAGGTGATTAATCTGCTCGTGTCTCTCTGCAGTGTGTATTATCACGATATGCAACGCTGGCTAATAACGAAGAGCACTGCAGCAACTACTGCCTTCTTTTTATTATAGCCGACAATCAAGAATGACATCCCTGACCTCCAGCCAATTATATGATGTAAGGGACATTGGCGAGAGTTTACCTAAGCTATATTATACCCCCTTTACCTGCAGACTTTAGTGGCTCTCAGTAACATAGCAAATAATACAATTTATCAGCAAAAATTTGGAAAAAACTTAGCAATTTTAAAACTTTTTTAATTTTTACGCCCACAGAGTTATGTCACCCAAAATATTTAATAAATAACATTTCCCCCCACGTTTACATCAGCACAATCTTTTTTTAAACTTTTTTTTTTGTTAGGAACTTCTAACAGATTAAAGTTGACTAGCGATTTCTCATTTTTCCAACAAAATTTACAAAACCATTTACTTTTTTTTTTTTTTTAGGGATAACATGACATTTGAAGTGACTTTGAGGGGACTATGTGAGAAAATACCCAAAAATGACACCATTCTCAAAACTGCACCCCTCAAGGTGCTCAAAGCCACATTCAAGATGCTTATTAACCCTTCAGGTGCTGCACAAGAAATAATGGAATGGGAAAGGAAAAAATTAATATGTATTTTTTTGCAAAAATTTTAAATTTAGACCCAATTTTATTATTTTCACAAGGCTAACAGGAGAAAATAGACCCCAAAAATAGTTGTGCAATTTCTCCTCAGTATGCAGATACCCCATATGTTGGGGGAAAACTACCGTTTGGGCGCTCGGAAAGGAAGGCGTGACGTTTTGGAAAGCAGACAGATGGAATGGTCTGCGGGCGTCATGTCGCATTTGGAGAGTCCCCGATGTGCCTAAACAGTAGAAACCCCCCACAAGTGACCCTATATTGGAATTGATCTAGTGTTTTCCTGGTATGTGAATTTTATAATGTGGGTTAAAAGTTTAGCTGTAAATTTTCATTTTTTCCAACAAAATTTACAAAACCTATATTTTTAGGGACCACATCACATATGAAGTGACTGAGGGGCCTATGTGACAGAAAACCTTCAAACAAAACTACAACTCTAAATGTATGCAAAACCCCATTCAGAAAGTTTGTTAGTCCTTCAGGTTGTTCGCAAGAATTAGAGTAAACAAAAAAAAATATATATATATTTTTTTTTAACTAAAATGTTGATTTAGCCCCAAATTTTTCATTTTCACAAGGCAACAGAACAAATTGGATCATGCATTTGCATGTGCATTTTCTCCTGAGTATACAAATATCCCATACGAGGTCGGAAACTACTAGGTTTGGGTTCATGGGAAGGCTGGGAAGAAAAGGAGTACAATTTGAGTTGGAGTGTAAATTTAGCCGAAATAAATTTCTGATGCCATGTTACAGATTCAGAGTCCCCAAGGAGCCAAAACAGCAGAAATTTCCCACAATTGACCACGTTTTGGAAAATACACCCATCAAGGAATTAATGCACAGATGTGGTGATCATTTGCTTCACAAATTTTATTTTTTAACCCCTTTCTGCCATGCGACGTACTATCCCGTCCCGGCACATTAACCCCTGGCACACTGCGATCAAACATGATCGCGGTTACTGGGGGCACAGGGGAGCATCGCACAGGGACGGGGCTCCCTGCGTGCTCCCCTGAGGCCCTCAGAACAGCGTGATGTGACCGCGCTGTTCTGAAGGCCTCATCCCTGCAGGACCCCGGATCCAAGATGGCCGCCGGGTCCTGCAGGAAGCCTGCAGCACTGCCTGTGAGATCGCTGGTCTCACAGAGTGGTGTGCACACTGTGAGACTAGCAATCTGACCCTATACTGTAATGTCCCACCCTGGGACAAAGTAAAAAAGTTAAAAAAATAAAAAAAAAAGTGTAAAAAAAAAAATTCCAAAATAAAAGGAAAAAAAAAATATTCCCCAATAAATTCATTTCTTCCTGTAAATAAAAAAAACAAACCAATAAAAGTACACATATTTGGAATTGCCGCGTCCGTATCGACCCGCCCTATAGAACTGTCCCACTAGTTAACCCCTTTAGTGAACTCCTTAAAAAAAAAAAAAAACAAAGCAAAAAATCAATGCATTATCATCATACCGCCGAACAACAAGTAAAATAACACGCGATCAAAAAGACCGATATAAATAAACATGGTACCGCTGAAAATGTTACCTTTTCCCGCAAAAAATGAGCCGCCGTACAGCATCATCAGCGAAAAAATAAAAAAAGTTATAGCTCGCAGAATAAAGCAATGCAAAAATAATTATTTTTTATATAAAATTGTTTTTATTGTATAAAAGCGCCAAAACATAAAAAAAATTATATAAATGAGGTATCGCTGTAATCGTACTAACCGAAGAATAAAACAGCTTTATTAATTTTACCACACGCGGAACGGTATAAACGCCCCCCCCCAAAAGAAATTCATGAATTGATGATTTTTGTTCATTCTAACCTCGCAAAAATCGAAATAAAAAGCGATCAAATAAATGTCACGTGCTTAAAAATGGTACCAATAAAAACGTCAACTCGTACTGCAAAAATTAAGACCTCACATGACTCTGTGGGACAAAATATGCAAAAATTATAGCTCTCAAAATGTGGTGATGCAAAAACTATTTTTTGCAATAAAAAGCGTCTTTTAGCGTGACAGCTGCCAAACATAAAAAACCCGCTATAAATAGTAAATCAAACCCCCCCTTTATCACCCACTTAGTTAGGGGAAAATATAAAATTAAAAAAATTATTTATTTCCATTTTCCCATTAGGGTTAGGGTTGCGCCTAAAGTTAGGATTAGGGTTAGGGGTGTGTTAGGGTTAGGTTTGTGGTTAGGGTTGGGACTAGGGTTAGGTGTGTTGGGGTTAGGGTTGTAGTTAGAATTGGGTGTTTCCACTGTTTAGGCACATCAGGGGCTCTACAAATGTGACATGGCATCTGATCTCAATTCCAGCCAATTCTGCGTTGAAAAAGTCAAACGGTGCTCATTCACTTCTGAGCTCTGCCATGCGCCCAAACAGTAGTTTACCCCCACATATGGGATATCAGCGTACTCAGGACAAATTGCACAATAACTCTTGGGGTCCAATTTCTTCTGTTACCCTTGGGAAAATAAAAAATTGGGGGCGAAAATATCATTTTTGTAAAAAAAAAAAAAAATGATTTTTTTGTTTTTACGGCTGTACGTTATAAACTTCTGTGAAGCACTTTGGGCTTCATAGCGCTCACCACACATCTAGATAAGTTCCTTGTGGGGTCTATTTTCCAAAATGGGGTCATTTGTGGGGGTTTCCACTGTTTAGGCACATCAGGGGCTCTCCAAATGCAACATGACGCCCGCAGACCATTCCATCAAAGTCTGCAATCCAAAACGTCACTACTTCCCTTTCGAGCCCCGACGTGTGCCCATACAGTAGTTTTCTCACACATATAGGGTATCGCGTACTCAGGACAAATTGGACAACAACTTTTGGTGTCCAAGTTCTCCTGTTACCCTTGTGAAAATAAAATATTGGGGGCGAAAATAATCATTTTTGTAAAAAAAAAAAAAAAAAAAAAGATTTTTTATTTTTACGGCTGTACGTTATAAACTTCTGTGAAGCACTTTGGGGTTCAAAATGCTCACCACACATCTAGATAAGTTCCTTGGAGGGGGTCTTTTTTCCAAAATGGGGTCACTTGTGGGGGGGTTTCCACTGTTTAGGCACATCAGGGGCTCTCCAAACGCGACATGACGCCCGCAGACCATTCCATCAAAGTCTGCAATCCAAAACGTCACTACTTCCCTTCCGAGCCCCGACGTGTGCCCATACAGTAGTTTTCTCCCACATATTGCATATCAGCGTACTCAGGACAAATTGGACAACAACTTTTGGGGTCCAATTTCTCCTGTTACCCTTGGGAAAATAAAAAGTTGGAGACTAAAAGATCATGTTTGTGGAAAAAATATGATTTTTTATTTTCATGCTCGGGCGTTATAAACTTTAGTGAAACACCTGGGGTTTCAAAGTTCTCACCACACATCTAGATAAGTTCCTTGAGGGGTCTAGTTTCCAAAATGGTGTCATTTGTGGGGGGTTTCTACTGTTTAGGCACATAAGGAGCTCTCCAAACACGACATGGCGTCCAGCCAATTCTGTGTTGAAAAAGTCAAACGGCGCTCCTTCACTTCCGAGCTCTGCCATGCACCCAAACAGTGGTTTACCCCCACATATGGATTATCAGCGTACTCAGGACCAATTGCACAATAACTTTTGGGGTCTTGTTACCCTTGGGAAAATAAAAATTGGGGTGAAAAGATCATTTTTGTGGAAAAAAATATGATTTTTTAATTTTACGGCTCTACGTTATAAACTTGTGTGAAGCACTTGGGGGTTCAAATTGCTCACCACAGATCTATATAAGTTCCTTAGGGGGTCTAGTTTCCAAAATGGGGTCACTTGTGGGGGGTTTCCACTGTTTAGGCACATCAGGGGCTCTCCAAATGCAACATGGCGTCCAATCTCAATTCCAGCCAATTTTGGTTGGAAAAAGTCAAATGGTGCGCCTTCCATTCCGAGCACTGCCGTGCGCCCAAACAGTGGTTCCCCCCCACATATGGGGTATCAGCGTACTCATGACAAATTGGACAACTTTTGTGGTCCAATTTCTCCTGTTACCCTTGGGAAAATAAAAAATTGGTGACTAAAAGATAATTTTTGTCGGAAAAAAATAGGATTTTTTATTTTCATGCCCGGGCATTATAAACTTGTGTGAAGCACTTGGGGGTTCAAAGTGCTCACCACAGATCTAGATAAGATCCTTAGGGGGTCTAGTTTCCAAAATGGGGTCACTTGTGGGGGGTTTCACTGTTTAGGCACATCTGGGGCACTGCAAACGGAACATGACCCCCATCAACGTCTGCATTCCAAAATGTTATTACTTCCTTTCCAAGCCCTGCCGTGCGCCCAGTTTCCCCTCCCCACATATTGGACAACTTTTGGGGTCCAATTTCCTTGGGAAAAATAAAAAATAAAAAATCATTTTTGTGGAAAATTGTTTTTTTTTTTTTTTCTCACCCAGGCATTATAAACTTTTGTGAAACACTTTTTAGGCGCATCAGAGGCTCTCCAAACGCGACATGGCATCCAATCTCAATTCCCGCCAATTTTGGTTTTAAAAAGTCAAACGGCGCTCCTTCCCTTACGAGCTCTGCCGTGTGCCCAAACAGTGGTTTTCCCCCACATATGGGGTATTGGCGTACTCAGGAGAAATTGCACAACAACATTATCTGTTCATTTTCTCCTTTTACCCTTATGAAAATGAAAAAAAGTTTGTAAAAGATCATTTTTGTGACTAAAAAGTTAAATATTCATTTTTTCCTTCCACGTTGCTTCAGCTCCTGTGGAGCACCTGAAGGGTTAATAAACTTCTTGAATGTGGTTTTGAGTACCTTGAGGGGTGCAGTTTTTAGAATGGTGTAATTTTTGGGTATTTTCTGCCATATAGACCCCTCAAAGTGACTTCAAATGTGAGGTGGTCCCTAAAAAAAATGGCTTTGTAAATTTTGTTGTAAAACTGAGAAATCGCTTTTCAACTTTTAACCCTTATAATTTCCTAACAAAAAAAATTTTGGCTCCAAAATTGTGCTGATGTAAAGTAGACATGTGGGAAATGTTATTTCTTAACTATTTTGTGTGACATATTTCTCTGTTTTAAGGGAATAAAAATTCAAAGTTTGAAAATTGCAAAATTTTTAAAATTTTCGCCATATTTGCGTTTTTTCAAAATAAACAGAAGTTATATCGAAGAAATTTTACCACTATCGTGAAGTACAATGTGTCACGATAAAATCTCAGAATCGCGAAGATCCGTTGAAGCGTTCCAGAGTTATAACCTCATAAAGAGACAGTGGTCAGAATTGTAAAAATTGGCCCGGTCATTAACGTGCAAACCACCCTTGGGGTGAAGGGGTTAAATCATGTCATAATATATTGAGCTGTGAAAAATTAATATTCTATTTTTTCCCACAAATGTGTTACTTTACCCCCACATATCTCATTTTCACAAGGGTAACCTCACATGTGGTCAGAAATTACTGTTAGGGCACATAGCAGGTCTGGGAAGGGAAGAAGCGCTATTTGATTTTTTTTTTGCTGGAACAAATTATGGATGCATGTTGCATTTAGAGAGCCCTGAGGTGCCAAAAATAACAGAAACTTCCCCATAAGTGACCCCATTTTGGAAATTACCCCTCTGAGAATTACAGGTGTAGTGATGATTTTGAGTCCATGGGTGTTTTCCAGAAGCAAGCAGGCAGTGAATGTTGCCAAAATGAAAATTGACAATATGCCATTGTAGTGACCATACATTGTGCCAGCTCATTGATCTCATGACATGTACCTCTTAAATTAAGTGGGCTCTCCACACTATAGTACTAAACATGAGAGAGCTAAATGTGTTGGGGCTTAGAAGGAAGAGGGGGTATTTGGATATGAGAGCACAGATTTTTCTAGATTTCTTTAGAGGAGAGCTATGTCACTTTTGTAGAGCCTTTGTGCTGCCTGTAACATATGACGGACCTGCTTTTTGGGGTGGAGTTGAAGCTATCATGGGAACATTTTAGGGAACACACCATTTTGTATGACTTTCAGCCTAAGGTTCACATTTATGTTTCCATCTAAAGCTCTGAAATACGTGATTTACACAGAACCTTTGAAGGATCCATTCACAAGAATGAGGCAGATGGAGTCACTTTGGACGCTGCTTGGCCTCTGTTCAGAAGTTTCCTTTTTTTTGCCAGGGGTGCTCAAAACCGTGCTTTTGTTCATGCCTAAAAAAGGCCTGAAAATACGGACACGGCCAGATCAGACGCTGGGCACCACCCAAAGTGATTCCATCAGCCTCATTACAGTGATCTTAAGTGTGCGTTTTATAGGAATCTAGTACTTCAGAGATTTACACGGAAACCCAGATGTAAGTGCTCAGTGTAAAGTGCAGGATAAATGTGAACTGAGCATTATTGCGATTTTTGGGAGGCAAAATGACAATGGTACATGTCATAGTTACAGGTAATCCTGATTTGGAACTGTTACTGAACACATATAGAACAACTGATAATGGCAAATATAGATTATTTTAATTCTTAAGTACAGAAAATTGGTTTATTGTAATATACGGTTTTACTGACTGGTAGGAGAAGGGTTAGATCTAGTAGAGCTCAGTCCTTTTAGGATTCTTTAGTGAATAGGTAATCTACACCCTTCCATAAGTGTACATTTAAATTTCTTTTAAAATAAAAGAATAGTACTTTAGTTTTTATTCTCACCTATCGATAAACTGGTCAATTACAACTTATCTCCAGGCTGGATCCCTCTCTCAGTGATCCGCAAGCTGTGGTGACCAGAACGTGAGTACAGCCTTCCATCTTCAACGCCCAAATATTTGCTCGGAAGTTAACATTTGTGGGACCTATTATATGTTGCCTGCCATGTCTGCAGGCCAGGAAAAAAAAAATCAGAAAAAAAATTACATTTCAGCAACTTTATCAAAGCAGACTTTTCAGGCTATTGTGATTTAGTAAGCATCAACTAATCCCATCTTTGATTTAAGCAACTAAATAATTGCGTGTAATGACGGTACACCTGAGAAAGCCAGCCCGTGGCTGGTATTCATAGGAGGCAGTCATTTTTGCAGTATATAGCAGTAATGTAATATCAACGTGTATAGTACAAGAGATCAGATGACCACAGGTTCAAGCTCCCTAAGGAAACAATTACAGCAATAAGTTAAAAAAAAATTATATATCTACTGGATATATATAAAAATGAGTGTGTGTGTGTGTGTTGTGTATCAGCCACGCCCACTCCACATAGCCCACCCAATCACTAAGCATCTTTCATTTCACCCAGAGCTGTTTAAAAGAAACTGAGCTGTGATTGGTTGCTATGAGCTACAGTTTTCCCACTCCACAACACCTCAGCAGACACTGACCGGGTGGGAGGAATCTAGATCCCCGGAAACATAAGCTCCCAGCCATTGTCTCCCCCCCGAAAGGAGCAGAGAGCACATGACAGAAATGAATCACCCCTCTCTTATTACTGCCGCGCTCTATTGTTACCGGAGCAGAAAAATCGCATCATCAGCGGCCACACAAAGCCGCACTGCCAGGTTACATAACAGCACATCTCCCGCAACTCCATGCTCAGCGCCATCCAGCTCGGGACTATGGGATAGAGGATGTGTGATGGGTATATGGGCACAGGGACTATGGGATGGAGGATATGTATGATGGGTATATGGGCTCAGGACTATGGGATGGATGATGTGTGATGGCTATATTGGCATGGGACTATGGGATGGAGGATATGTATGATGGGTTTATGGGCACTGGACTGTGGGATGGAGGATATGTATGATGGGTATATGGGCACTGGACTGTGGGATGGAGGATATGTATGATGGGTATATGGGCATGGAACTATGGGATGGAGAATATGTATGATGGGTATATGGGCACAAGACTATGGGATGGAGGATGGTGTGATGGGTACATTGGCACTGGACTATGGGACGGATGATATGTATGATTGGTATATGGGCACAGGACTATGGGATAGAGATATGTATGATGGGTATATGGCATGGGACTATGGGATGGAGGATGTGTATGATGGGTATATGGGCATTGGACTATGGGATGGAGGAGTGTGGATGGGTATATGGGCACTGGACTATGGGATGGAGGATATGTATGATTGGTATATGGGCACGGGACTATGGGATAGAGAATATGTATGATGGGTATATGGGCATTGGACTATGGGATGGAGGATGTGTGATGGGTTATGGGCACTGGACTATGGGATGGAGATGTCTGATGGGTATATGGGCACTGGACTATGGGATGGAGGATATGTATGATGGGTATATGGGCACTGGACTATGGGATGGAGGATATGTGTGATGGGTATATGGGGCACGGGACTATGGGATGGAGGATATGTGTGATGGGTATATGGGCACGGAACTATGGAATGGAGTATATGTTGATGCGTATATGGGCATGGGACTGTGGGATGGAGGATATGTATGATGCGTATTTTAGCACGGGACTATGGGATGGAGGATAATCATTATAATTTGTCATAACTAACCACACCTAGTTACTATGCGCGGGCAACGCCGGGCTCTTCAGCTAGTATCTATATATATATATATATATATATATATTATATATATATATATATATATAAGAGGCATCGTGATTACTCGCTAATCCCGTCCCTGCACAGTAGCTCCGCCCCCACCACATTACCACACACAAAAACATCACCACACACAATCCCGGTCCCCCACCACATGGCCACACAAGGCCAATTCTTACCATAAAAACCAAGTAGACAGTAAATCCTTTAAATGACAGAAATGGCCGTGATATTTATTTTGGGTTAAATAAATTAAATAAATCCATATTAATTAATAAACAATCCAACAACCAATCCACCCATCACATGGGCGATTTTCCCAAATTAACATCACGACTGAGAATAGGGGGAGGGCGGGGGGATCTTCTTTTCTTCTCAGACGCTGACTGAGATCGTATAACACTGCAGGGCTATTTATAGCACAACAACAGCCCGCCAGAATCAAAGTCCACCAATAAACATCCTTTAAAATTGGCGCCACAAAACTGGCTCAAACCGGTTTAAACCAGCTCATGGTACTTACCACAGCTCATTACTGGCCCCAAAATGACCTTTATAAAATATATACACAGCAAAATTCAGGGCCTATGTGGCCATGAGTCCCCCCTTTATTAAAATGCTTTTTTAGGGGGAGGGCTGACATTACGCAATAATCCCCACCGCCACCACATTACCACACATAATCCAGCCCGCCACCACATTACCACACATAATCCCGCCCCCACCACATTACACCACATAATCCCGCCCCCCCACCACAATGCTGCTCATAATCCCCCCCTCCACATTACCCACACATAATCCGCCCACCACCACATTACCACACATAATCCCGCCCCCACCACAATACACCATAATCCCCGCACTCCACCACCGTTACTGCCATAATCCCGCCCTCCACCACATTACGCTCATAATCCCGCCCCCACCACATTACCGCTCATAATCCCGCACCCCACCACATTACCGCTCATAATCCCGCCCCCCCACCACATTACCGCTCATAATTCCGCCCCCACCACATCACAACACATAATCCCGCCCCCCCACCACATCACTGCTCTTAATCCCGCCCTCCACCACATTACCACACAGAATTCCGCCCCACCACATTACTTGCTCATAACCCGCCCTCCCAACACATTACCACACGAGGCCCGTCCCCAACATTACCACACGAGGCTCCGTCCCCACACATTACCCACGAGGGCTCCGTCCCCACACATTACCACACGAGGCTCCGTCCCCACACATTACCACACGAGGCTCAGTTCCCCCACATTAACACACGAGGCTCCATTCCCCCAGATTAACACACGGGCTCTGTCCCCACACATTACCACACGAGGCTCCGTCCCCACACATTACCACACGAGGCTCTGTCCCCACACATTACCACACGAGGCTCTGTCCCCCACATTACCACACGAGGCTCCGTCCCCACACATTACCTCACGAGGCTCTGTCCCACACATTACCACACGGGCTCTGTCCCCCCACATTACCACGAGGCTCCGTCCCCAACTTACCACACAAGACTCCGTCCCCACCATACCACACGAGCATCTTACTAAATCCAGTTTGTTTTCGATTTTACACTGTGAATAAAATGTATCGTTAGTATTATTCTGATTTTGATGATTATTATTGTTATTAACTTCATTTTAATCCATTTACCACCTGCGTAAGCGCTATTGAATGTTGTCATTATTAATTTAGTTTAATCACCAGCAGCGTTAATAGATAGCAATGAGTGTGCCGAGCGTAAAGCCCCCGTCTCACACAGCGATCTCGCTAGCGATGTGTGGACATTCAGCGACGATCAGCCCCCTGCGTGTATCGGTGTCGTCGCTGAATGTCTGGACCATTTTTTGATCGCTGGTCTCCCGCTGACAGGCACGCATCGCTGCGTGTGACAGCGGTGAGACCAGCGATCCGCTGGTAACCAAGGTACACAGCGGGTTTCCCAGGCACGGGGCTGTGCCTAGAAACCCGCTGTGTACCTTGGATAACCAGCGCACTGCTGCGGAGCTGGTAACCAAGGTACACAGCGGGTTTCCAGGACCGCGCAGCGCCTGGAAACCCGATGTGTACCTTGGTTACCAGCTCCCTGCTCAGGGCGTGGTATCCAAGGTACACTGGGGTAACTAAGCGATGTTACCCGCAGTGTTGCTGTGTCTGTTTCGCTGCCCTGAGCTGCCTGTGGCAGCTCAGCAGCGATCATGTAGCGATACACCAGCGATCCTGACAAGTGCATATCGTTGCGGGATCGCTGGTGTATCGCTATTGAGACCAGGCCTTAGCTGGCTGGAAACAGCTAGTATGTATAATAAGCCCCATCCCCCCTTTAAAAAATAAAGGTCTGAACTACCAAAATTAAATAAAAATTAAAACTATTGAAAAAAATGTTAGTATTTTTTTAATTTAAAAAAAATGATTTTATGGGGATAACATATGAAAAATATTTAAAAAGTTTTGATTTTTTCCCCTTTTTAAAGAAGGCGTGGGCATAAGCCAAACCTCTGATCCCTTAATTTTTCAGACTGGACTCCACACCCTCCTTAAGAGCATGCACAAAAGTGGCCACTGGCCCGCTACTGAAAGCCGAAAGTGCAGCACGGCCCCCCTACTGGCATGTACAGAAAGTGAGTACTGCCTCATACTGAGTATGCAAAATGCGCACTGCCTCCCACTGGCTGTACAGAAAGTGCAGCACTGCCTCATACGAATGTACAGAAAGGCGACTGCCTCACTACGGGCATGTACAGAAAGTGCAGCAGGCCCATATGAGCATGTCGGGGAAATGCAGCATGCCTCCCTACTGAGCAGTCAAAAATGCAGCATTTCCCCCTAGGCTGTACAGAAAATGCAGCATGCCTCATAGAGCATGCGATAAAGTGCAGCACTGCCTCATATGAGCATCGCAGGGGAAATGCAGCACGCCTCAAACGAGCATGTAAAGTGAGCACGGCCTTTTCCCCTACTGGATGTCATAAATGAGCACTGCCCACTTGAGCACATACAAAAAAATGCAGCACTGCCTCCACTGGATGGCCTTTAAATGCGCACGCCTCACACGAGCATGCGATAAGGCCACGGCCCACACTGATAAGGATAAGGTAGCACGACTACTGGATGTACAGAAATGCAGCCTCCCTCACTACTGGAAAGTGCAAAAGTGCAGCACGCCTCACTACTGAGCATGTGCAGAAAGTGCAGCACTGCCTCCTACTGAGCTTGTGCAAAAGTCGCACGCCTCCAACGAGCATTGCTAAAGTGCAGCACTGCCTCATACTATATGAACAGAAAGGCAGCACTCCTCACTACTGAGGGGCAGTGCATAATGTGCACACGGCCTCACAGTGAGCATGTGCAGAAAGGCTGCACTGCTCATACTGAGCATGTACAGAAAGTGCAGAATGACTCACACTGAGCATGTACAGAAAGTGCAGCACGGCCTCACTACTGAGCAGTACAGAAAGTGCAGCACGGCCTCACTACTGAACACGTACAGAAAGTCAGCACAGATTCATCTCAACTAAAAATCCGAGATACTTAGATCAGGAACAGAACAGACATTTATAGGACATTTTATAACTTTTGCAAATTATGAAAAAATTACAGCACAACCTGCATTGTACTACAGTACTTAATTATATATTTTAGGATTTCATTGTGACTCCATGACTCGACCCACATTCCTGCTTTTAAACACTAGGGAGAGCAGCTGCTGAAATTTGCTATGAAAATCTAGCAGTTTGTGTCAGTGATTACTCTGTTGTCCTCTGAACAGTGGTGACAGCGATGGGGAGTAGTGAGGGTAGAAACGGTGGCTCAGTGGTTAGCACTCTTGCTTCGCAGCCCTGGGGTAATGGGTTCAAGTCCCACCAAGGACAACATTTGGGAGGAGTTGTATGTTCTCCCTGTTTCATCCCACATACTGATAGGAATGTAGACTGTATCAGATGATAATGTGTGTAAAGTGATGTGGAATATGATCGCACTATATAAGCAAAGCATAATAACAAAAATCACTACTTTTCAGGCTGCGAACACCACTCACCGACGCTGATACTCACGTCACCCTGGACCTGTGCTCAGCGTTTGCCATTTCCAGGCACCTCCTGTCACTACTCACACTGAGCACTGTGGGTGGATGACAGGGGGAAAGTGAGCAAGCAGCAATAGCTGAGGGCTTCAACCAAAATGGCGACTATCTTCTCCCCATAGCTGTGATTTGCACATCTCAGCTTCCAGCTGTAAAAACCAGGTCACAGCTAGAAGCAGCACAATGCAGGAGATGGAGTCACAGGCTGTGGTTCCACGGTCCGGAACCACAGCGCATTTGACGGAGCGGAAATTCCGCTCCGTCCTAAGCCCTGCCCCCTTTTTGACGCCGCTCTTTCGGAGGTGTTCAGGACACCTCCGGAACACTCCTGAAAGAGCGCAGGGCTACATAGCCCTGTGTTAAATTCCGTTGCGGCGACGCAGCGTCGCCGCAATAACGCTAGGACATGCTGCGGTCTGAAAAGACGCGCCGCATGTCCGTAAACGCAGGTCTTCCGCCTGCGTGTTGTTACGCATAGTGGAGACGGGATTCTTGAAATCCCCTCCACATGCTGATAACATCTGGACGCTGCGTGTTTGGCGCTGCGCCAACGCACAGCGCCAAACACGCAGCATTCCTGAAGGAATCCTGATGTGGAAACTCACCCTCAGAGTGAACGAAGTCTCCTATGTAGCATATTGTTCAGGTGTGTAAGCATCGTGCTCAGACACTAACACATCAGCAATGCAAATGATAGCCCCTAGTGGCTGAGGAAAAAAAAAATAAGCAACCTTTTCAAGAGGTATCATTTTAATCAGTTTAATAATACCAACCAGACAGTGGCTGTAGTTTACGTCGCAAAATCCTGCTGATAGGTTCGCTTTAAATAAAAGTTAAATAGTGCATTTAATTTGTATTCAAATAAAGATAACATAATAATCAAAAATTATTAGTACAAAAATAAAAATTGCGGCACTTTCCCTTTAAAGTCTATGGGTGGTTGTAAGCACTTAAACATTCATTATTTTATTTCAATATTGCTAAATTATATTATTAAAAACAGTAGAATCCTGCCAATTTCCCAATGTCCACAAAAGATCCTTAAAACACTCGACACTTTTGCTTTTGTACAGATCACACTGCAAAAATCAACTTTATTATCAGAGTATTAACAATGAAAGAAAACATGTCTATTATAAGGCTGGGGGCAAGTAAGGCAGGGTCTACCATTACAATAGGTGACGGACACTGCTCCCATCCTATGCTCCTAGCGAAGGACCATTGCCCAGATGACCGTGAATGCCCAGAATACTCATCTAGTGGGTATTATGTCGCTTTCTGATGTCTATGTGATGTCCTACTGAGAATTGTCTATGCAGCGCATGTTCAGAAGCATTGACTTGTTAGGAGATTGCGGAGGAAAACTAAAAAGTGGAGGTGTGGTGCTGGTCTGGAGGTTCAAATGTACGTTTGCTAATTTGAGCAATACCCTGGGGCCAGTAAGAAAGGATTGTCCAGTAGTTACAACCACTTTAAGCTTAAGGGACCCTGTCAGCAGGATTGTGCACAGTAACCTACAGACAGTGTCAGTCGGCGCCGTATACTGATTACAATGATACCTGGGTGATGAAATCCGTCTTGTGGTTGTTTAATCTTTATTTTCAGTTTTGAGTTAATGATATGCCCGGTTCTGGGGCGGCCTGTGGGGTGTCTTCATTTGGTGCTCTCATTAGGTATTCATCTGTATGGCTTCTGACAGGTCAACTGATCCCTCAGTGACCTGCTCCCTAGTTTAAATATTGCTTTGCAGTTAATATTGTGGTCCTTGGAAAAAAAAAAAAATTACATCCAGGAAAATGGCGCACTAATGCTTACCTATACAGTCATGGCCAAAAGTTTTAGAGAATGACACAAATATTAATTTTTACAAAGTCTACTGCTTCACTTTTTCTAATGGCAATTTGCATATACTCCAGAATGTTATAAAGAGTGATCAGCTTAACACAATACTTGCAAAGTCAATATTTGGCTAGAAAATGACTTTATCCCCCAAAACACATTTCAACATCATTGCAGCCCTGCCTTAAAAGGACCACTAACCTCTTTTCAGTGATTGCTCCATTAACACAGGTGTGGGTGTTGAGAGGACATGGCTGGAGATCAATCTGTCATGATTAAGTAAGATTGACACCACTGGACACTTTAAAAGGAGGCTGGTGCTTGGCATCATTGTTTCTCTTCTGTTAACCATGGTTATCTCTAAAGAAACACGTGCAGTCATCATTGCAATGCACAAAAATGGCCTAACAGGGAAGAGTATCGCAGCTAGAAAGATTGCACCTCAGTCAACAATCTATCGCATCATCAAGAACTTCAAGGAGAGAGGTTCCATTGTTGCCAAAAAGGCTCCAGGGCGCCCAAGAAAGACCAGCAAGCGCCAGGACCGTCTCTTAAAAGTGTTTCAGCTGCGGGATCGGGCTACCAGCAGTGCAGAGCTTGCTCAGGAATGGCAGCAGGCAGGTGTGAGTGCATCTGCACACACTGAGGCGGAGACTCTTGGAGCAAGGCCTGGTCTCAAGGAGGGCAGCAAAGAAGCCATTTCTCTCCAGAAAAAACATCATGGACAGACTGATATTCTGCAAAAGGTACAGGCAGTGGACTGCTGAGGACTGGGGTAAAGTTATTTTTCTCTGATGAATCCCCTTTTCGATTGTTTGGGGACATCAGGAAAACGCCTCATTCAGAGAAGACAAGGTGAGCGCTACCACCAGTATTGTCTCATGCCAACTGTTAAGCATCCTGAAACCATTCATGTGTGGGGTTGCTTCTCAGACAAGGAATCGGCTCTCTCACAGTCTTGCCTAAAAACACGCCATGAATAAAGAATGGTACCAGAATGTCCTCCAAGAGCAACTTCTCCCAACCCTCCAAGAGCAGTTTGGCGATCAACAATGCCTTTTCCAGCATGATGGAGCACCTTGCCATAAAGCAAAGGTGATAACTAAATGGCTCAGGTAAACAAAACATAGAGATTTTGGGTCCATGGCCTGGGAACTCCCCAGATCTTAATCCCATTGAGAACTTGTGGTCAATCATCAAGAGACGGGTGACAAACAAAAACCTAAAAATTCTGACAAAATGAAAGCATTGATTGTGCAAGAATGGACTGCTATCAGTCAGGATTTGGTCCAGAAGTTGATTGAGAGCATGCCAGGGAGAATTGCAGAGGTCCTGAAGAAGAAGGGTCAACACTGCAAATATTGACTTGCTGCATTAACTCATTCTATCTGTCAATATAAGCTTTTGTTACTCATATGTTTGCAATTATATTTCTGTCTGTGATAAAAACATCTGTCAAACACACATAAAAACCAGAGGGCAGCAGATCATTTGAAAACACGGATTTTGGTAAGAACTTACCTGTAAAATCCTTTTCAGCGAAGGAAGGAAGAGAGACACAGTATTCATTACTGATGGGTAGGCGGAGCCCCAGATCAGGATGTCACCTCAGATCAAAAGAGTGCTGACTGGCTGGCCCCTCCAGCTCGGGCTCCTCCTACTCAGCTCCAGTCGTACCAAAGCTTTTAGGAAAAGAGCCAAGATCACCAGCGGAGCAACATAACCCCTTCTGAAGGAACTTCAGAGAAAAAACACAAGGATACAGGTTATGCATGCAAAGAAAGCCAAAAACCACAGAGTTCCAGGTACTACTCACGGAACCTGACTACTGCGATGAGCTGGCGATGCTGGAACAGAGCCTTAGCGCGCCGACCTCAGCCCAGATAATCGCTATCAGATAAGGGTCGCGCTGCATCTGAAAACATCAACACACTTCTGCCTTGGGAGGGTGCTGTGTCTCTCTTCCTTCCTTCGCTGAAAAGGATTTTACAGGTAAGTTCTTACCAAAATCCGTGTTTCAGCTGCAGATGGAAGGAAGAGAGCCACAGTATTCATTACTGATGGGACGTCCCAAAGCAGTTCAAAAATAAGGGTGGGAAAAAACCAACAAGAGGCAGAAACCCAACAACCTTAACAACAAAGCGCAACCAGCGCTAAACACAAGTTCATCCAGAACTTTAGACTACAGCTGCCTGCAGGACCCTACGTCCGAGGGCTGCATCAGCGGAAGCACTGACGTCCACTTTATAAAACTTCGTAAACGTGTGGACAGAGCGCCAAGTCGCCGCCGGCAGAGCTGCACTGCTGAAGCACCTTGGTGAAAAGCCCACGATTTAAGCCACAGCCCTCGTGGAATGGGCTTGAATCTTAATCGGGCAAGATTCACCCTGAAGACGGTAAGCTTCCAATATAGCTGACCGAATCCAACGAGCTATAGAATCCTTGGAAGCTCGTTGACCACGCCGACGACGACTGGAACCCCAAAATAGGGAGTCCGTCTTACGAAAACCTTGAGTAATAGATAGATAAAACTTCAAGGCCCGCACTAAATCCAATGTGTGTAAATCTCGCTCTTTCGCATTCTTCGGATCCGGACAGAGTGAAGGCAACACAATATCCTGGTTAACATGAAATTGTGATACCACTTTAGGCAAAAAATCACCCCGAGTGCGAAGCACTACACGATCCGGAAAAAACTCCAGAAAAGGAGGCGAACAAGAAAGAGCTGCCAACTCAGAAACTCTCCTCAAGGAAGTGACTGCAACAAGGAAAGCCACCTTCCAAGAAAGTAAAGAAAGGCTAGCAGAAACCATAGGCTCAAAAGGTTTATGCTGAAGAGCCTCCAAAACAAGGTTGAGCCGCCAAGGAGACACGGGCGCCTTCCGCGGCGGAAACTTACGAGATATACCTCGGAAAAAGGAGAGCACGTCTCTATTTGAAGCAATGGTTCTCCGGAACAATAAGGACAGAGCAGAAATCTGACCTTTCAGGGTGCTGACTGCCAAACCCTTGTCTAGCCCATGCTGCAGAAAAGCCAACAGGTTGGGAATGAAAAATTTTCTCGGGTTCCGAGAGGACCCCAAACACCACGAAAGAAGGTTTTCCCAAATTTTGTGGTAAATCCTAGTAGTAGCCGGACTTCTTGCAGCACGAAGGGTAGCAATGACCTCGGCTGAGAAACCTCTACGGGTCAAGATTTCGGTCTCAAGAGCCACGCCGTCAAACGCAGGGACATCAAGTCCGGATGACAAACGGGCCCCTGAGTCAACAAGTCCGGTTGAAGAGGGAGTGAAAAAGGAGGTGCCGCCAACAGCGACATTATTGTCGAGAACCACACCCTTCTTGACCAGTCTGGAGCTATCAAAATAGCTGGAATTCTCTCTAGTCTGATCCGACGCAGTACTAGAGGAAGTAAGGATATCGGCGGGAATACATAGATCAGCTCGAACTGATCCCACTGAGCCACTAGAGCATCCACCGCCACAGCCTTCGGGTCCTTGTACCTGGACATGAACGTCGGTAACTTGGCATTGGACCTGTATGCCATCAAATCCACTTGGGGGGTTCCCCAGCGAGAGCACAGTAGTGCAAAAACTTCCGGGTGGAGGCTCCATTCCCCGGGATCCATCCTTCTGCGACTGAGAAAGTCCGCTGTAATATTCTGAACCCCTGGAATGTGAATCGCCGAAATGGCTGGCACACATGGCCTCTGCCCAAATCAGAATTCGGGACACCTCTACCATGAGTCTGGAACTCCTTGTCCCACCTTGGTGATTGATATACGCGACAGCCGTCGCGTTGTCTGTCTGCACTCGGACTGGCAGACCGCTCAAAGGGACCGTCCAATGTTGGAGGCAAAGGAAAATCGCCATCAATTCCAGGATATTGATCGGAAGAACAGACTCTTCCGATGACCATACTCCCTGAATCCAGAGATTGTTCCAACACCCCCCCAGCCCGTCAGGCTGGCATCGGTGGTTATGACCGACCACTTCGGAGGGAGGAAAAGCTTTCCCAGGGATAACGCTCCTGGACATAAACACCATCCTAGGGATTCTCGCACCCTGTGAGAGATGATGACGCTGCAATCCAGCGAACCTTGCGATTGATCCCAACGACTCAGAATGAGCCTATGGAGAGCTCTGGAATGAAATTGGACAAACGGAAAAAACCTCATGGACGCCACCGTCAGACCCAGAAGGCGCATACCTTCCGAAGGGACACTGCTGTCGCAGACTTCATAGTCTGTACATGCTGGAGCAGACATGCCTGCTTGTCTGGAGGTAGGGACAACCCCTCCCGTACCATGTCGAAATGCATCCTCAAAAACAGGATTGCCTGCGACGATTCCAGAGACGACTTCTCCTTTGAAGCCACAACCGAAAAGGCCGTCCAAATAGGGACGAATCGTAAATCCCCGTCTTTGAAGGATTGCCATGAGATTCTGGCGTCAGAATCGTTGTAAAAATTCTGGGCGTTAAAGCCAAACCGAATGGTCGAGCCACAACCTGGGTGAGGTCTTCCGATGGGAACATGCCAAAAAAGCGTCGCGAATGTCGATTGATCGTTCTGCGACAGGGCTGCCATAACTGAGCGAAGCGACTTCATGCTCGGCTCTGACGGAATGTCAGAAGTCAGTCTGCCTTAGCGAATTTTTTTTTTTTTTTTTGCCAGCTTCTGCCTTAACAGAAGTTCTGTTTCCAGGGTATGCGGAATTTCTGAGAATTCCCCCCTTTTTTTTTTTTTTTTTAAAAAGAGAGAGACGACACAAACCCCAGAGGGTTGGTCAGATCATCCCTTGAACCGAAAAGGACTGCCGATAACTATCGGCACAAGTCCTGCCAGACGCAGAAGTCACAGCTCTGCGCTGCGGTAAAGCTGCTTCTTTTGCCTTTGCCTTGGCATCAGCTCGTGAGGTCAGTCAAATAGCTGACCACTTTCTAAGCTAAAGATAGCAAACCCTGTTGGAAAACTGCGTTCCATCCAAGTCACAGTGCTCTTCTGACTGTAACTGCCGAGGATTGCGCCCTGGATAGCAGTGACGCATTATCCTTCAACTAGAAAAGCCCATCTACCTTGATAGAGGGAAACTTGCCACGCCGTCCTTAGACGGTCCAACCGGCTCAGGGGAACTTAACAAGTACACCTAGATCCTTAATACCGAATCTATGATCCACGGCTACACAGATGGAAATTGTTGCCATCTCCGTTCTTCTGTCCAGCGTGTCCTGCAGATTCGTCTTCCCTTTTACCAGGAAGATTTGCTAAGCTGGAATAAAGGGACATTCACTTCAGGAGAAGGGGTCCAATTAACAAATAACTCCGTAGAAAAACGGATAGTTTGTAAGGTCGTCGCGACCCATGCGACCCTTGCAACATCCGGGCCGACTTACCAGGACGACTAGTTACCTCCTCCGGTAACTGTAACGTCCACATGGCTTCCACAGAAATTTTAGTACGGCCCCTGAGAGAGAGGCAGGGTGTCCCTGCCGATCCTCCTTGACCGAATCGGACTTCTTCGCTAAGCGAGAAGGAAAGCACCGATTTGTGTCGCTTCCTTGAGAGGATCTAGTTGACACTCCATAACCTAAAAGGTCATCAATAGAAACCAGTGAAGGCCTCCATTTTGACACCATTGGAACCTCTGACCGTGTATGAGTCGAGGTCTGCGTGTCAGATACGCGAGGCTGATCCGTAACGGATCTGGGAGAGGGTCTCTGACATACCCTGGCATAGTATATGGCAGGATAAACCTGTCAGTAACCAGAGCAGTACTTAAATAAAAAACAAACGCTGAAGGGTTAAAGCTCTAAGGCGAGAGCTACCCCAGCTGTCTCCCATTAAGAGTTAACCTCCTAAGAAGGGGTTAAAGTAGCTGACTCCCCACAACCTTGATAATGAAAAAGGGTGTGCGAATCTCAGGCGCCTCTTATAAGGTCGCAGCTGCAGGACAGCCATGCCACACTAAACAGAAAACGTTCCACAAGATCGCTAAAAAATTGCGCTGTTTTTTATAACGCAATGACGCCAAAGTTGTCAAGGAGATCGCTAATCGCCTATGCGATTGCCCAGATTGGCAGCCACCAGCGACACTAAAAATGACACACAAACGATCGCAATATTATGCGACGCCATCAGGATCGTCAGCGGAAACGTATAGTGGCAGCATTAATGTCGCAGACTCCCCACAGCCTCTTTATTAATATTAAAAGAGTGTGCGAGCCCCTTATGCGAGAACAGCCGCAGGACAGCTCAATCTGTCACTCAGAAGTGCCCCAGACGGCGCCCGCGCTGTGGAGGTGAAGGGGTTAAGCTTCTGCCCGGCGGGCTAGAAGCGACTCACCAAGCTGGACACGTATTCTTGCCGGGAGGGGAGGAGAACGATCCGGGGAGCTTTCAGCTTGCAGCGCTTTATCAGCAATGGCCGCCGCGCTCTGCCTCCATGTGCTCCATGTAGAGGAGCCGAAAATGGAGGCTGCAGTAAAGCGCGCGCTCAGAAGCGGCGCGAAATTCAAAAAATAAAAAGAGCGCGTACCCCCTCTCCCTCGTCCTGCAGGCATCCTCCTGCGGACATAGAAAAAACTAGTCACCGGCATATATATGTACAGCGGCTGCCGCAGCAGTCGCTAAAACACTCACACACATTTTACCAAAATGTGGAGTACTCACCAGCCGAAACGCCACAGGGACCCCCAGGGGTTTCTGGCGCTATGCCCATGCTTCCCCCCAGGGCGGGAAGCGCAGTGACCCCAGCGTGTGGTTTGCGCCCCCGCCAGGGAAACTCTCCTCATCCCCCAGGGCCGGCAAGATTCTGCAGGGCCGATTATGTAGTTACAGATCCGCCAAGGGAGAGACTGGTGAGATACACTGATAAACATGTAATAGCGCTGTCACCGCAGGGCTGAAGCATACTGATATACATGTAATAGCGCTGCCATCAGACGCTAAAGCACTCACACATTAATAATAAAATTTTGTGTGGAGTACTCACCAGCCAAAGCGCCACAGGGACCCTCAGGGGTTTCTGGCGCTATGCCCATGCTTCCCCCCAGGGCGAGGAACGCAGTGACCGCACGTGTGGTTTGCGTCCCGCCAGGGAAGCTCTCCTCATCCCCCAGGGCCGGCAAGGATTCTGCAGGGACTATTTATGTAAAATACAGATCCGCCAGGGAGAGGTGGGGTCCAGCAGCGCTGAGACCCCTGAGACCTTTCAGACTCATGTCCAAGTTCTTGTCCGATAAAAATAATAAAATCTTCTGAGGAGCTGCTTCCAGCAGCGACCATCCTCTGGACCTCAAATCTTAGACTGGAGCTGAGTAGGAGGAGCCCGAGCTGGAGGGGCCAGCCAGTCAGCACTCTTTTGATCTGAGGTGACATCCTGATCTGGGGCTCCGCCTACCCATCAGTAATGAATACTGTGGCTCTCTTCCTTCCATCTGCAGCTGAAATATAATATTTGTGTCATTCTCAAAACTTTTGGCCATGACTGTAGATGCTGCTGCACATGTGCTGTGGCCATTTTGCTGGAGCCAACACTTTGTTTTTGCTCCAAGAAAATGTCACCGCCAGCGATGCATGCGCAGTAGCATATATTTCCGCAAGCACCGCCCAGAAGCACGAGAATCTCATTAACTTAGAACTGCAAACAAAGATTGAACAACCACAAGACGGATTTCATCAACCAAGGTATCATTTTAATCAGTATAACGGCGCCAACCTGAAAGTGTCTGTAGGTTACTGTGCACAATCCTGCTGACAGGTTCCCTTTAAAGGGGGGACTGTCCTAAGAGAGCAGAGCTGGGAAGCAGGGATTGTAGAGGGAAAGCTTTCTATATAGTATGCAGCCTGGGCCGGTCTGCGGTGATGTCTTCGGCAGATCCAGAAGGCGGCTGCATGACACTTACATGATTTACAAGTCAATTCTTGTAAATCATCCCCGATTCATAGCCTTTACATGGACCGCAGTCCCCTTACTGGTTGTGGGTTTACTGACCTGATCTAACAGCCTCATATATGTCTTACAAGTCGGCTAGTTCTGCTCAGGAAACACATGGCCAGGCATTATGGCATGTATAGGGGCTGTACAATGTGGGTGTCTGAATTCAGCCTTACAAGCAGACTTCTCACCTTCCTAGCCAGCCTATACAATGTACACAGATATTGCATGCGGCTTACATGAAGTAGCATTTCATCCATCTCCTCTGTAAAGAAAACTGCAGAAATGGTCCTCCATATCACAGCTGAAGTGCCTAGAGGAGCAGGAATGGGTTAAACAATAGGACATTTTCTGACTGCACATGCCCTTTAGTCACTGTATAATGTAGCAATGCAGCCTTCTAATATACCGGATGTTTCGGACTATAGGACGCACCGCAGATACAGACAGCAGAAAATAGGAAGCTAAAACTTTCTTGGTGTTGTAAAGTGGAGCGGTCATTATCACTAATGTTACTGCATTAGGGGAGCATATGAGGTGATAGATCTACTGTTAGTGTTTCTCTGGATATTATACACATATAGCTGCACAGCAAACACAAACAATAATGCTGCATGCACACAATCAGTTCTGATAGAGATTATACATACATACATACATACACACAACTCTGCTACATTATTGAACCAAAACATACACAGCTCAGCATCATCAGCAAAACACAGGTTAACTACAACACACTCGGCTCCGCTACACCACCAAAACATACACAGCTCAGCATCATCAGCAAAACACAGGTTAACTACAACACACTCGGCTCCGCTACACCACCAAAACATACACAGCTCATCTACAACACAACATTTTAAACATCCCCTTCATCTTTTTATTGCACATTTTTACACAGGATGCAGCAAGGTCCTTTATTGTTGGCTGGGTAAGTTGGGATGTCTGTCCTTGTGGGGTTCACTGATATAGTGCTGGGAAGTCCACCTAATCTAATAGTAGGAGTGTCACTAATAGGCTGTAAGTCAGACACTGTGCATCACATGTACTTGTGTGACTGGCGCCCTATACTTCCCTTATCTGTGTGCACTTATAATGATGGTCAGCCACCACCCCCTCCATGAATGGTAGGTGTGTGAGGTTCTCTCATCAGTATATCATTGATCATGGCGGTCTGCTGCATCCTGTACTGCATTAGTAGTGTGACATTGTGTTCGGAAGGAAGGCTGACTTTTTTCTGTGATGATTTTTGCTAAGTACTCAACCACATCAAAATACACACATCATCAAGATAGCACACACTATAGATGACCGTGGTGTCAAGTTCTGACTGATCACATGGCTTGAAAGGTCCTTCAGCTACTCCGGATGTGCAGCGTTCTCTCCTCTCTCGGAACCTGGACCTAATGTATCCAGCACTAGTGAAAAGCTATTCTAGTCACCGATCCTTATCAGCTAACCTACACAACACCAGGAATCACTCCTCTGCCTGATTCCGACCTGGGCACGTGTGACCACCAGTACTGGCACACCAGGTGGACGTCCTGAGCAAAGAACTTAAAGGAGACCAAGGGGCGCCATGACATGCATTAGCAAGACATGTTCTCATTCATTGACAGCAAGCGGAGATCTTAAAACAGTTAGGAATCACAACACAAAGTAGATTGCAAAGTAGTAGAAACTGACTTTATATTATTCTTACCTTGCAAGAAGCACGCAGTCCACATTTTTAATTTTTCCAAGAATCAAGGCATCTGATGGCTACATAAGAAGAAAAACATATTACAGTTTACAGAAGCTCCTAAGTGATATCCTACCTAATGGAAACAGAAAAATACCTAGGACATTGCTGCAAATTGCAAGGTTTAACACTTAGAGGGGATTACCGGGACTCCGTGGTGGTCAGACACAGAACGTCCCCACATAACAGCTGTTAGCAGGTCCTGCCGCAGTTGGCTGTACGTGTACTGGCCATTCCCATGCCTGCCATTCACTTCATCGGGAGCTAATCGGCCGCACCTGACAACAGCTGTGTGCTGCTCCGGTTCCATACACCAGGCATATCCAGCTGCCGCAGGACATGATCATTGGGAAAGTGGGTGTCTGACCCAATAATCTGGTATTGATGGCTGATACTACAATAGAGAAATACCAGAATGATCAGCCATTGTGACAGTGGTGCACATGGAAAGAGAGACCGAAAAGGCGCCGGGACCTATCTGACTTTACATTATCCCAACAATAGCTCACCAATATCAGTCCTAAAAAAACCTTTATTACAAAACTAACATTTTCCCTATAAAAATCTACTCTCGCCCTAGTAACAGTATCCTTGCCACTGAAAATATGTTGCATTCATCTGAATAGGGTTCTCTCCTCTGCAGGTCCTAGTCAGCTGAGAACGACACAACATATCTTCCACAAGATAAAATCCAAAAATTAAAAGAATATTCACATTACATGGTGTCAATCCAATAGTTGAATATTTAGGACTTGAAGGCCTTGGTCAGAACTTGGTTATAGTAACTTGTATCTGCCTGCTGCCAGCACTAAGGTTCATCATAAAAATAGAGCTCTCGTCCTATCAAGATCCATCATAAAATTTGCAAAATCTGAACCTACAAAAATAGATTACGTTTCCACCAACGTGTAATTGTAAATCGAGTGGGAAATATTAGTGAATGCACATACTTTGCCAAATGGAGTTTCAACATACTTCTCGGTTCTTCCTTCCAAAATATCAGGGTCATCCAGTCCAGATCCACCAATAATTCCAACCTATTGAAGAAGTAATAAGTTAGTAATTCCAACACTTTTTTCATAAACCAATCAATAAAATGACTAAAAGCAAAACCAAAATACCCCGTCCAGATATTCTATAGCGAGAATGGATGGCACCCACACTGGCACACCCATCTATAGCAGGCAAGGCCATCGCAAGTTGTGCCAAAACATGGCCTGCACCAAGTGATGATGCATTTTAGGCTTACTTTATGGCTCAGACACTTATGAGGGTACATGCTCATGGAACATGTCTACTATGGGCCTCCCTCAGTGGTGGTCCTGCAGTGAGATCTGAAGCTGTATTTATTACTGCAGATATTGGTGCTGGGGAACTGCACATTTCACACTAAAGGGTATGCCACACTAAACAATCCCGCTAGCGATCTCGTTAACATCGCATACTAATGAGATCGCTAGAGGGATCGTTTTAATATCGCTAGTAGTGGCCTAATTTAGCGATGTCGTTAAGGACGCTATCGCGGTTAGCGATCTCCTTAACGACTTTAGCGGTACTTTTGTACCGCTAAATCGCTAAAAAAAGGTGCCACACTCAGCGATACATACTTACCAGCGGGACGCTGACGATAAAAATAGGGTCCGGAACGATCGCTGTGATGAACGAGATCACAGCAGGGGCCACGTCGCTGGTAGATGCCGCACACAACAACATCACTAACGGGATCGCTAAATAGTGACGTTTTTAGCGATCCCGTTAGCGATGTTGTTTAGTGTGGCATACCCTTTAGAATTGAAGAGAGTAGAATTCACACTCACATCTGCAGCGTACATTGACAACAGCTCCTCTACCTCCTGACTTCCTGGGGGCAGTGTGCTCCCGAAGATCCACGGCTTAGACCAATTGTATGGTGACAGCCTTGCATCTGCATTACTGCCATAAAACATTGGTTAAGTGCTATATTGCGTACATGTGGAATTTGGAAAATGCAAAATTTGCTATAGGAAAATTTACAGTAAAAAGAAGGTACTTAGCACATAGATTGGCCAATGTATATGAGCCCAACTGCAACGTCAATGCGTACCTTATAGTTGGATCCCTGACCTGATAAGACACCTCTTCTGGACTAAAAAGTCTACAATTTAAGGGGCAGGAAGGAACCAGGTATTTAATGAATCTGCTGGAATTGTGCACTCCCACGCCCATGTCACATGCGTTTGCTACAAACAGCAAAAGACTGACCAGAAAATCTCTAAGGCCGGGATCACACATGCGACGAAGTCGTCCGACACTCTATGCAGCCGCTCACTCCACTCCAGAGTGTCAGCGCCAGAGCTGGGATTTCACATGCGAGTGTCGGACGACTTTGTCGCACGTGTGATCCCGGCCTCTCACCCATCCCCTGCAGACTGTGAGCCCTCGCGGGCAGGGTCCTCTCTCCTTCTGTACTTGTGTGTCCCTTGTCCAGCACATGTTTATTGTACCTGTCTATATTTTTCCCTTTTCATATGTAAAGCGCCATGGAATAAATGGCGCTATATAAATGTATAATAATAATAAATAGTGTGAATAGGTGTCACCTAACAATACAATTAAACTATAAAGCTGCATTCTGAATTGATTAGAACAGTACATGCGTTTTTTCTGTGTTTTTTCATTGCATGTGCTGTTTTTGTCACTTGAAATAAAGTTGGCTTCTGGGAAGGAAAAAAAAAGGATTTCCTGTTTGCAGATATATTGGGGTATGTGCACACGGTCAGTAAACGCTGCGGGTTGAACGCTGCGTACATCTGCAGCGTGCAGCTGTTACAGCATTGAGGATGGGATAATAACAAATCCCCCGTCCACTATGCGTGCACCGAAATTAATCCAATAGGTAAACAGCATAACGAGAGAAAAAAAAATGCCAGAATTACTTTTTTTTTTATTTCCGCAACATTGTAATAAAATGCAATAACGGGCGATGAAAACATCGTATCTAGCCCAAAATGGTATCATTAAAAACATCAGCTCGGCGCGCAAAACATAATCCCTCACCGGGCCCCAGATCCCGAAAAATGGAGACGCTACAGGTATCAGAAAATGGCGCCTTTTATTTTTTCTACTTCTTTACAAAGTTTGGATTTTTTTTCACCACTTAGATACAAGAGAACCTAGACATGTTTGGTGTCTGTGGACTAGTAATCACCTGGAGAATCAGAATGGCAGGTCAGTTTTAGCATTTAGTGAACATGGTTAAAAAGACAAACAAAAAACAAGTGTGGGATTGCACTTTTTTTGCAATTTCACCTCACTTGGAATTTTTTCCTGTTTTCGAGTACACGACATGGTGAAACCAATGGTGTCATTCAAAAGTACAACTCGTCCCGCAAAAAATAAGCCCTCACATGGCCATATTGATGGAAAAATAAAAAAGTTATGGCTCCAGAAAGAAGGGAAGCAAAAAACGGAAAAGCAAAACCGAAAGAGGCCCAATGGTGAAGGGGTTAATAAGGCAGCTGATACGCCCTCTACCATAGAGCCGCCTTATACCGTGAGGGTGAGTAGCCCTGCCTGACGGCGGAGGGTTTCCTAGGTGGAACTCATTGCTAATCCCGGCTCGGGTAACGCTGAGCGCGGCCGCGTCTTCTGTACAAGCACCAACCTTCACACAGTGTCCTGCAGCCATAGCGAAGTGCACGGAGAGGGGCGGGGCTACACGCACACATCGGCAGCACGTTCTGCTGCACTGCTTGTGAATGAAGGACCTTTGATGACGTCAGAATCAGGGCGGGGCCAGAAGCTGCTGCCGTAGAGGAAGAACTGTACCGGGCAGAGAGCAGGAGAAGCACTGTCCGGTGACTGTGTCCAGCACTGTGCTGTGAGGGGAGTGTGGGAGGGGCCGTGCTGTACAGAGGCGGGGCCGACGGCTGGTCAGTCACTGCGCTGAGTGTGCAGACCGACCGCTGTAACCACGCCCCCCGCCCTGACTGGCACGCGGTCTGCATTGCGGCCGGCTGTCAGTCAGGGCGGGGGGGGCGTGGTTACAGTGTATACTCAGTGCTGTGACAGACCAGGCGCCGCCCTCTTTGACTGACTACCGACTGCTGGTGAGGAAGCTCCTTTTCTCTCCGCGGCGTGCAGGCGGCGTCATAACGCGGTTCCCCTCAGATTACCGCATATCCGCAGGCTGACAGCACTGTTCATTCTGGGGCGTACAAACCCCGCCCACAGGGTACCTCCTGACTCTGGCACTGGGGTCAGGACATAATCTTTCATTGCATGCCCTGTGTGTGCTAAAACTGAGCAAGAAGAAATTAATGATCTGGTGGCAATCAATATACAGCTCCCTGCCCAAGAATGCGGTCCTGAGAATCTGCCCGGGGGTCAGATAAAAGCTCCTCCAGGGCTGTGAGGGGTCATAATAATAGAATAGCGAAAGTGCACACCTCCCAACTTTTGAAGATGGGAAAGAGGGACAAAGACTGTGGCGCGCTAAGGCCTCTTTCACACATCTGTTTTTTGACGTCAGGCGCGATCCGGCGTGTTGGTAAAAAAACGGATCCGGTACCGGATGCGTTTTTTTACCATTGACTTTCATTAGCGCCGGATCGTGCCTGATGTCATTGCGTTGTATCCGTTTTTGTCCGGATCTGGCGGAAATGTACATTCCGGCGACCGGACAAAACGGAGCATGTAACGTTTTTTTTGTTTGCCGGAGCCTAAGGCCTCTTTCACACATCCGTTTTTTGCTGTCAAGCGCGATCCGGCTTTTTTTAAAAAACGGATCCGTTTTTTTCTCATTGAGTTGCATTAGCGCCGGATCGCGCCGCATATGCTTGCATTTCGCCCGTTTTTTTCCGGATCCGTCTAAAATTTTGTTTCCGGCAGCCGGACACAATGCGTCTAGTAACGTTTTTTGTTTCCGGCGAAAAAAATGGACATCAGCGGATGCGGCGCAACCGGCTCATGGGTACTATGCAAGTGAATGGGCGAATCCGGCCACCGAATCAGTCTTTAGCCTGTTCCGGCAACCACATTCCGTTTATCTGCTCTTGAGCATGCCCAGACCGTTTGCTTTTATGGTCGGTCTCTTTCCTCCTTCCAGACATGCGCACACTACATTTCTCAGGTTAAAAAGTTCAGACCGGATCCGGCTAAAAAACGGATCTGTTGCATCAGTTTTTGCCCAATCTACGCCAGATCCGTCTTTTTACATATTGGACGGATTGTGCCTGACGGCGAAAAACTGATGTGTGAAAGTAGCCTAAGCACACCGCGGCAAATTTTAGGCCAGGCCCCGACCACATGCATTTCACAACTAGTCACACCTATGTTCACGCCCCAACCACACCAATTTAGCACTGCTGATCACACTGACTGGTACTGAGGGTACAGTGGCTGGCATGGGCACAGTGGCTGGTACTGAGGAAAAGAAAGAACAGAAAGAAAGAACAGAGAGAAAGGGGAAAGGAAGAAAGAACAGAGATAGAGAGAAAGAAAGATGGGAAAGAAAGAACAGAGAGAGGAAAGAACAGAAAAGGAAGAACAGAGAAAAAGAAAGAGCAGAGAGAGAGATTAGAGGGAAAGAAAGAACAGAGAGAAAGGGGAAAGAACAGAGAGAAAGAAAGCGGTGAAAGAAAGAACAGCGAGAAAGAACAGAGAAAAAAAGGAAAAGAAAGAAGGAAAGAGGGGACAGAAAGAACAGAGAGAAAAAAAGAACAGAAAGAAATAACAGAAAATGGAAGAACAGAGAGGGAGAGAGAAAAAAAGAACAGAGAGAAAGAAAGATTAGAGAGAAAAAGAAAGAGGGGAAAGAAAGAAAGAACAGAGAAAGAAAAAAAACAAAGAAAAAGTGGACAGAAAAAAAGAGAGGGAAAAGAGAAAGAACAGAGAGAGAAAGAAATATGGGAAAGAATGAACAGAGAGAAAGAAAGAAAGAACAATTAGAGAAAGAAAGAGGGGAAAGAAAGAGAAAGAACAGAGAGAGAACGAAAGGGGAAAGAAATAAAGAAAGAACAGAGAAGGAAAGAAAAAGAACAGAAAGAAAGAGTGGACAGAAAAAAAGAAAGGGGAAAGAAAGAACAGAGAGGGAGAGAGAAAGAAAGGGGAAAAAATAAAGAACAGAGAGAAAGAAAGAAAACAGAAAAAGAAAGAGTGGACAGAAAAAAAGAACAGGGAGAGAGAAAAAAAGAAAGAGGAGAAAGAAAGAACAGAGGGGAAAGAAAGAACAGAGAGAAAAAAAGGGGAAAGAAGAAAACAGAGAGAGAATGAAAAGGGGAAAGAAAGAACAAAGAGAGAGAAAGGGGAAATAAAGAAAACAGAGAAAAGAAAGGGGAAAGAAAAAAAAAAACAGAGAGAGAAGAAAAAGAAAGATGGGGAAAGAAAGAACAGAGGGAGAGAAAAAGAACAGAGAAAGTAAACGGAGAAAGAAAGATGGGAAAGAAAAAGAACAGAGAGAAAGAAAGAGAGGAAAGAAAGAAAGAAGAGAGAGAAAGAAAAAAAGATTCTATAAAGATACTATAACAGCCCGGCTCCCATTGTAGTGCCCACCTGAGACTTCTGATGCAGGACATATCAAGATCCGCTCATATGGCCGACATCCCCAATTCCAAGGCGATCCCGCTGTCCGCGCTATCGGAGGAGGACACGTTGATGGATCTGAAGCATTCTCTGAAGTGCCTCCATGGTTCCGTCACAATCTCCTCCCGAAATTACCTAATTTCCGGTCAGCTTCTAGCACATCACTTCCGGTGGAACTTCACGTGCGAGTTTTAAAGTGCTCCTCGGGGCTCTGCTGTGTACTCCTGTGTCCGCTGCGGAAAGGAAGGAGGAAGAGTGTGTGGGCGGAGAATATGTGCGGGTCTGTCTGCAGGTGTGTGCAGGTGTCTGTGTGTGTGGCTGTCTGCAGGACTCTGTGTGTAGCCAGGCATCAATTGAACAGTCGCCAAATGATGGGACTACTAGTCCCATCCGGCTATGTCTGCTGTCACATATAACAGTGACAGCATGAGCCGATGATGGGACAGTAGTATTCCCATCATCCGGCAACTGTGTTCAAGTGTAAAACAATAAAAAACACATTCATACTCACCAAACACCTAGTCCCTGACATACTCTATCTCTTGTAATAAAAATAAAATAATAAAGTAACACAAATACTCCCTGTCCACCGTAGTCCTAAATAACTTGTGTCACATGACGATCTCACCTGTAGAACAGTCACATCAGTAGATGTGACTGTTCTACACGGCTCCAGGGACACACTGACGGGAGGTGATCCTTCTGCAGTGTATCAGTGCACCGCCATCACAGGTCACCGGAGTTTGTGCTGTCACTTGCTGTACCGCTGCGTGAGAAAATTCTCACACAGCGGGAGTGCTGTAAAGTGAGAGCACCACTCCGGTGACCTCTCAGTGATGTGAGCCACCCACCAGGGCCGTGGGGTACTCGGCACCGAGCCTGTCGACTTCTATGGGGATGTCACGGGCAGCACACGGCTCGGTCCGTGGCCCTGGGGCTCACTGAAATGTGGGATATTTACAGGTGAATTGAATATTGGTATGGGGATTCGTGACGCCACTTGTGGTATCTGGTCAGGATGACCAGCGCTGCTATGCAGATCCACTGAAGGGTTAATATTGTGCAGCTAGATGTTAAGCCTTCCACAAGTAAGGCTGAGTTCTCCTCCAGGGCAGATAGATGTGTGGGGATGCAGGACAGACGGGGACCCGGCAGTCAGGGACAATAAGGTAGACACACACATAAGTCACTTTGGTACCTTTACTGAAGATGTTGCAGGCACTCCCCAGAGCACTGTAGGGTGAAGAGTGCACATCCAGATTCCTCCACTGAGTAGGTGTGTGGCCTCCTGTTCTCTGCCTTTTTGTAATGAAGTCTTGGCCTGCGTGTAGCTGGGCCTAGCTTAGTCTCCGTCTTGTACCTGGCTGACCTTGTGGTTGGACCTTCTCTCTGAAAGGACATGGTCTTTGATGACCGGGCCCGGCCGGACTCCGTCCTCCTGATCCTGCTACGTATCAGCTCTGTGGTACTCCTGGGACTTGTAGTCCTCCAGGAAATCCGGTGTTCTCCTAATGGGTCGTGGAGATCCCTATAGGCTCGGACCCCGGTGTCCGGTAATGCTTGCTGAGATGAGCTGTAGAGGCTCCTCTGTCTCATTAACTTTCCACTCGCCTTCGGCCTACCTGGATCCTCACACGATCACACACTGGCAGTTGGTGGGCTGCCTCTTCACCGCTCTCTAAGCGTCGGCACGCTTCTCACTGAGTTGCACTCCTAGATTCAGCTCTGACTAGGCTGGAGTGGTCTCTGTTCCACTCTTTACTAGACTCCACTTTCTGAACTGAATAGCTCTGCAGCCTCTCTAACCTCAGCTCTGCACTTCACCTTGCTGCAGACTGACTTCTCTGAGGTGGCTGCACTGAACTGACTTGGTGTTTCCTGTGTCAGCTTCTTTTATATGTCTAAAACAGCTCCCTCTGGTGGTCTTTGGGATAAGATAAATGTGTGTGAAGGTGTATAATGACCTCTAGTGGTATATTCTTTCAGTGCACCCTTCTGGGAGATATTGTCATGGGTGTATCGCCACGAGGATCGTCGCGATTACACACTCTGACTTCTCACAGCTGAGTTGCTGTTTCTTTGTGTTTGGTAATGAGGGAGTTAATTTTACCTAGCTCTTTGCTAAGACTAGGTCCAGCCTCGCCCGGCTGCTTTTGATTATGTTCTAATTAGATTCCTTCATATACCTGCCAGTCTGCTTGTTAGATGCCGGTGAAAGCATTCATGTAGTCTAGCAGACTGGATCGGTTCTGAGAATACTTAAGCTAAGAGCTCCTTAGTTGTTTTTACTCTTACAGCTTATAGTTTATCTCTGAGACCTTAGGTGTTCCTACTGTGTGTGAGTGTTGTATGTAAGACTTTATTTACTTTATTTCTTTTCTTTCTTGTATGTCTTTCTGTTCATTAACCGTTACCTGTTCATTCCCTTTGGTGGTAATCAGGGTCCTTCTTAGGACTAGATTACAGTTGGCAGGGATTGATAGGAGACAGGGTTTACGCTGGTGGCCTGGACCTCTGTACCTTTAACAGTACCTCCAGGTAGAGGGATTAGTTAGGACCCCAGTTTAGGGTCAGCATAGACCCCGGTCACCCTCTAGCCGGAGACAGTGTATAACGGATTCCGTATTGACCCACTGGACATTGTCAGGTAATTCTATGTTATCATATATCTATGCGCATGTTATATAGGATGTTGCCCTTTTGATATAGATTACTGACATCACATATATATATATCTGCTATACAGCGTGACAGATATGGATTCAGTCGCAGCTGGGCTCCACATTCCCCCCTAGTAGAACTCAGCACTCCGGGGCTGAAATACAAAAACAAAGAACAATAAACATTGTATAAATAACTCTTCCTTTACTGGAGGTAAGGCACTCTTGAACTGTTGCATAACGGTAAATGAACAACTATATACATTAGCACACAATGAGGAAATGAGCAACCATAAAAGTCCCAGTCTCTTTTGGAAAAGGATGCTCAAAAGGGGTAGAGAAAACAAGCAAAATAATGTCCATTCACTTGTTTCAATTTTAAAAGGAAAACAGATTAATAAATAACGGTATAATAAAGCATATTATAAGCAAAAATATATACATTTATGTACAGTGACTCTAGACAATTATTTACATTTGCCAAGGTTGAACTAATCTCTAAACCTAGCAGGGATGTGTTCTTTTGTGCTACGTTCTGACCTGCGTGGTGCAGTGACCTGTGAGGTAGCAGTTTCCCTGTTTGTTCTGCGTGAAAGTGAATTATAAAATTGCCTTAACCTCTCTACAGGACTGGCAAGCACACTGTGAGCTGGGTGGAATGGCTCGACTTCTGCAGGGGATCCTTCTTCCTGAGGTTCAGCTTCTTGGGATTCCGCTTCTTGGGGTGCTGTTTCTTGGGGTTCTGCTGAAGCAGGTTCTTCTGGGACTGACTCTACTGCAACAACTGGTGCAACTGGATGTAGAGGTTCTCTTTGTGGTTGATAGAATTGAAGTACGGGAATGATTACAGCTTCTCCAATTCTGGGCCAATCCGCAGGGAAATCTCCTAAGTCTGTATGTATGACTGCTTCATCACGCTCTTCCTGATTGACAACAGGTTCTTCTTCTTGAAGCTTTAACGGATCTGGACACAACTTTAGGTGATCTCTGGATACAGTGGTAGTTGTTCTTCCTCCATCTTTGCTAATTATACATGTTTTCTTGTTGTCAAACCTTGAATTCTGTACAATGTAGGGCTCTCTTTCCCATTGATCATCGAGTTTGTGTATCCTCCTCTTTCTTTTCAACACGACTTGACCAGGTACGAAAGGTTCAGCTGGCGCACTTTTGTTGTAGCGATCTTCTTGTTTATCCCTTACTCGATTGAGACTATCTTCAATGCAGGCCTGTACTTTTCTGTACTGTTCCTGTCTGTTTGTGTCCCAGTCTTCAGTAGTCACATCTGCTTCTGGTTCTACAACACCAAGCTCCAGATCCATGGGCAGCTTTCCTGGTCTGGCCCGCATGAGATAAACTGGGGTGCAATTGGTGGAACTCACAGGTATGTGATTGTACAGATCTACCAGGTCAGGTAGTAAGTCTGGCCACCGATTTCTCTCCTCGAGTGGTACAGTATTCAGCAGGTCAATGACGATGTGATTCATCTTCTCACAGAGACCATTAGTTTGGGGGTGGTACGGAGTGGTTCTTATCTTCTTACACCCGTACAAGTGACAGAACTCTTTGAACAATTCTGCCTCGAAGGCTGGGCCTTGGTCAGTTAGCACCTGCTCAGGATATCCGCGTGGTCTGCAGAAATACGCTTGGAACGTCTTTGCTGCTGTCTCTGCCATCAGATCTTTGACAGGGGCGACCACCAGGAACCTGGAGTAGTGATCCACCATAGTCAGGGCATAGGAGTATCCTGACCAGCTGGGTGACAACTTGACATGGTCCAGGGCCACGATCTCCAAGGGACGAGTCGTCTTGATGGGTTGCAGGGGTGCCTTCTGACTGCTGTAGTCCTTTCTTCTGAGGCCACAGGGTCCACAGTTCTGGCACCACCTCTCAATGGAGCTGCGCATTCCCACCCAATAGAAACGACACTTCAACAGGGTCTCCAGCTTCTTCCAGCCAAAGTGTCCCGCTTGATTGTGGTAGGCTTCCAACACCATCTGGATGTCTGCTCTGGGGACTACTATCTGCCATACCATCTCATGGGTCCTTGGGTTGACGTACCTCCGGCACAGCTTCTCACGGTAGATAAACAACCGGCTTCTCTCATTCCACAGCTGCTTTGCTTGAAGAGACGCATCTGTAATGTATGTAGTACAGTTCATATAGCGTCTTGTGCTTGGGTGCGATGAAAATACATGAGACACAGGTTTGATATAGAAAGTCTTGTATTACTTCATACAAGTTGGCAAAAATAGTCACACAGTTTGCAGACACAGAAGCAGGAGACACAGCAGGCCAGAGTAATCTAAGCTCAGCAATCACTCTCCACAACAGGTTCAGGATCTTCTTCTCTGTTACCGTAAGTCCATGCAAACGTGGGTCTTTCAAAGAGCAGGGTTCAGAGTCCACAAGTGCTTCAGAGTTCCTCAGTAGGAATAGCTGGAGTACAAGGTCCAAGGCTTTAGGAGTCAGGTCACAGGTTCACTGCAGGCTAGATTCTGAAGCACTGATTGCTCAGCTGTGGCTGCTTAAGAAGCAAAAGGAGAGAATCAGGGCGGGAACATGCAAGCTGGAAACTCCATTTTGACTGAGGGCAAGATAGCTGCAGCAAGACAGAAAGTAAAATGGCTGACGAACAAACTGAGTTTCAGGAACATGTACACAGAACCTTACATTACTCCCTCCTTAGGGACAACCTCCGGATGACCTCAGGCCAGGCTTGTGTGGGTACCTCTGATGAAACTGACGGAGCAAGCGAGGAGCATTAACGTTATTGACTGGTTCCCATGAGTTGTCCTCCACTGGGTAGCCCTGCCATTTAATCAGATATTGTAACTGATTTCTATACAACTTGGAATCTAAAATCCTTTCCACCACAAATTCTTCCTGACCATCGACTAGCACTGGGTCAGGGCAAGGAGAAGAACGTCCAGGAAACGTATTGGGTGTCGCAGCCTTTAGTAGGGATACATGAAAGACAGGGTGAATTCTCATAGTTCTGGGCAGTTGAAGACGACAAGCAACGGCACTTATAATTTTACTGATTTTATAGGGTCCAATGTACTTATGTCCCAACTTAGACGATGGAATCCTTAACTTAAGATTTCTGGTTGACAGCCAGACCAAGTCTCCTACCTTGAAAGCTGGTGCAGGTTTACGAAATTTATCTGCTGCTTTCTTGTACCTTTCCTGAGCCGATTCCAGATTCTCCTTTAGAAGATCCATATTCTTCTGTAAAGACGTGATTCTTTCAGCCACTGCTGGTAAAGGCGTTTCTATGGGAAATCGTGGTAGAATGTTAGGATGATAACCTAGATTAGAGTAAAAAGGAGACTGCTTAGTGGAGGCACTCTGAGAGTTGTTATACGAGAACTCAGCTAATGGAAGTAGATCCACCCAATCATCCTGTAGGTGGCAGATAAAGCAGCGGAGATACTGCTCCAGGGTTTGATTGGTTCGTTCGGTCTGTCCATTAGTCTGGGGATGAAAAGCAGAAGAAAGGTTTACTTTAATGTCCAATGCTGCACAGAAATTTTGCCAAAACCTAGAAGTGAATTGCACCCCTCGATCCGAAATAACCTCATCCGGTACTCCATGTAAGCGAAACACATCTTTAATCATCAAATCTGATGTCTGTTTTGCAGTGGGTAAGCCGACACAAGGGATAAAATGAGCTGCCTTTGTTAGACGGTCAACCACCACTAGAATGGTGTTCTTCCCTTGAGAGGTTGGTAACTCCACAATGAAGTCCATAGAAATGGATCCCCACGGGCGGGACGGGGTGGGAAGAGGCTGTAACAGACCAGTTGGTGAGGAGCGAGGTGTTTTGCATCTTGCACAGACTTCACATGAAGTGACATAGTTTAAAACATCCTTCCTGCAAGTGGGCCACCAAAAGAAACGAGAGAGAAATTCCTGTGTCTTTAGAATTCCTCTATGCCCAGCTATCTTGGAATCGTGAATGAGTTGCAATACTCTCAATCTGACTGTTTCAGGAATATACAGGCGTTGTCCCTGAATCCACACACCATTCTTAAAGACAAGACTTACGTCCCTTGGGGGTTGTGCCAAAAAGGAATCCGCATGGTATGCTTCCTTGATGTCCTTAAGTAGGTCTTGATTATGAATTACTCCTAGGAATCTAGAGTCAGGAAGAATAGTCTTAGGAGGAGTAATTGGACGTGTCTCTGCTGAGTAAATCCTAGAGAGTGCATCAGCCTTTCCATTGCGCGATCCTGGTCTATAAGAAATGATAAAATTAAATTGGTTTAAGAAAAGATTCCAGCGAGCCTGGCGAGGAGTCAGGCACTTAGCCGACCTGATAAACTCAAGGTTACGATGGTCTGTCAGGACGACTATTTGCTGTGCAGCTCCCTGAAGAAGGTGTCTCCATTCTTTGAAGGCGGCAATAATGGCCAACAACTCTCTATTGCCCATATCGTAGTTCCTCTCAGCCGAAGACAACTGCTGGGAAAAGAAGGCACAGGGATGCAAGACATTCTTCTCACCTGTTCTCTGAGAGAGTATAGCTCCAACGGCACAGTCTGAAGCATCCACCTCTATTATGAAGGCAAGCTCGGGGTTGGGATGTACTAGGATAGGTGCAGTGGTAAATTTATCTTTTAGACGGGAAAATGCTTCCTGGGCTTGGGGAGTCCAGGAGAACCTAGACTCTTTCCGGGTAAGTTGGGTGATAGGTGACACTACCTCAGAGAAATTTCTAATGAAACGTCTATAGAAGTTGGCAAACCCGATGAAGCGCTGTACCTCCTTCACATTTCTAGGACTTGGCCAATCCTTGATGGCTTGGGTTTTGCTTCCATCCATACTAATTCCTTGTGTAGACAGTACATACCCCAGAAATTGAATTTCGGTCCTATGGAATTCACACTTTTCAAGTTTGATGTAAAGATGATTTTGTCTTAGACGTTCCAAGACCATTCTCACATGTCCATGATGTTCCTCTGTGGAGTTAGAAAAAATTAGAATATCATCCAAATAAATTACCACGAATGTATCTAGGAGATCCCTGAAGATGTCATTCACCAAGTGTTGGAAAGTGGCTGGGGCGGTACTCAGACCAAAAGGCATAACTAGATATTCAAAGTGTCCATAGCGTGACCTGAATGCAGTCTTCCATTCATCCCCAGGTCTAATACGGACTAAGTTATAGGCCCCACGAAGATCTAGTTTAGAGAAAATTTTGGCATGTCGCACTCTCTCCAATAACTCAGGGATTAAAGGCAATGGATAACGGTTTCTAATAGTAACCTTATTGAGTTCCCTATAGTCTACGCATGGTCTCAGAGATCCATCTTTCTTCTTTACAAAGAAGATGGGTGCACCTGCAGGAGATGAAGAGGGGCGTATGAAGCCCTTGGCTAGATTTTCGTCTATGTAATCCTTTAAAGCCTTTAGCTCGGGCCCCGCCAGGGGGTAGATCTTACCAAAAGGTATCTCTGCTCCAGGCAATAATTCAATTGGACAATCATATGGACGGTGAGGAGGAAGCTGGTCAGCGTTCTTCTTGTCACATAAATCCACATAGTCCTGGTATACAGCTGGTAGTTCAGGGACTGACATGTTTCCTTTAGGAACAGAGCAAGCTGAAACTTTTGGACTCATCTGTTTCTCTGGAAAGTGTAATTCCTTTGTCTCCCAGTTAATGGTAGGATTCTGAGCCTGCAGCCATGGTAGCCCTAGAATAATGGGAAAGTGGGGAGAAGAGATAAGCATAAAGGACAGTTTCTCTTGATGATCTTTACCCATAAGAACCCTCAAAGGCTCTGTTTCCTGATCCACTGGTCCAGAGGTCAGCAGGGAGCCATCCACAGTTTCCATCTGTACTGGAGTAGCCTTCTTCACTGAACGTATCCCCTGTTTCAGAGCAAAGGAGACATCCATAAAATTTCCACTTGCCCCTGAGTCGATCATAGCAGAGCTAGACACCCAAGCTGAGTCAACCCAGAGTTTGATGGAAAGAAAGCAATGAGAATTGTTTTTCTTACAACTCAGCTGGGACACCGCTGAGGAAACTTGAAAAATGGCAGCGTTTACACAGTCAACGTCCTCAGAGGTAACGGAGTTTAAGTCCGAGAAATCAAGATCTGTTGCTGCAGATCTCTCTGGAGCCTGAGGCTCGGACCTGACAGATCCCCTCTCGCAACACTCACAGTGAATGAGTGCTGCAGTAGTCTTACGAGAACGGCTGGGGCAGTTTATAATGAAGTGCCCTGACTTACCACAATAGAAACATAGATTCTCCTTAAAACGATGTTCCTTGCGTGCATCACTAACCCGTCGTTGTAAAGAGTCTACCTGCATGGGTTCAGGTTCCCGTGTAATCCTACTCAAAGGTTCCTTAGCTGGAGAGGAAGGTAGGAAAAGGTTAGTGCGATTGCTTTCGAACCATCTCTCTTGCCTGCGTTCAGTCAGACGAGTATCAATACGGATGCAGTAGTTAATAAAGTCACCTAACGCAGTGGGAGGGTCGGCACGAGCAAGTTCATCCTTAATCAGTGGAGATAACCCCTTTCGAAAAATAGATTTTTTGGCGGAACTGTCCCAGGTGGTATCAAGGGCCCATCTCCTGAAATCCAAGGCATATTCAGCTACCGAGTGCTTACCTTGGCGCAAAGCTAACATGGCTGCTTCAGCTGTTGCACCTCGATTGGGGTCATCAAACACCTGCCCCATGGCTGAAATAAAAGCATCAAGGTGATTCAAACAATCATCCTCAGTCTCAATCAGAGGGTTTGCCCACATCAAAGCCTTGTTGGTAAGCAACATAATTATAGTAAGCACCTTAGATCGTTCAGTGGGAAATTGTGAAGCATGTGCAGAAAAAAAAAGATTGCATTGATTAATAAATCCCCTGAATTTCTCACGTTCACCGCCAAAACGAAAAGGGGGCAACTTGGGAATCCCAGAACTCGGGGCTACGGCAGGAGCCTGGACTCGCCCTTCTAGAACCTCAATCCTGGCTCGCAAATCCTGGGCAGTCTGTCCAAACACTTGCAAATTGTGATTAGTGAGGTCCTGTAGGCTTGAAAAATGGGTCTTTATATTCTGCAAATCTGCAAGGATATTATCAGTCACTCCGCAAAGTTCCTTTATGTGGGCCTCCATTTTCCAGATCTTTTAAGACAGGAGTACTGGAAGAAGAGGAGAGGAGAAAAAAAAAAACAATAGTGTTTACCTGTGGTAACACTGCAGAGAGAAAAAAAATTAAGGGAACTGCTCACCTGGAATGGTTGTGAGAAGTCACAACCACTATCATCACAGAAAGTTCACCCGGACATCTGAAATGGTTGTGAGAAGTCACAACCACTGTCATCACAGAAAGTACAACCGGACATCCGATATCCACAGTTACAGCAGACACAGCCTTTCCAGACCCAGCAGACACTAACGTTTTCGCTTCAGAATCTTGTAATGTATGTAGTACAGTTCATATAGCGTCTTGTGCTTGGGTGCGATGAAAATACATGAGACACAGGTTTGATATAGAAAGTCTTGTATTACTTCATACAAGTTGGCAAAAATAGTCACACAGTTTGCAGACACAGAAGCAGGAGACACAGCAGGCCAGAGTAATCTAAGCTCAGCAATCACTCTCCACAACAGGTTCAGGATCTTCTTCTCTGTTACCGTAAGTCCATGCAAACGTGGGTCTTTCAAAGAGCAGGGTTCAGAGTCCACAAGTGCTTCAGAGTTCCTCAGTAGGAATAGCTGGAGTACAAGGTCCAAGGCTTTAGGAGTCAGGTCACAGGTTCACTGCAGGCTAGATTCTGAAGCACTGATTGCTCAGCTGTGGCTGCTTAAGAAGCAAAAGGAGAGAATCAGGGAGGGAACATGCAAGCTGGAAACTCCATTTTGACTGAGGGCAAGATAGCTGCAGCAAGACAGAAAGTAAAATGGCTGACGAACTAACTGAGTTTCAGGAACATGTACACAGAACCTTACAGCATCCTTCTCCAAAGAGGAACCTTCTTGAGTTATCAGCTCTTTGATTCGGCTGTCAACTGGATCGCTGTCCTGAGTCTCCTTCCAGATGTGGTGAGGTAAAGGATTTAACGTCTTACCACGCAGCCTCCTGCAGGCTTGTTGCTCGTGGATCATCCCATTCCTGTGAAAGGCAGGTAGTTCAATCTCTTCCAGATCATCCACTTCTTCTTCTGTGTCCGATTCATGAGGCATCCTGGATAGGGCATCAGCGTTGGCATTCTTGCGGCCCGCTTGGTACTTGATTGTGAATTGGTAGTTTGACAGCCGAGCCATCCAGCGTTGTTCCATGGCTCCCAGCTTAGCTGTTTCAAGATGCGTCAAGGGGTTGTTATCAGTGTAGGCAGTGAACTTGCTGGAGGCTAGGTAGTGCTTAAACCTCTCCGTGATGGCCCAGACCAGTGCAAGGAACTCCAACTTGAAGCTGCTATAGTTCTCTGGGTTCCTCTCCGTCGGGCGGAGCTTCCTGCTTGCATAGGCGATGACTTTCTCCAGGCCATTTTGCTTCTGACTGAGGACAGCTCCCAATCCTTCATTGCTGGCATCAGTATACAGCAGGAACGGCTGGCTGTAGTCAGGATAGGCTAGGATCTCATCACCTGTCAGGATCTCCTTGAATGCCTCAGCCTGTTCTTTACCCCAGTGGAATGGAGAATTTCTGCTCTTGAGGGACTGTCCCACCAGGAGGTCTTGCAGAGGCGCTGCTTTCTTGGTGTAATCTTTTACAAACCTCCGGTAGTATCCTGTCAGTCCCAGGAACTGTCGCACCTCCTTGAGATTTTTCGGCTCCGGCCATTTCTGGATGGCGGTGATCTTCTCTGGGTCTGGCGCTACTCCTTCTGAGCTGACAATATGTCCCAGATACTGTACCTTTTGTTTGAACAGATGGCACTTTGAAGGCTTCAGTTTCATCCCATACTTGGACAGTGACTCGAATACCTCCGCCAGGTGCTTCAGGTGGTCTTCATACGTCTTGGAGTACACAATTACGTCGTCAAGGTACAGCAACACAGTTTCAAAGTTGAGATGTCCAGGCAGCTCTCCATCACTCTCTGAAACGTTCCAGGGGCACTGCTGAGTCCAAACGGCATCCTGTCGAACTCACAGAGTCCCATCGGGGTGGTGAAAGCCGTCTTCTCCCGATCCTCCTCAGCCACAGTTACTTGCCAGTACCCACTAGTGAGGTCAAGGGTGGAAAAGTAATTAGCAGTCTTTAGTGCAGCTGATTCCTCAATGCGTGGTAAAGGGTATGCATCTTTATGTGTAATGCGATTTACTTGTCTGTAATCTACACACATTCTCATGCTTCCATCCTTTTTCCTGACTAAGACTAGAGGTGCTGCCCAGGGACTGCAACTATCCCTTATCACCCCTGCTTCCTTCATATCACGCAACATTTCCTTGGCTTTCTGGTAGTGTGCTGGAGGTATAGGCCTGTACCGTTCTTTGATGGGAGGATGATTGCCTGTGGGGATGTGGTGTTGAACCCCTTTAATTTTCCCAAAGTCGAGTGGGTGTTTGCTGAATACCTGTGCATACTCCTGAACTACTCAATATACTCCTTGTTTCTGGTGGGCTGGAGTGGTGTCTGTCCCGACATGGAGCTGCTGACACCAATCCTCCACCTGGGTGGTCGGACCGTTATCCTCCACTGGTTGTGGGGAGGTTAAGGGCTCCGTTGTGTGAATGGAGTTATTATCCACAGCATGTAACTTAGCAACAGTGGCATAACGTGGTACTTTGACTTCATCCTCTCCCCAGTTGAGAAGACGCACTGGCACCCTCCCATTATGTACCTCCACTACCCCTCTGGCAGTCAAGAGTGTAGGTCTGTGCTCTGAAAAATGGGGCTCTACTACTGCTTGGTAGTTCTGTCCTCTCAGACCTATTGCTGCTCTACACCAAATAAGCATTTCACTCATTGGGGGTATCACAATGGGGTTCGGGTCTGTTACCCGTACATTACCAATCTCACCACCGGTCAGTTTCACTTCCTGCTGGCACATCAGGGTTCGGATCTCCTTCCGGATCACTCCCTTTTGCCTTGGTCTGGCAACTTCGCCGAGCTGTTGGAGTAAAAACACAACCTCCTCCAAACAGTTACTAATAATGTTAGTGCCTAAAACCACATTCAACCCATTTTCCTCATTAACAGTCTTCACTACAAGAAGTCCCTGATCTTTTAGCTCCACTCTCCCCACTTTTACGTCTACGTTTTTAGCCCCCAGTAAGTCAAGAGGGAGGCCATTAGAGGCGTATACGGCAAAGTCAGGGTTTGGGGGTTGATGACCGTCACTGGACCAGTATCTATTGTAAAGAACATCAGGTATGACGGTTACCTGAGATCCAGTGTCCAGCAGGGCAGGGATTGCGATCCCGTCCAGTATGATGGACAGGTATGTTCTTCCTCCCACAAACCTGCGGTTCCAGTCTGAGGGGCCTGAGGAGTCTATTCCTGGGTGTTGGCCCTCGGACACAGGATTTGCTCGTTTAAAGGACACCGACGTGCTGGGTGACCTTCCCTGTGGCAGCGGTAGCAGATGATCTCTCGGCGAGGATGATGCTGGTCGCGGGTCCTTCCTGGGGGTGGCGTTGTCCTCCTTCTCCTCCGGTTCATCCAAGGGACATCCTCTGGGCAGTCAGCTAGCAGGATCTTTCCTTCTTCCTCCGTCGGCAGTTGCAGGGCACTCATTACAGTGGCCAGGTTTTTGGTCAGCTGGCGCACTTCTGAGCGCAGACAGTCCAGCTCAGTAGGGGGCGCCACCTGCGTTTTGGCTTCCGCAACCAGCGGGGAAAAGGTGGATGCTGCTGGCTTTAGGGTGGCTTCACTCGGGTGACACTGGGTTGCCATCTCGGGTGTTTCCAGGGGTCTCAGTCCTTTTATAGCCATATCCTTAAGGGCATCAAAGGTAGCATCAGGATGATCCAAGGACCACCAGTGCACAGTCCTGCTTTCAGCTTGGGACCTGAGTCCCGTACAAATTGTTCTTTTAACATCTTATTCTCTTTGGTGACACTTATGGGGTTAACCTGTTTGAGTGCTCGCAGGGCTCCCTGTAGTCGGCAGGCGTAGTCCCTAATGCTGTCATCTGGTTTCTGGGAGCATTGGTAAAACCTCATTCGGAGATCTGTTTCAGTGCGGTCCTCAAAGATAGTCTGTAGCTTTAAGAAAATTGCAAGCACTGATTCCTGGTCTGCAGCTGTCCAAGTCTCTACTTCCCTCTCTGCAGCACCAGTCAATTGTCCCACTACCACTGCAGCTCTCTGCTTTTCTGACATAGGGTACATGTCCATTATACTACATATTTTGCGCTTGAACCCTGAGAGGGTGTCTGGCTTGCCGCTGTACTGAGGGAGCCACTTCGCTCCAGGCATGTATGGCAGCGTTAGCGGTACTATCGGGGCCACAGGACCAGGTGAGGGGCCAGCGTTTCCAGCGTGTGCGGCAGCTCGGGTGGGTAAGTCATTGGAGCGGTCGCCCTCGGCCGTGCTGTCAGCTTGCTGCTGCGACATGTCTGCACCCCCCTAGTTAAGCGTGGCCTAACTTCTCTGAAGGCTGCAGCTCTGCAGGCCACAGCGATGTAGAAGGACCTGCGTCGCCGGCGCTCTGACGTCAGAGCGTTCACTGAAGCTCTCCACAGGACCTGCCGCCGCGTCAGCGTTGGGGGCGTGTCCAGGACTCAGCGCGCTTTTGCAGGTACGCCCACTAGTTTTTCGCGCCGTGGCACTGTAAATGGCGGGCAAATAGCGGGAAATCTTCACCACATACAAAACACAGTTTTTTAGTGAGGCACACAGTACCCGGTGGCAACAGGCATAAATTACTCCGTTGCTGCAGGGCACGACATCCTGTTCGTGACGCCAGAGATGAGCCACCCATCAGGGCCGTGGGGTACTCGGCACCGAGCCCGTCGACTTCTATGGGGGATGTCACGGGCAGCACACGGCTCAGTTCGTGGCCCTGGGGCTCACTGAAATGTGGGATATTTACAGGTGAATTGAATATTGGTATGGGGATTCGTGACGCCACTTGTGGTATCTGGTCAGGATGACCAGCGCTGCTATGCAGATCCACTGAAGGGTTAATATTGTGCAGCTAGATGTTAAGCCTTCCACAAGTAAGGCTGAGTTCTCCTCCAGGGCAGATAGATGTGTGGGGATGCAGGACGGACGGGGACCCGGCAGTCAGGGACAATAAGGTAGACACACACATAAGTCACTTTGGTACCTTTACTGAAGATGTTGCAGGCACTCCCGGAGCACTGTAGGGTGAAGGGTGCACATCCAGATTCCTCCACTGAGTAGGTGTGTGGCCTCCTGTTCTCTGCCTTTTCGTAATGAAGTCTTGGCCTGCGTGTAGCTGGGCCTAGCTTAGTCTCCGTCTTGTACCTGGCTGACCTTGTGGTTGGACCTTCTCTCTGAAAGGACAGGGTCTTTGATGACCGGGCCCGGCCGGACTCCGTCCTCCTGATCCTGCTACGTATCAGCTCTGTGGTACTCCTGGGACTTGTAGTCCTCCAGGAACTCCGGTGTTCTCCTAATGGGTCGTGGAGATCCCTATAGGCGGTGTCCGGTAATGCTTGCTGAGATGAGCTGTAGAGGCTCCTCTGTCTCATTAACTTTCCACTCGCCTTCGGCCTACCTGGATCCTCACACGATCACACACTGGCAGTTGGTGGGCTGCCTCTTCACCGCTCTCTAAGCGTCGGCACGCTTCTCACTGAGTTGCACTCCTAGATTCAGCTCTGACTAGGCTGGAGTGGTCTCTGTTCCACTCTTTACTAGACTCCACTTTCTGAACTGAATAGCTCTGCAGCCTCTCTAACCTCAGCTCTGCACTTCACCTTGCTGCAGACTGACTTCTCTGAGGTGGCTGCACTGAACTGACTTGGTGTTTCCTGTGTCAGCTTCTTTTATATGTCTAAAACAGCTCCCTCTGGTGGTCTTTGGGATAAGATGAACGTGTGTGAAGGTGTATAATGACCTCTAGTGGTATATTCTTTCAGTGCACCCTTCTGGGAGATATGGATTCAGTCGCAGCTGGGCTCCACAGATGCACTGCAGAAGCGATTATCTCCTGTCAGTTTGTCACCAGAGGCCGTTAGAGCAGTCACATCAACTGCGTTTTTTGCCAAGAGGAAGCATCCACACAGATTTTTACAAGAGCAAATCCGTAACGTGTGCACATACCCTTAGTGCAGTGGTGATATATAACTGTCTGCAGACCTAAGACACATTAAAAAAGTTATATTTTTTTCTGTTGCTAAATGTGAAACAGTCTGCTGTATCCCACGTTGTCATTTTGTAGCGGTGATATGAACCTGTCTGCAGCCCTAAGTCACATACATTTTTTTTTAATTTTTCAGTTGTCATTGGGTTGGGTTGAAATTATGCTGTAGAGGCCTGATCCAGAGGCCACAAAAAATTATTTTGTTATTAACGTCATACAGTCAGGGATCTGATCCAGAGGCCACAAAAAATTCTTCTGTTATTAACATCATACAGTAAGGGACCTGACTTTAAAAATAGTTTGTAGCATCTAGTGTGTTATAGAGGCTTGATCCATAGGCCACAAACAAATTCTTCTGTTATTAATGTCATTGCAACAGAGTGTCCACCCCCAGCCTGTACACATGGACCATACTGTAATCAGGCTTACATTAACATTCCTTGTCCTGTGTCTGGTGGGGGCACGCTTGTCTTTGATGCAGGGGGCATCTCCAATACACAAACCTGTAGACAGACTGCAGACAGGGTTTCTGGAACATTCTTAATCCTTGTAGCTATGTTTAAGGGAGTGGGTGTTAGTATCCCTGCCCAACAAGGCGGCTGATCCCAAGAGTGGTAGGACTATAAGCCACATGTTGGATTACTTGATGCTGTTTCTTTGAAAGACAAGGATCTGCAGCTGCGGCTGGATCCTGGTATCATGTATGGAGATTGGAGATCATTTGCCACATGGAATTGTGATGTCTCGCCACTCTGCTGGATTTGAGGACTGAATCTAAAGACTGTTGTTTGGTGTCTTGCGAAAGGCTGGGATCTTATGCTGAGGCGAGATCCCGGGGACTTTGGGTATTGATACAAGCTGCCACGTGGGACTGTTTTGTGTCCCTCATCTGCTGAATCCATTGAATTCACCCAAGGACAATTTCTATTTTCCTGGCGTCGGATTGCCTGGTGGCGCTCCCGGATCTGCTCGCTTTGTGTGGACTCATTGTGGACTCCTTGTGGATGCTGCAGAATTACCTTCATTTGTGCTGCCCAGTTCCCTGCTCCAATAAATCTTGTTATATTGTTCTTTGGCTTGGTGTCTCTTCCTGCTCTGTCGCATACACTGTCACAGTCATACAGTAAGGGACCTGACTTTAAAAATAGTTTGTAGCATCTAGTGTATTATAGTGGCCTGCCGCTTCAGTTGCAACTGCCAGGGCTCACCTCAACGGAAGCCGTCCAGTTGCTCCCGACAGTGCTCAAGTGCTCACCTCAATGGCAGCCGTTCCAGTTGCACCCGCCAGTGCTCACATCAATGGCAGCCGATGCAGTTGCACCCGCCAGGGGTCACCTCAATGGCAGCCGGTCTATTTGCACCCGCCAGTTCTCACATCAATGGCAGCCGGTGCAGTTGCACCCGCCAGGGGTCACCTCAATGGCAGCCGGTCTATTTGCACCCGCCAGTTCTCACATCAATGGCAGCTGGTCCAGTTTCACCCACAGTGCTCACCTCAATGGAAGACAGTCCAGTTGCACCAGACAGACTCACCTCAACGCTTGCCCTACATTCCCTGAAAACAGCATTATATTCTTCTTTAGATAAGTGCCCCTCTTTAAATTTAATATACATTTTTTTTTTCCTTTTAAACCAGTGATTAAGTTATGTGTTCATCCATCTTGGTCTCTTTAAATGCTTCTAATTCTTCCTTCTTTTTCGGATTGTTACCAATTGTGCAGTGAGAATTACATATAGCAAAATCTCCCATCCTTCTTGGAAATTTCCGTCCTTTAGAACATCCTGCCATTGGACCTTTCCTACTCTCTTTCTGAGTGCATTAACCCCTTTCTGACCTTAGACATACTATCCCTTCCATGTGACCCGGGCCAAATTGACCATGGACGGGATAGTACGTCATATGCGATCGGCTGCGCTCACGTGGGTAGCGCGGCCGGGTGTCAGCTGATTCTCACAGCTGACACCCGCCACTAAGTGCCAGGAGTGGTCACAGACCGCTCCCGGAACTTTAACCCTGAAACACTGCGATCTCACATGATCGCAGCATTCCGGAGTCGGCACAGGGGCAGACAGCCCCTCTGCCTTTGGATCGGAGACTGCCATGGAAACCCGATGTTGTCATGATGACATCCGGGTCTCCAGAGCTGCGCAACTTCCTGTCATGTGCAGTGCATTTCGGGTAGTCTCACAGGTTAGTGCACAGAAGCTGCAGCACTGACAGTTCTGTAGCATGCAGATGGTGCTTCATCTGCGTGCTATAGAAGCGATCATCCTGCACAAAATGAGTCGCATAGTGGGACAAAGTGCAAAAGTAAGAATTAAATAAAAACATTTTTTTAAATAATTGTAAAAAAAATAAAAAATAAAAAAATCAATATTCATTCTATCACTAAATAAATATTTGAATAAAAAAAAAAAAACAGTACACATATTTGGTATCGCCGCGAACGTAACGACCCGACCAATAAAACTGTCCCACTACTTAACCCCTTTAATGAACACCATAAAAAAGGAGAAATCAATGCTTTATCATCATGTCGGCGAAAAAAAAGTGGAATAACACGTGATCAAAAAAACGGATATAAATAAACATGGTACCGCTGAAAACGTCATCTTGTCCCGCAAAACAACAAGCTGCCATACAGCGTCATCATCGAAAAAATAAAGAAAGTTATAGATCTCAGAATAAAGTGATGCAAAAACAATTATTTTTTCTATAAAATAGTTTTTATTATAGAAAAGCGCTAAAATAAAGAAAAAGATATAAATGAGGTATCACTGTAATCGTACTGACCCAAAGAATAAAACTGCCTTATCAATTTTACCACACATGGAACGGTGTAAACGCCCCCCCAAAAAAAAAGAAATTCATGAACTGCTGGTTTTTGCTCATTCTGTCTCCCAAAAATTGGAATAGATAGTGATAAAAAAAATGTCGTGGTACCAATAAAAACGTCAACTCGTCACGCAAAAAACAAGACCTCACATGACTCTGTGGGCTAAAATATGGAAAAAGTATAGCTCTCAAAATGTGATGCAAAAACAATTTTTTTACAATAAAAAATGTCTTTTAGTGTGTGACAGCTGCCAAACATAAAAACCCGCTATAAAAACTCACTATAACTAGTAAATAAAACCCCCCTTTATCACCCCCTTAGTTAGGGAAAAATAATAAAATAAACAAAAATGTATTTATTTCCATTTTCCCATTAGGGTTAGGGTGGGGCTAAAGATAGGGTTAGAGTTGGGGCTAGAGTTTGGATTATGGTAAGCATTGGGATTAGGGTTAGGTTTGGGATTAGGGTTAGGGGTGTGTTAGGGTTAGGTTTGTGGTTTGGGTTATGGATAGGATTGAATTAGGGTTAGGGGTGTGCTGGGGTTAGGGTTGGAGTTAGAATTGGGGATTTCCACTATTTAGGCACATCAGGGGCTCTCCAAATGCGACATATCATCTGATCTCAATTCCAGCCAATTCTGCATTGAAAAAGTCAAACGATGCTCCTTCCCTTCCGAGCTCTGCCATGCGCCCAAACAGTGGTTTTACATATGGGGTATAAGCATACTCAGGACAAATTTCACAACAACTATTAGGGTCCAATTTCTCCCGTTACCCTTGGGAAAATATAAAATTGGGAGCAAAAGATCATTTTTGCAGGAAAAGATTTTTTTTCTGCTATACCATTTTCATTAATATTTGTCTTTTTTATTGTGTTTTATTCCGCTTTTTCCAGCGGCATGATGAAGAACCATAGTTTTTTGCCATATTTTTTATTGGTTTATTTTTTTACCGTGTTCACTGTAGGGGTTAACTAGATTGCGAGTTTTATAGACTGGGACGGTCCAGATGCGGCGATACCAAATATGTGTTCTTTTCTGTGTCTTTTTGTTTTTACATTAACATGAGTATTTATTTACAGGTGTAATATTTTTTATTCATTAGTGTTTTTTATGGTTTGTTTTCTAATAATTTTTTTAATCTTATATCTAACTTTTTCCTTACTTTTTTCCTTTTCTTAGTCTGACCACTGGCCTCATGCATTGCAGTGCACCAGCACTATAATGCATGAGACCTGTGATATTAGCAGTGGCGCCGCTATAATGAGGCGACTTGAGCCTCTTTTTCAGGCGGAGGCAGCTAGGGGGCGGCAAAGCAGGGGCGCACAGTGAATGAAAAGGCCCGTGGGCCCGCCGACATTGAACTGACAGTTCAGTGCCGGCGGGCAGGGCCGGCGTCAGCACCCGGTACACCCGGGCAAGTGCCGGGGCCCTGAGCAGGCGGGGGGGCCCACTCGCCGTCTGGCACCCCCCCTCCTTTAGCGGAGGAGAGCGGTGTCAGCGCCGCCACTGGGCCCCCCCCCGCTTGCTCAGGGCCCCGGCATCAGATGGCACAATACTTACCTCTCCCGTGCCTCCGCTGCCGCAGCTCCGGGCTCCAGGGGGCGCCGGCGCTTCCTCTCACAGCAGGCCGCTGAATGACGTCATCATTCAGCGGCCAGCTGTGACCGAGAGCGCGGACGCTGGACGGGTAAGACGTGTGTGTGTGTCTCTCTGTGTGTGTGTGTCTGTGTGTATGTAGTGCGGTGCTTTGTGTGTGTGTATGTGTGTGTGTATGTATGTGAGAGAGTGCTTGTGTGCTGTCTGTGTGTGATGATGGGCAGGCATTGCTGATAATGGGGAGGCATTGATGATGATGATGGGGAGAAGATGATGATAATGGGCAGGCATTGATGATAATGGGCAGGCATTGATGATGGGGAGAAGATGATGATTGGTAGGCATTGATGATAATGGTGAGGCCATGATGATAATGGGCAGGCATTGATGATGGGGAGGAGATGATGATGATGGGCAGGCATTGATGATGATGGGGAGGAGATGATGATGATGATGGGCAGGCATTGATGATAATGGGGAGGCCATGATGATGATGGGGAGACAATGATGATGATAAGGAGGCAATGATGATGATGAGGAGGAAATCATGATGATAATGGGGAGTCTTTCCACAGCGCCTTTTCCTGAGCCGTAAAAGTGCAGAATGCAGTACAGCGCAGAGGAGAGCTCCATATTTTGTATGGAGCATTATATGGGGACCAGTATCCTGTATGGAGCATTATATGGGGACCAGTATCCTGTATGGAGCATTATATTGGGTCCAGTATTCTGTATGGAGCATTATTTTGGGTCCAGTATTCTGTATGGAGCATTATATGAGGGGTGACATCCTGCATGGGGTATTATATGGGTGATGAGGGGGAGACTGTGGTGCCCATAATATTGTATGGAGGACTGTACTGTCCAGTCCGTTCTGTGCGCTGTGAGGATTTGGCGGTTTTTGAGCTATTGTACAATTTACAATAGGCATCAGTCATGTAATGGAAGAAGTGAAGTGTTTGGCATTGTACTATACCCGTATTTCTCTGCAGTATCTGTGTATTATGAATCGTGGTCTGTGTTAAAGGGGCCCACTGAGGCTCTTTCGCCCGGGGCCCATAAAAACCTGGAGCCGGCCCTGCCGGCAGGCCCTTTAATCGCGGGCGGAATGCTGTGAGTGAGGAAGGCCTTGCGGCCTTCCATATGCAGCACAGGCGACGTGATCGTCATCACGCCGCCTGCGCGCCGTGATGACGTCACGCCGCCTGTGCCAGGAGAAGACGGAGTCCAGCGCGCTTCTTCAGAGCTGCGGGGGAGATAGGTGAGTACTGACTTTTTTTTTTTTTAACGCCGGGCCCGGCTTATGGGGGACTATGCTGGCTATGGGGGATTATGCTGGCTATTGGGGGATTATGCTGGCTATTGGGGGATTATGCTTGCTATGGGGGGATTATGCTGCGTATTGGGGACCTATGCTGCCTATTGAGGACCTATGCTGCGTATTGGGGACCTATGCTGCCTATTGGGGACCTATGCTGCCTATTGGGGACCTATGCTGCCTATTGGGGACCTATGCTGCCTATTGGGGACCTATGCTGCCTATTGGGGACCTATGCTGCCTATTGGGGACCTATGCTGCCTATTGGGGACCTATGCTGCCTATTGGGGTCCTATGCTGCCTATTGGGGAACCTATGCTGCCTATTGGGGACCTATGCTGCCTATTGGGGACCTATGCTGCCTATTGGGGACCTATGCTGCCTATTGGGGACCTATGCTGCCTATTGGGGACCTATGCTGCCTATTGGGGACCTATGCTGCCTATTGGGGTCCTATGCTGCCTATTGGGGTCCTATGCTGCCTATTAGGGACCTATGCTGCCTATTGGGGACCTATGCTGCCTATTGGGGACCTATGCTGCCTATTGGGGTCCTATGCTGCCTATTAGGGACCTATGCTGCCTATTGGGGACCTATGCTGCCTATTGGGGACCTATGCTGCCTATTGGGGACCTATGCTGCCTATTGGGGACCTATGCTGCCTATTGGGGACCTATGCTGCCTATTGGGGACCTATGCTGCCTATTGGGGTCCTATGCTGCCTATTGGGTCCTATGCTGCTATTAGGGACTGCGCTATTGGGGACCTATGCTGCGTATTGGGGACCTATGCTGCGTATTGGGGACCTATGCTGCCTATTGGGGACCTATGCTGTCTATTGAGGACATTTACCTGCCTATTAGGGATTCTCGCACCACACCAGTCTGAGCCTGAGCGCCAATATGTGCACTGATGAGGATGAAATGATATGGATTGGCAAGGCTGCAGTGATGGGCAGTGCAGGCTGTATGTCTCTGTGTGGGCAGTTTTATTGCTGGTATATTGTTTTTGTAGCACTGTATATATATTGGTATTTTACTAATAGCAATTTGGAATCCCTAGGAAATAATGATATCAAGAAAGAGAAAAATTGCTTCACTTGTGACAAATATGGAACCGAACATTGACCATCTCATTAGCCAAAAGCAGGCCCATAGTTCCCATTGAAATACCAGTAAGTTTGTTGATTTTTAACTTTACTTGTTCTTTATTTTAAGTATTGTATTTGTTCCTGTTTCTTTTTTTTTTTACTTCAAAATAAGAGTGTAGTATATGGTGTATACAGGGTCATACACATCGTGTGCGGTATATAGAGTGTAGTATATGGTGTATACAGGGTCATACACATCGTGTGCGGTATATAGAGTGTAGTATATGGTGTATACCTGGTCATACACATCGTGTGCGGTATATAGAGTGTAGTATATGGTGTATACAGGGTCATACACATCGTGTGCAGTATATGGAGTGTAGTATATGGTGTATACAGGGTCATACACATCGTGTGCAGGTAGGTATAAATGGAGAGTGTAGTATATGGTGTATACAGGGTCATACACATCGTGTGCAGTATATAGAGTGTAGTATATGGTGTATACAGGGTCATACACATCGTGTGCGGTATATAGAGTGTAGTATATGGTGTATACAGGGTCATACACATCGTGTGCGGTATATAGAGTGTAGTATATGGTGTATACAGGGTCATACACATCGTGTGCAGTATATAGAGTGTATATATGGTGTATCTATAACTGTGTGCAGTATAAGGTGTATTAATGCTTATTATTCTTTGTATATAAGGTGATGTGCCTGTATATATTTGGTATATACAGGTGAGTGTGCATTAACATTGTGTATTATACAATATACAATTAAATACAGTTCTAATGCTCCATACCTAATATGCAAGATAATGTACAGTGTATATGATGTAACCTGTATAAGATGTGACATTGGCTTGCCCCCTAGTTTTGATCCTGGGTACGCCCATGCTCCTGCTGCTGGCTGCTGCGCACAGTGCTGCTTCCTTGATATCCTTGTGACTCCCTCCCCTCATGTCCAGAGTTAGGAGAAGTCAGGTCGGTGACTAGTTATTAATGCAACTACTTAAGTTACTATATGGGACTTGAAAACATGATCTCCCAACAAGGGAAATACACAGGCCTGTGTAGCGCTGCGGTGATTCCGGATGTGTTCAATGAGCACATCCGGATTCACCGCGCGTTCAGAAGGGGGCGGAGCTTTGTACTGATTTTACAATGGGGGGGGCACTGTTTTGCAGTTTGCCTCAGGCAGCAGAGAGGCTAGGTTCAACCCTGGATATTACATAGGCAGAATGCCTGTTAGGCTGTAGGTACACGATCGTATAAAAAAAAAAAAAAAAAAAAAAATCGATCTATATTAAATTTTTTGTGAAAAAAGTTAAATGTAATTTTTTTCCTTCCACATTGCTTTAGTTCTCGTGAAGAACCTGAAGGGTTAATAAACATCTTGAATGTGGTTTTCCGCACATTGAGGGGTGCAGTTTTAGAATAGTGTCACTTTTGGGTATTTTCTGTCATATTGACCCCCCCAAAGTCACTTCAAATGTGAAAGGTCCGTAAAAAAATGGTTTTGTAAATTTTGTTGGAAAAATGAGAAATCGCTGGTCAAATTTTAAACCTTATAACGTCCTAACAAAAAAAATTATGTTTCCAAAATTGTGCTGATGTAAAGTTGACACGTGGGAAATGTTATTTATTAACTATTTTGTGTGACACAGCTCTCTGATTTAAAAGCACAAAAATTAAAATTTGCAAAATTGCAAAATTTTCTAAATTTTTGTCAAATTTCCATTTTTTCATAAACGCAAGTCATATCTAAGAAATGTTACCACTAACATGAAATTCAATATGTCACGAAAAATCAGTCTCCAAATCAGTGTAATCTGTTGAAGCGTTCCAGAGCTATAACCTCATAAAGTGACAGTGGTCAGAATTGTAAAAATTGCTTGGTCATTAAGGTCAAAATTGGCTCGGTCACTAAGGGGTTAACCTAATAAATAAATAATAAAAAATTACGTGGGGTCCCCTCTATTTTTGATAACCATCAAAGGTAAAGCAAACAGCTGGGGCTTATATTATCAGGCTGGGAAGGTCCCTGGTTATTGGGCCCTTACCAGCCTAAAAATACAAGCCCCCGGCATCAAATTAGATGCGCCAATTCTGGCGCTTTGCCCGCCTCTTCCCGATTGCCTTGGTGTAGTGGCAATCGGGGTAGTGGTAGTTGGGGTTAATGACAGCTGTGATTTTCAAAAATCACTCCTGCCATCAAGCCCTGGAGTAAGTAATGGAGAGATGTCTATCTGATGCCCCCATTACTAACCCAGATAATCAAAAATAAAATTACAGAGAAAAAAACAACTTGACTTGAAAAAAAGTTTCCCCCTTACTATCTCTTGTTCACTAATTCATTGAAAAAAATATCAGAGCGCGGGAAGGGAAGGAGTTCCCGACTGATGAAGTATAAGTACATCATGGCAATCCCGTGGGCACAGGAGTTGTGCCTGTGCGATCGTCGCCAAGTGTTCAGCTAACATGACAGCTAACACCCGGCTTTCACTGCTAGGAGTGGTGCGGCACCGCCCCCTGCTGTTTAATTCCCTCTCTCGTCCAATTGGCACCTCCGCAACGTTGTCTCAAGGGCCCGATCATTGTCATGGTGACCAGAGGTCGTCATGACGACATCCGAGTTACCAGGCAATGGAAAGCCTATGAGACCATGGTCATACCATGCTCTAAGAGGCTTCTGTCAGTGCCACCAGGTGTACAGCTATAACAGATCACACCTGGCTCTCACTGCCAGAAGCAGTATGGACACCATCCTCGGCTATTTAACACCTGTGACAAAGTCTCTGGCAATGTGCTGGAAGGGAGATACACTTCACTGAGGCTATTAGCTTCAGTGATTGAAAATCCAGAAGTTTGCTCCAGCACACTATGTGTTGAGATGGGTTAATCAGCCATTTTACGGGCTGGGTTTTTGTGGATAACCATAGAGCGGGTGGGAGGTTATCCACCTTATCTCCACCCCAGGGTGTGGTCTGGGGTTTAAATAGTTGGCCTTCTGAGGCATTTGTGTTCGGTAGGCCAGGAGCATGGAACTCCAGTGCTATGTGCCCTGACAAGGAATCTGAACTATTGTATGTGAATTTCCTGAACGGGCGGATCCCCATAACCTCATGGACTGTGCTGTATGTTATGTTTTGTTTTTCCTTAGGCCAGAAAGGCCTTGTTTATTTTTGCTAACTCTGCACTGGCTCATGCAGCACCCTTAATAAACCAGTGAGAGTCTTAAAGAAACAGTTTACCTGTGTCTACCTCCATATGCAGCCGAGTGAGCCGATCTACCAGAGTTGGTGGAGGATGCAGGCAAAATCCACAGGAAGCAAAGTCAGACAGCATGGAGGACCTAATTAAGCACCTTGTGAAAGCACAGCACAAGCAACAGCAAGCACAGCAGGAGACAAGTAAGCTGCTTATGCAACAGATCCAACAAGAGATCCAGCAACAGTAGCACCAACAGCAGCTCCAACAACAGCAGCAGCAGTATCAACAAGATCAGCTCCGACAACAGCAGCAGCAGATTGAGTTGCTTGCAGAGGCGGTTCATGGGAGGCCGGCATCCGCTCCCCCAAGTCCAGATGACGACACATGCAATGCCTTGCGAAAGTATTCTCCCCCTGGAACTTTTCAACCTTTTCCCACATATCATGCATCAAACATAAAGATACCAAATGTAAATTTTTGGTGAAGAATCAACAACAAGTGGGACACAATTGTGAAGTTGAAGGAAATTTATTGGTTATTTTTTTTTTGTAGAAATACGAAAACTGAAAAGTGGGGCGTGCAATATTATTCGGCCCCTTTAACTTAATACTTTGTTGCGCCACCTTTTGCTGTGATTACAGCTGGCAGGTCACTTGGGGTATGTCTCTATCAGTTTTGTACATCGTGAGACTGAAATTCTTGCCAATTCTTCCTTGTCAAACAGCTCAAGCTCAGTGAGGTTGGATGGAGAACGTTTGTGAACAGCAGTTTTCAGCTCTTTCCACAAATTCTCAATTGGATTCAGGTCTGGACTTTGACTTGGCCATTCTAACACCTGGATACGTTTATTTGTGAACCATTCCATTGTAGATTTTGCTTTATGTTTGGGATCATTGTCTTGTTTCAAGACAAATCTCCGTCCCAGTCTCAGGTCTTTTGCAGACTCCAACAGGTTTTCTTCAAGAATGGTCCTGTATTTTGGCTCCATCCATCTTCCCATCAATTTTAACCATCTTCCTTGTCCCTGCTGAAGAAAAGTAGGCCCAAACCATGATGCTGCAACCACCATGTTTACAGTGGGGATGGTGTGTTCAGGGTGATGAGCTGTGTTGCCTTTACGCCAAACATATCGTTTGGCATTGTTGCCAAAAAATTAGATTTTAGTTTCATCTGACCAGAGCACCTTCCTTCACATGTTTGGTGTGTCTCCCAGGTGGCTTGTTGCAAACTTTAAACGACAAGTTTTATGGATATCTTTGAGAAATGTCTTCTTGCCATTCTTCCATAAGGGCCAGATTTGTTCAGTGTATGACTGATTGTTGTCCTATGGACAGACTGTCCCATCTCAGCTGTAGATCTCTGCAGTTCAGTTCATCCAGAGTGATCATGGGCCTCTTGGCTGCATCTCTGATCAGTCTTCTCCTTGTTTGAGATGAAAGTTTAGAGTGACGGCCAGGTCTCGGTAGATTTACAGTGGTATAATACTCCTTCCATTTCAATATGATCGCTTGCACAGTGCTCCTTGGGATGTTTAAAGTTTTTGAAATCATTTTGTATCCAAATCCAGCTTTAAACTTCTCCACAACAGTATCATGGACCTGCCTGTTATGTTCCTTGGTATTCATGATGCTCTCTGTGCTTCAAACAGAACCCTGAGACTATCACAGAGCAGGTGCATTTATACGGAGACTTGATTATACACAGGTGGATTATATTTATCATCAACTTTAGGACAACATTGGATCATTCAGAGATCCACAATGAACATCTGAAGTGAGTTTGCTGCACTGAAAGTAAAGCGGCCGAATAATATTGCACGCCCCACTTTTCAGTTTTTGTATTTCCACAAAAATTTTAAATAACCAATAAATTTCGTTCAATTTCACAATTGTGTCCCACTTGTTGTTGATTCTTCACCAAAAATTTACATTTGGTATCTTTATGTTTGAAACATGATATGTGGGAAATGGTTGAAAAGTTCCAGGGGGCCCAATACTTTCGCAAGGCACTATATGCGAATCTGTAAAGTTATTTAATAACGGTATTTAACTGGAGAGATAACCAATTGTTCTATTTTTTATTAAATTGATCTATATTATTATTAGATATAGCAATTATTTTTTCTGATAGACAATTCTCGTTAATCAGTGACACGACCTCGGACAGTGAGGGGCATTTGGAGTTTTTTCAGTAACTAGCAATTTTGATTCTTGTTGCTACAATAATATGTACAATCACTGTATGGAACTCATAGGGAAAATAGTCCAAATCAATAGCGAGTAACGCCTGCTGTGCGTTGAGTCACCGGTATACCACAAATTTGGAGCATCAGATGATCTATGGCTTCCCACAGACGTCGAAGGCTATGGTTCCACGGTCCGGAACCATAGCGCTTTTGACGGAGCGGAAATTCCGCTCCGTCTAAGCCCCGCCCCCTTTATGACGCGCGATCTTTCCGGAGGTGTTCAGGACACCTCCGGAACACCTCCGGAAAGAGCGCAGGGCTACATAGCCCTGTGTTAATTATGTTGCGGCGACGCACCGTCGCCGCAATACGCGAGGACATGCTGCGGTCTAAAAAGACGCGCCGCATGTCCGTTTACGCAGGTTTGCCACCTGCGTATTGTTACGCATAGTGGAGACGGGATTTCTTGAAATCCCCTCCACTATGCTGTAACATCTGGACGCTGCGTGTTTGGCGCTGCGCCAGCGCACAGCGCCAAACACGCAGCGTTTCCTGACCGTGGAAACTCACCCTAACACCGTTGCAACTCCTGTCTGCACTAGGGTCTCCACACCTCCAGCACGTGTCTGGGGAGCTGCGGAACATCCTAGACAATCTATTGGGAGTGAAATACCACCTATATAACAATTTCCTTGCGTTTTCTATGTGGTTAGTACATTTAGATAGGCTTCCAATAATTGAGAAGGATCTGATCCAGTGTGAATGTGCAGTTTAGGTCTTTTTCCCATTTTTGCAGGTATGTAGTTAGTGAGGGCAGGGTTTTCTCCAACATGCAGTTGTAGCTTGTGGACAACGCTCTAATTTGTGATGTCGGGTTCATCAGCATAGATTATAGTTTATTTCAGTGCAGGCATCTGTTTTTTCCTTTCAGTTAGAAAATGCCAGATCTGCAAGTATTTGTAGAAATCCCTTTTGAGGGACATTATATTTATCTCGCAATGATGAAAATGTAAGTAATTCCTCCCCCTCATACAAGTTCCCAAATGAGGTGATTTGGGATCATTTCCAATTTTTAAGTTTGAGGTCCAGGATACAATGCTCCAGTGTCTCTATGGGAGCTTTGAGGAATGCGGTTTGTATAAGGTCTATTTTATTAGTCAGCACACTCCATAGCCCCAGAGCCGCGTCTATTGTTGGGGATATTTTTAGGTTTCTATTAGGGACTATAGTTTGGTATGCATGGTTAAAAAGCTGAGACGTTGGAGGTTCTCATCAGATATTTTTCAATTGTTATCCAGTGCCGATCATCATCATTATTCCATATGAATCGTAACTGTTTGAATAATGCGGCCCTGTAGTAACGGACCACCGAGGGGCATCCCAGGCCTCCCTTACTCATAGGGATGTAAAGCGTGTCCACTTGGACTCTGGATTTTTTCTCTTGCCAAATGTATTTTAAGATCATTGCTTGAATCTCTTTTAATATTTTCATTGGGAATATAAAGGGGAGATTGCGGAACAAATATAGTATTTGTGGGAGAATGAACATTTTCACCGACACAATCCTGCCCAGCCATGATAGTTCGTATTTCTTCATGTGTAACATGTCAGTTTGGATTTTCTTCCTCAGAGATTCATAATTCAATAACATTTTATCTGAGTGTTGTTATTTTCAGAAGTGCACAAAACGGGTCGCCCGTGCTTTTATGCATGCCTCACCACTGGATCACATGTCAGACTGCATCCAGAGTGCCTCCATCTGCCTCATTATAGGGAATCTTCAGCCTGGGGTTCTGTCTGAAGCACATGTTTCAGAGATTTAAACAGAAACCGTGGTGTATAGGGCTCATGCCTACTTGCGATGAAATTGGACGAATTCAATCCGATAAGAAATTGGATTAAATTCTGACCAATGTTAATCTATGATGGTGTGTTCATCTGCGTTTTTTTTCCAGCTTGGATCGGATCACGATCGGACTGGGGAAAAAAAAACGCAGCAAATCAGATTGCATCTTGCAATAGAAGTCAATGGGTCCGATAAAAAGAATGAACAGCAATTTTACCATGCGAGTGCTCTGCGATTTTTACGGACCGGTGTCCTTTGAAAAGCCGGCAATTCATATGCAGCTACAGTAAAATCACACTGACATGTTATAATAGAATAGAATAGAAATATACACATAGAATACAGATACAGTACAGACCAAAAGTTTGGACACACCTCATTTAAAGATTTTTCTGTATTTTCATGACTATGAAAATTGTAAATTCACACTGAAGGCATCAAAACTATGAATTAACACATGTGGAATTATATACTTAACAAAAAAGTGTGAAACAACTGAAAATATGTCTTATATTCTAGGTTCTTCAATTTTGCCACCTTTTGCTTTGATGACTGCTTTGCACACTCTTGGCATTCTCTTGATGAGTTTCAAGAGGTAGTCACCGGGAATGGTTTTCACTTCACAGGTGTGCCCTGTCAGGTTTAATAAGTGGGATTTCTGGCCTTACAAATGGGGTTGGGACCATCAGTTGTGTTGTGCAGAAGTCTGGTGGATACACAGCTGATAGTCCTACTGAATATACTGTTAGAATTTGTATTATGGCAAGAAAAAGCAGCTAAGTAAAGAAAAACGAGTGGCCATCATTACTTTAAGAAATGAAGGTCAGTCAGTCCGAAAAATTCGGAAAAGTTTGAAAGTGTCCCCAAGTGCAGTTGCAAAAACCATCAAGCGCTACAAAGAAACTGGCTCACACGAGCACCGCCCCAGGAAAGGAAGACCAAGAGTCACCTCTGCTTCTGAGGATAAGTTTATCTGAGTCACCAGCCTCAGAAATCGCAGGTTTACAGCAGCTCAGATTAGAGACCAGGTCAATGCCACACGGAGTTCTAGCAGCAGACACATCTCTACAACAACTGTTAAGAGGAGACTTTGTGCAGCAGGCCTTCATGGTAAAATATCTGCTAGGAAACCACTGCTAAGGACAGGCAACAAGAAGAAGAGACTTGTCTGGGCTAAAGAACACAAGGAATGGACATTAGACCAGTGGAAATCTGTGCTTTGGTCTGATGAGTTCAAATTTGAGATCTTTGGTTCCAACCACCGTGTCTTTGTGCGACGCAGAAAAGGTGAACGGATGGACTCTATATGCCTGGTTCCCACCGTGAAACATGGAGGAGGAGGTGTGATGGTGTGGGGGTGCTTTGCTGGTGACACTGTTGGGGATTTATTCAAAATTGAAGGCATACTGAACCAGCATGGCTACCACAGCATCTTGCAGCGGCATGCTATTCCATCCGATTTGCGTTTAGTTGGACCATCATTTATTTGTCAACAGGACAATGACCCCAAACACACCTCCAGGCTGTGTAAGGGCTATTTGACCCAGAAGGAGAGTGATGGGGTGCTACGCCAGATGACCTGGCCTCCACAGTTACCAGACCTGAACCCAATCAAGATGGTTTGGGGTGAGCTGGACCGCAGAGTGAAGGCAAAAGGGCCAACAAGTGCTAAGCATCTCTGGGAACTCCTTCAAGACTGTTGGAAGACCATTTCCAGTGACTACCTCTTGAAGCTCATGAAGAGAATGCCAAGAGTGTGCAAAGCAGTCATCAAAGCAAAAGGTGGCTACTTTGAAGAAAATAGAATATAAGACATATTTTCAGTTGTTTCACACTTTTTTGTTAAGTATATAATTCCACATGTGTTAATTCATAGTTTTGATGCCTTCAGTGTGAATGTACAATTTTCATAGTCATGAAAATACAGAAAAATCTTTAAATGAGAAGGTGTGTCCAAACTTTTGGTCTGTACTGTATATACATAGATTACATAAATGTCAGTGACATAGAGATATATATATATCTAATTGTCTAACTTTTAACTTCCGTCTGTATTAGAAATCCTGCGTCGCTGATTGGTCACGCCTGGCGGGACGCGACCAATCAGCGACAGGCACTTCCGGCCGCAAATTGGCGCAGGATTTCAACCTGGCACGCCACGGCACGGTAGCCGCTGGTCATCTCCATGTACATACTCACCTTCCATCGCTGCATCCCTGTCCCGGCCGGCGCGTCTGCTTCTATCCTGTGCGGTGCTGTCACGTAGTACCGCTCATTAAGGTCATGAAAATGGACGCAACGCCACTCCTATAGGCGTGGCATCCATATTCATGATCTTAATGAGCTGTACCACATGACCGCTCCACAGAGGAAGAAGCTGACCGCCGGGATAGGGATGCAGCAACAGAGCGAGGAGGGTAAGTGTGATGGGGGAGGACGGGGGAGCCCAGCGGAGGGTGGGAGCGGAGCCATGTATATAGGATTGGAGGGTGGGAGCGGAACCATGTATATAGGATGGGAGCAGAGCCATGTATATAGGATGGGAACGGAGCCATGTATATAGGATGGGAGGGTGGGAGCGGAGCCGTGTATATAGGATGGGAGGGTGGGAGCGGAGCCATGTATATAGGATGGGAGGGTGGAGTGGAGCCATTTATATAGGATGGGAGTGGAGCCATGTATATAGGATGGGAGGGTGGGAGCGGAGCCGTGTATATAGGATGGGAGGGTGGGAGCGGAGCCATGTATATAGGATGGGAGGGTGGGAGCGGAGCCGTGTATATAGGATGGGAAGATGGGAGCGGAGCCATGTATATAGGATGGGAGGGTGGAGTGGAGCCATTTATATAGGATGGGAGTGGAGCCATGTATATAGGATGGGAACGGAGCCATGTATACAGGATGGGAGGGTGGGAGCGGAGCCATGTATATAGTATGGGGGGGTGGGAGTGGAGCCATGTATATAGATGGGAGGGTGGGAGTGGAGCCATGTATATAGGATGGGAGGGTGGGAATGGAGCCATGTATATAGGATGGGAGGGTGGGAGCGGAGCCATGTATACAGGATGGGAGGGTGGGAGCGGAGCCATGTATACAGGATGGGACGGTGGGAGCGGAGCCATGTATAAGGATGGGAGGGTGGGAGCGGAGCCATGTGTATAGGATGGGAGGGTGGGAGCGGAGCCATGTATACAGGATGGGAGGGTGGGAGCGGAGCCATGTATACAGGATGGGAGGGTGGGAGCGGAGCCATGTATATAGGATGGGAGTGGAGCCATGTATATAGGATGGGAACAGAGCCATGTATACAGGATGGGAGGCTGGGAGCGGAGCCATGTATATAGTATGGGAGGGTGGGAGTGGAGCCATGTATATAGGATGGGAGGGTGGGAGTGGAGCCATGTATATAGGATGGGAGGGTGGGAATGGAGCCATGTATATAGGATGGGAGGGTGGGAGCGGAGCCATGTATACAGGATGGGAGGGTGGAGTGGAGCCATGTATATAGGATTGGAGGGTGGGAGTGGAGCCGTGTATATAGGGTGGGAGCGGAGCCATGTATATAAGATGGGAGGGTGGGAGCGGAGCCATGTATATAGGATTGGAGGGTGGAGTGGAGCCATGTATATAGGATTGGAGGGTGGGAGCGGAACCATGTATATAGGATGGGAGCAGAGCCATGTATATAGGGTGGGAGCGGAGCCATGTATACAGGATGGGAGGATGGGAACGGAGCCATGTATATAGGATGGGAGGTGGGAGCGGAGCCATGCATACAAGGACGGGAGGGTGGAGTGGAGCCATGTATACAGGGTAGGAGGGTGGGAGCGGAGCCATGTATATAGGATGAAAGGGTGGGAGCGAAGCCGTGTATATAGGATGGGAGGGTGGGAGCGGAGCCATGTATATAGGATGGGAGGGTGGGAGCGGAGCCATGTATATAGGATGGGAGGGTGGGAGCGGAGCCATGTATATAGGATGGGAGGGTGGGAGCGGAACCATGTATATAGGATGGGAGCAGAGCCATGTATATAGGGTGGGAGCGGAGCCATGTATACAGGATGGGAGGATGGGAACGGAGCCATGTATATAGGATGGGAGGTGGGAGCGGAGCCATGCATACAAGGACGGGAGGGTGGAGTGGAGCCATGTATACAGGGTAGGAGGGTGGGAGCGGAGCCATGTATATAGGATGAAAGGGTGGGAGCGAAGCCGTGTATATAGGATGGGAGGGTGGGAGCGGAGCCATGTATATAGGATGGGAGGGTGGGAGCGGAGCCATGTATATAGGATGGGAGGGTGGGAGCGGAGCCATGTATATAGGATGGGAGGGTGGGAGCGGAACCATGTATATAGGATGGGAGCAGAGCCATGTATATAGGGTGGGAGCGGAGCCATGTATACAGGATGGGAGGATGGGAACGGAGCCATGTATATAGGATGGGAGGTGGGAGCGGAGCCATGCATACAAGGACGGGAGGGTGGAGTGGAGCCATGTATACAGGGTAGGAGGGTGGGAGCGGAGCCATGATATAGGATGAAAGGGTGGGAGCGAAGGTGATTGGGGGGAGATTTTAAGGATGGGAGGGTGGGAGCGGAGCCATGTATATAGGATGGGAGGGTGGGAGCGGAGCCATGTATATAGGATGGGAGGGTGGGAGCGGAGCCGTGTATATAGGATGGGAAGGTGGGAGTGGAGCCATGTATATAGGATGGGAGGGTGGAGTGGAGCCATGCATACAGGATGGGAAGGTGGGAGCGGAGCCATATATATAGGATGGGAGCGGAGCCATGTGTATAGGATGGGAGGATGGGAACGGAGCCATGTATATAGGATGGGAGGTGGGAGCGGAGCCATGCATACAAGGACGGGAGGGTGGAGTGGAGCCATGTATACAGGGTAGGAGGGTGGGAGCGGAGCCATGTATATAGGATGAAAGGGTGGGAGCGAAGCCGTGTATATAGGATGGGAGGGTGGGAGCGGAGCCATGTATATAGGATGGGAGGGTGGGAGCGGAGCCATGTATATAGGATGGGAGGGAGGGAGCGGAGCCGTGTATATAGGATGGGAGGGTGGGAGCGGAGCCGTGTATATAGGATGGGAAGGTGGGAGCGGAGCCATGTATATAGGATGGGAGGTTGGAGTGGAGCCATGCATACAGGATGGGAAGGTGGGAGCGGAGCCATATATATAGGATGGGAGCGGAGCCATGTGTATAGGATGGGAGGGGGGGAGCGGAGCCATGTATACAGGATGGGAGGGTGGGAGCAGAGCCATGTATATAGGGTGGGAGTGGAGCCATGTATATAGGATGGGAACGGAGCCATGTATACAGGATGGGAGGGTGGGAGCGGAGCCATGTATATAGTATGGAGGATGGGAGTGGAGCCATGTATATAGTATGGGAGGATGGGAGTGGAGCCATGTATATAGGATGGGAGGGTGGGAGTGGAGCCATGTATATAGGATGGGAGGGTGGGAGCGGAGCCATGTATACAGGATGGGAGGTGGAGTGGAGCGTGCATATAGGATTGGAGGGTGGGAGCAGACCCGTGTATATAGGTGGGAGCAGAGCCGTGTATAAGGTGGGAGCGGAGCATGTATATAAAGGAGGGTGGGAGCGGAGCCATGTATATAGGATGGGATGTGGAGTGGACCCATGTATATGGGATGGGGGGGTGGAGTGGAGCCATGTATAAGGATGGGAGGTGGAGTGGAGCCATGATATAGGATGGGAGGGTGGAGTGGAGCCATGTACAGTTAGGTCCATAAATATTGGACAGAGACAACATTTATCTAATTTTGGTTCTAGACATTACCACAATAAATTTGAAACAAAACAAATCAGATGCATTTGAAGTTCAGACTTTCCAGTTTTTCATTTGAGGGATCCACATTAAAATTGGATGAAGGGTTTAGGAGTTTCGCTCCTTAACATGTGCCACCCTGTTTTTTAAAGGACCAAAGTAATTGGGACAATTGACTCCAAGGTATTCATGGACAGGGGTGGGCAATTCCTTCATTATATCATTCTCAATTAAGCAGATAAAAGGGTGGTGTTGATTTGAGGTGTGGTGTTTGCATTTTGGGAAAGGTTTAGATGTGAAGGAAACATGTGGTCAAAGGAGCTCTCCATGCAGGTGAAACAAGCCATCCTTAAGCTGCAAAAACAGAAAAAAACCCCTCGAAAATTGCTACAACATTAGGAGTGGCAAAATCTACAGTTTGGTACATCCTGAGAAAGAAAGAAAGCACTGGTGAACTCATCAATGCAAAAAGACCTGGGCGCCCACGGAAGACAACAGTGGTGGATGATCCAGAATATCTCCATGGTGAAGAGAAACCCCTTCACAACACCAACCAAGTGAACAACACTCTCCCGGAGGTAGGTATCAATATCCAAATCTACCATAAAGAGAAGACTGCATGAAAGTAAATACAGAGGGTTCACTGCACGGTGCAAGCCACTCATAAGCATCAAGAATAAAAGGGTAGACTGGACTTTGCTAAAAAACCCTCTAAAAATGCAGCACAGTTCGGAGAACATCTTTTGGCCCGATGAAGCCATAGATCAACCTCTACCAGAAAGATGGAAAGAGAAAAGTATGGCGAAGGCGTGGTACAGCTTATGATCCAAAGCATACCACTCATCTGTAAAACACTGCGGAGGCAGTGTGATGGCTTGGGCATGCATGGCTGCCAGTGGCACTGGGTCACTAGTGTTTAAATTTATGATGTGACACAGGCAGAAGCAGCCGAATGAATTCTGAGGTATTCAGAGCATACTGTGTGCTCAGATCCACCAAATGCAGCTAAACTGATTGGTCGTCGTTTCATATACAGATGGACAATGACCCAAAACATAAAAACCAAAGCAACCCCGGGGTTTATTTAAAAAAAGAAGTGGAAATTTTGAATGGCCCAAATCAGTCACCGATTCAACCCAAAGA
>JARQOD010000001.1:617244937-617446024 GCA_033576555.1 Oophaga sylvatica | reverse complement strand
TTTCTGTAATTCTGGTTCACCCTCTTTTTCTTCAGGACAGGGGGGCTTTGTCTGTCCAGGTTTGTCTCTGTTTTGGACTTTAAAAACAGTTTTGGGCCCAGTATGGAGAGGTTGTCCCTCCTCAGGAAAACCCCCGGGGTTTGCTAACCGCATGGGACTGATGGTCCTGGGTTAAAGTGGGGACTTGGGCGGGTTTTCCCAAAGAATTTTCCCCATGAGAGTAGCATCCAAATTTAAGCCTGGGTTTCATTGGACCTTAAAATCAGGGAGTTAAAAAACCTTTTTTTTTCGTTTGTTTCTTCCGGGGAAAATTAAAAGATCCATAAGGGGTTTTCCAGAACCTTTAAAGAGGTTTGTTGCCAGGGGTTTTTCCTGCTGCTGTCCCCTGACCCTGGGGTTGAGGGCAATCTGGGTATGTGGTTTGAGAAAATTTAATTCTGTTTTCTAGAGGGAAATCCTTTTTTGGTTAAATGAGAGGTTAGGGTCGAAGCAGTCTTGGGTGTTTGTTTGGACTCCAGCTAGGAGATACCCGTGCTACTAAAACCATCCTGACCGACCTGGGTAAAAGGGGGTTCGGTGACCCCCCCTCAAGGGGGGGGGTACTGGTAAATTTGGTTTGAGATGATTCTGAGCAGAGGCTTCCCTGGTGGAAAAGCGGTGCGTCTGTCCATGAAGATTGTGGGGAAATGGGAATCATGTCCCTGACGGGTCTTATATGGGAGTCCCTTCCCATCAGGGGTTCCCGGGTCCCAAATTTGTTCGGGTTTGAACCCTTCATTCCTTTTTCCCTGTCCCTGCTGTGTGTGTCTGCACCCTGCTAACGATAAACATTTTCTTTTTTTTGTTTTTTGCTATATTTTTGCATTTGTCCTGCACTTCGGGGGGGCCTCAGAGTCCCCCCCGGGGGCTTTTGCCCTCTCAGTTTATTCGCCAGGGTTTTTTGTACTTTTGCTTTTCCTTTTTTTCAGTGGCTGCGTTTTGTTTTTGTTACCCCAGAAACAATTTGGGGGTAGAGGTCGTGTGATCCGGGTGTTTTTAAAATTGTAGAGTTGGTGCTTTTTCGGGGTTTTCGGTTTGCAGAAGCCCCTTCCATCCTTTTCTATTTAGTTAGTTTTTGGGGCCCCCCCCCTTTTGCTCATACTATTTTTTTTCTGTGTCAGTTTTTCCTTGCTAACCCCCTTTCTTGTTTGGGGGCTTTCTATTGTCTTTGGGGTTCTGCTCCGGAGCAGATAGCTTTCCTATTTCTATCTTTAGGTGTAGTTAGTTTCTCAGGCTGTGACGAGGCGTCTAGGACCAACGTAGGAACGCTCCACGGCTGCCTCTAGTTGTGGTGGTTAGTCAGGGTACTGCAATCTCATAGATTCCAACTGCTCTGGTGTATTGCCTTTTTTACCTGCACTCCTCAGCTACCGAAACATAACAGTTTACCCAATATCTTATAAACATCCTGCCATTGGTTATTGGAAACCGTAACCAAATTGATCGTGTGTTGACCATCTCGTGCTCTTGGCTGGAGAAGACTAGTTCTATCGTTTCTCCAAGAGTGCTGAAACGCCCTAGATATAACCTGGCGCGGGTACCCCCTGTGAGGCAGGCGGGTAGTCAGATCACGTGCTCCCTCCCGAAAGTCCACATCAGAGCTGCAATTGCGCCTTACCCTGAGAAATTGACCCTTAGGGAGGTTCTGTCGGAGGTGCTAAGGATGAAAGCTTGTGAAACGAAGCAAGCTGTTGGTGGCAGTTGTCTTACGATGAATTTTAGTCTGTATCTGACAGCCAACCTTCATCACCTTAAGATCCAAAAATTCGACCGATGACATGGAGAGGGAAGCTGTAAGGGAGATGTTAAGTGTGTTGTTATTCAATTCAGTAATGAAATCCCTGCCTTCATCCTCTGATCCCGTCCAGAGAACCAACAGGTCATCAATGTAACAAAACCAACGGAATACATTTGCTTGAAAGTTACGCAATGGAGGCACCTGTGTCTCCTCCCACCATCCCATAAAGAGACCCCTGTAGTCCACGCAGAACCGGGTGGTCCGATCCTTTTTGGGCACGAGGACTACAGGTGAGGCCCACGTAATCTTGGACTGTTAAATCACTCCCAGCCGTAAAATCTCATCGATCTCTTGGCGCATAACCTGCTGCACCTCCTCAGAGATTCCTTAAGGTATTCGCCATAGTGGGGCATGTTTCCCGGAGTCCACCTCATGGACCGCTAACGTCGTTCTCCCAGGACGGTTGGAGAACACGGCCCAGAAGGGTTCCAGTGTGGTCAACAACTGCGACCGCTGGGGTACATTTAGCAGGGCGCTTATCTCCTTGTCCTCAAAGGACCCACCAGCCTTGGCTTGGGCCGGCATGTCCAGGAGGGGGTTTTCCTCCCATCCTCGGGCAGGTTGCAGACCGGTAGGATGCAGGCTTCACGTTCGTAATGAGCCTTCATCATGTTGACGTGAAAGGCCTTACGCCTACCCCGAGCGTGGTCAAGCGTGACCACAGGTGACTGGGTTAAGCTGTTGGTGGACCACGTACGGGCCTTCCCAAGCTGCCTGAAGCTTATCCTTTGGTACTGCGACCAGCACCCACACCTTTTTACCCACCTGGTAGGTCCGCTCATGGGCGCTCTGGTCGTACCAGTGCTTCTGGTCAGCCTGAGCCTGCATCATGTTGTCATGCACCAACTGCGTCAAGGTCTGCATTTTGTCATGGAAGCGCATGACGTACTCCACGATGGACACTTCAGAAGGGTTCGGCTCATCCTCCCAAGATTCTCTTACCAACCCAAGGGGTCCCCGGACTCGCCTGCCGTACAGGAGCTCGAAGGGGTAGAATCCCGTCGAGGCCTGCGGAACTTCTCTGTTAGCGAATAGCAGGTGTGGGAGGTACCGCTCCCAGTCGCGCCCTTGGGTCTCAACCAGCATGCGTAGCATCTGTTTGAGGGTACCGTTGAAGCGCTCACACAAGCCATTGGTCTGTGGGTGATATGCACTCGATACCAGACTCTTCACCTGCATTCTCTTACAGGGAACCTCCATTAGGCGAGACATGAATTGGGTCCCTTGATCGGTAAGCATCTCCTTGGGAAATCCTACCCTTGAAAAGATGGTCACCAGTGCATTCGCCACCTTATGTGCCCTAGTTGAGGACAGAGCCAATGCCTCAGGGTAGCGTAGTCTACCACAGTAAGGATTTATTGCTTTCCAGAGCTGCTGGGGACGGCCAGCGGGCTCACAATGTCCACCGCGATTCTCTTGAAAGGCTCCTCTATCACTGGCAACGGGATCAGTGGAGCCTTAAGAGCAGGCCCCGCCTTCCCCACTCTTTGGCAGGTGATACAGGAGCGGCAGTGGTTTGTTACATCTGTCCGTATGTTGGGCCAATAGAAGTGTTGAGACAGCCGTGCCTTAGTTTTGCTGATCCCCAAGTGTCCAGCGAGTGGAATTTCATGGGCAATCCGCAACAACTCATCTCAAAATTGATAGGGGATGACCAGCTGTCTTTCCCTCAACCACTCCTTTTGGGAATCCCCGGGTACTGTCTCCCGGTACAACCTTCCTCGTTCCCAGAACACCCTCTCCTTATCAGTCATGGAGGTCAGCGAGGTGTCTCAATTTCTCCAGGCTCGCATCTGAGTGCAGAGTGGCCTGGAACTCCTGGCTGGAGGCAGCCAGAAGTGACATCAGGGTCCCCTCCTCACTGGGACCCTCTGGAACCTGCTCTGGGTTCACCTCTGGTTCAGACTCTCCTGTAGCAGAGGAGGGTCCAGAAGGCAGGGCGCTACCTGTGATCCGGGCACTCTGACTGCGGGTGACAGCGGCTACGTATGCTGTCTCCCGGGGGATTTCTACAGACCCACCAGCCGGCGCTGCTATAGGCTCTACCTCCCCATCCACCCCCAACATTTCAGGAACAGTGCTACTTATGGGCCAGTTAAGTTCCTCGGTGGCACTGGTCAGTTGCATGGCATCACCTTCCTCACGGTTCCCATGCACCTCCCCATTTCCTTGTGCACCGTCACTTGCTCCTGCTAGGGGTTCCTCAGCCGTCTCCACAGAGCGACATTGGTGAGTACTCCTGTACCTGTGGACACATCTACCGTTTCTGAAAAATGGTCATCAGGTTCAATTGGCACAGATACATCATTATCAGCATCATCCCTAGGGAAAGAATGGTTATCAACTTCAGTTGGCACATTTACATCATCATCAGCATCATTCCTAGGGAAAGAATGATTATCAGATGCATCATTACTCAATAAAGCATTGTCAGGTAACGCATTCAGTTTCCCATCATCATCATCATCATCATCAGGGTTAACGTGACCCTTATTATCAGATTGGGGAGGGGTGTCAGAGACGTAGTATGCAACCATCCTCCCCAAATCAGTCCCCAATAAAACATCAGTGGGCAGGTTTTCGGACACCCCACCTTCCTTCACCCCGCTCCCGGCATCCCAATCAATGAAAACCTGTGCCATCGGCAAGGGGCAGCGGACGCCCCAAATCCCAGCGGCAGTCAGGGTTTTCCCCGGAATCAACTCTTCAGGGGCTGCCAGTTCGGATCGGATGAGGGTTCGTTCAGCCCCGGTTTCCTTGAGACCTGTAGCGAGATGGGCCCCCACATGGACGTGCTGCACATTGTCATCGACCCTCCCAACCACCCCACCCACCAAAAGAATGGATGCATTGGGCCCAGAGGCCTTGGCTGGGGGGTTCTTCTGCCTCTCCAGACAGGTGGCGCTGATATGTCTAGTCCGTTTACAGGAGAAACACTGGCGAGGGTCTGATGAAGACCTGGCATTGGCAAATGGGGCAGGGCCTCCGGTGTGTCGGCTGACAGGGGCACTGGGGTTGGTTGCAGGCTTACTCTCCTCTCCAGCTGGCGGTGACTGGCTTTCGCACCTCGGGTTTACGGTTGGCCTCATAGTGGTCGGCGATCTGCATTGCTTTGCCTGCATCCTCTGGTTCTTGGTCCAGTATGAACTGGCGGACCTCAGCTGGGCAAAGGTGTAGGAACTGGTCTTGGATGATCAGGTCCTGCAGCCGCTCCAAAGAGGTCACTGACAGTCCTCGGGTCCACTGTCTGAAGTGGGTCCTGAGTCCTTGCACCACATCACTATAACTGTCGTGTGGGCCACGTTGGAGGTTCCGGAACTTTCTACGGTAAACCTCAGGTGTTAGCTGATATTTGGCAATCAGGGCCTGCTTGATGGCCTCATAATTTTCATCTTGTTCTGCAGGGAGGGAAGCAAACACCTCCAGAGCTTTGCCTTTTAGCCCGGGGGTCAAGTACCTAGCCCATTGGTTCTCAGGCAGCTGGTACTGTCTGCAGGCTTTCTCAAAGGCCCGCAAAAAAGTGTCCAAGTCCCCATCATTTTCCATCATGGGAAAGTGCTCTGGCTGCTTAGCTTACTGCTCCGGACTGTGGAGGATATCCCCCCCTGCCGGAGCATATTTAATTCATGGGTTCTCTGGGCTTCTCGCTCGGCCCTCTCAGCCTCTCGCTGGGCTTGGCGCTCGGCTTGGGCCACCTGCTGATATTGCTGGATCAGCTGCAGACATCCATCACGGTCTTCGGCGTGGAGTTGTTCCAGGGCCGCCTTCAGGCAAGGGTCCAACCCAGCCTGGGTGTAAGCAGGGCCAGCATTCAGGGATTGGGCCTCTGCTGCAGCATCACCTCTGCTTGGTCCGGCTCCTGCGCCCACCGTGCTCTCAGCATTTTCCCGTGCCACCAGGGCCAAGACCAGTTGGTCTTTGCTGTGGTCCGTGGGTACAATTTGCCTCCACTCACACATGGCGACAAGAGTTTCCCTGGTACACCGATTATACCAGTCCGCTCCCCTCGTAGCCATGGTTGCCAAATAATAGATAGGATAGAAAAACAAAGAGGAGGGAGAGGGTAACCGCAAGTACACACAATTGTCTCAGGACTACTAAACACTGAGCTTGTTCTCCAAAACTTTTGCTGCAGGGTCCCTGGAAGAACCGTGCAAGTTTTTAGTGAGATGAATGATTGCTCAGACCAGATCACTAATGCTCTATAATCCCACTGCTCTGCCACCAATAGTGATGATCAGAACACACGGAGGCCCGGGGGACACGGATTAATCCCACCGCTGCCACCAATATGTGAGGATCGGCACACGGACGGAGGCCCGAATGTCACGGATTAATCCCACCGCTGTCACCAATGGTGAGGGTCAGCACACGGATTTATATTTATCCCGCTTTACAGCTCCGCTTAGGAACTTGCAGCTCCCCGGCGCCCCCCTTACCCTCAGGTTAGTCAGGGAACTGCACCTAGGATAATTAGTCTCCGGACGGGCTGCTTGGATGTGTACTGGCTATTAGGCATGCTGCAGTGAGGGAATTACAACTACTCCTAGCCGCAGCCAGGCAATACACTTATAAAACCAGCTCCGTCAGTGCCAGCTATACCCAAAGCCCAGCACACACTCGCTGCCACCAACCTCAGGGTCTAGAATGTGGGGCAGAGGCCATCCCAATTTAGTAGCGTAGTTCACTTCAGGCACGTGAAAATTCGTTATAGAGCATAGAGATGAACTAGTAATTTTATATTTTACTCCAAAAAGATAGGCAGTATTTACAGGGTATAAAAAGATTTTACAATATGAGACAATTAAAGGTATATACTAGACGGTTGCAAAATAAAAGGGGTTAACATAAGAAAGATCAACTTACAGTTCTTAGATCATTGCAGGCAAAACTATGCTGGGAGAGGAGCCAGACGTCACAATGCATTGGAAGGTCTGCTTGTTTCAGCAGATTCCCAGGCAAAAGAGACAGAGGCTAGGTTGGGGGACGTACTTATACCTCTGGACTTGTGACATCACTAAAAAGGCTGGTTTACTGGCCCCCTCCCCTAGCTCAGAGTTACAGATTTGTATTGTGAATGCTATGGATTCTGAGTTGGGGCTCCCTCTGGTGGCTGTTGATATTAATCAAGCTGTCTTGACTGACAGAGGACCTTCAGCTGAGGATTCAGCTGCGGACGATTAGTGATGACTGGGGAGATTTAAGAGAGTAACTTTCCCATGATCCTCGCCGGTGATTAGTTTTCTCTTCCTGGTCCAGTTTGGAAGACAGCTGCTGCGGGCTCCTGCAACTTTCAGATAAGTATTTTCTGCTCGTTTCTGTGGTGTTGTTTTCTTTTGTTTTTCTGCCTTCTGAGTGAGGTCAGCCGGGTCCCCCTACTGGGACCTGCACTGGTCTCTGTTTCTCAGTTATCTCTGTTCATTGGTTCAGTCCCTGTTATTTTAGTGGCTGCTGGGTAGCTACCTGTTCACACCAGAGATCTGATATAGCGGGGAGAGATCTTGTGGTCTCAGTATTTTTGGAATCAGAAGTGTTGGAATTTTTCTTAGGGTTTTGCTGGATTGCAGAAAGTATTGTTTTCTGTCCTGTCCTATCTAGACAGTTTTGGGCCCCAGCGTTTGCTTACTCTATTTTCTGCCTGCGTTTGTATTTCATCTTGTCTCACCGCCAATATAAATGTGTGGGGGCTACCTATTCCTTTGGGGCGCTACTCCGGGGCAGTTAGCTTTCCCCTTTCTATCTCTAGGCTTAACTAACTCTCTGGCTGTGTCGAGGCGTCTAGGTCATCGTAGTTACGTCCCACGGCTGCTTCTAGTTGTGCGGTTAGTTTAGGGGTCTGCAATCCATTAGTTACCAACCTCTCTGGGTGACTGGCTGCCTCTGCTATTTTTGTTACTGTTCTCCTCGGCTACCATATCATAACAGATTTGGTTCTGAAAACTTATAATGATCATAACTCGGCTTGAGAACCTAGCAGAATCTCAGCAGAACCATCATTCACCTTATTCTGAAATTAGTGTTATAGTGAGTTCAAACTCGGACCACCGTGGTTCCGGAGAAATCCATTTCTCTGGTTCTCTTGGCGCTGGAACCGGGAAAAACACAAGCTAAATAGTCCCTTTGAAGAATGTCTCGAACATGTAGTTTTTATTTTTCTATCACAATATCACATTGCATTATGTCCGAATTAATAAATTCCCATTTTATGCTATGGGACTGCACATGGTGGAGACAAAGAGACCATGTGGTTTTAGAGTTGCCAAACAGGTTTTCTCAGCTGCTAGGAGAGGGTGAGGGGGAAGCTGCTAGCAAGCTAGTATCACATTACACCAGTGGTTGTAGCTGGAGTGTCAGTGAAGCTATTAACGTTCTAGAAGTAGGTGACCATAATAAGGAAAACCATAATCATATTTTACATTGAACAATAAATAAACACTGGCGCTACACCTCAAAAAATGAAAAAACGAAAAGAAGGGGGAAAATTGTGAAATATTAATGAGCTGGTATTTTGAAAGCTGCTGGTGGTTTATAAGTAGGCTCTGTGTTAACCTACCAAAAATAATAATAAAAATTATAAATGAATAAACACCGCGCTAAACAAAAACACCTAATAAAAATGATGTGATTAAATAGAACAATAATGCAAAATGATGAACTCACTGTCGACTGCAATGTTCCTAGAAAAATTATTTGTAGGATTTCCACTCCAGGTATATGCTGAAATAATGAGACAGCCAGTGAGTTGTCGGTTTCTACTGGATTTTAAAGTATGCCTCATATAATTATACTCACGGTTACATTATCGTTACACCTACGATGGAGCAGGCGACCTATTCCTTGCGAATAGACCCACCGACGATCCTAGTCTAGACTGAAGCGAAGACCTGAAGGTGGGGGAAGGGGATCCCTGAAAAATCTAGGGACTGGGAACAAAATACAGGTAACCTCCTAGCAGAGAAATAGAGGAAGTTGCAGAAACAAAAGGAAAAAAACAAAAAGACTAAGCAAGAAGAACTAGAGTTCCATGAACTGCACAAAGAATAGCACAAAATTAACAAGGCTCCTAGCCAGAACTCAAGTGGATTAACACTGATGTCCAAGGACTGGGAGGCAGGTGCAGGGTATTAAAGGGTGATACAGTCACTTGACCAACGACAAGCCCAACACCAGGGGAAAAAGACCAGCAGCCAGAAACCACAACAAGATGGTGGATGGTCAATCTGAATAGATTCTAACACATATATTGCTCCATACAGTATTATGAGCAGCACATAGTACTCCATACAAAATAATGAGCCCCATATATTGCTATACATAGTGCTCTGTTATGATTTGGTAGCTGAGGAGGACAGGAGCAAAAAACAGCCAAGGCAGCCGAACACCCAGAGAGGTTGGGAACTAATGGGTTGCAGATTCCCTAGACTAACCGCTCAACTAGAAGCAGCCGTGGGACGTACCTACGGTGACCTAGACACCTCGACACAGCCGGAGAGTTAGTTAAGCCTCGGCACAGCCGGAGAGCTAGCTACACCTAAAGATAGAAACAGGAAAGCTAACTGCCCCGGAGTAGGGCCCCAAAGGAATAGGTACCCCATACATATAATGGCGGTTAGACAAGACGAAATACAAACGCAGGCAGAAAATAGAGTGAGCAAACGCTGGGGCCAAACACTGCCTAGATAGGACAGGACAGAATACTATCTGCAACCCAGCAAAACCCTAGAAAAACTTCCAACACTTCTGATTTAAAAAAATGCTGAGATCACACGATCTCGTCACCCGGTAAATCAGATCTCTGGTGTGAACAAGCGGCTAACCCGCAGCCACCCAAATAGCAGGGACAGAGCAATTGAACAAATAAACAGTAGCTAGTGAAAAACAGAGAGTAGCACAGGCCCCTGGAGGGGAACCCGGCTAACCTCCCACAAAAGTGCAGACAAAAAATGGAAACAGCAAACACGATAAAAACAAGCAGCAAATAACTTATCTGAAAGTAGCAGATGAAGGCAAGACACTAGCTGACTTCCAAATGAACCAGGAAACAACTATTGATCACCGGCAGGGATCATGGGAAGGCAGCTCACTTATATCAGCCCAGTCCATCTCTCCTGATTGCCAGTCATCGCTCGCAGGTGATGGACTTCTACTATTCAACACTGGTTCAATACCCTCAGCAACCACCAGAGGGAGACCCCAACTCAGAAGTCATTTCCAAAACGTTCACAACAGTGCTCCATACAGAATAATGAACCCCATAAATTGCTCCATAAAGTATTATGGGCACCACATAGTGCGCCATACAGAATAATGAGCCCCATATATTGCTATATACAGAATAATGAGCCCCATATATTGCTCCATACAGAATAATGAGTCCCATATATGATGCTCCATACAGAATAATGGGCCCAATATAATGCTGCATACAGTATAATGAGCCACATATATTGCTCCATACAGAATATTGAGCCCCGTATATTGCACCATACATAATTGGTCCCATATAATGTTCCATACAGTATATGATGACCCCATATAATGCTCCAGTATATGATGGTCCCCATATAATGCTCCATACAGTATGGGATGGACCTCATAGAGTATAATGAGCCCCAAATATTGTTCCATACAGTATAATGAGTCACATATAATGCTCCATACAGTATATGATGGGCCCATATATATTGCTCCATACAGAATGGGCTCCATATAATGCTCCATACAGAATAGTCCCCATATGTGCTCCATATGATGGTCCATATATAATGAACCCCATATGATGCTCTAGTATATGATGGGCCCCATATGATGCTCCATATATAATGAACCCCATATGATGCTCTAGTATATGATGGACCCCATACTGTATATGATGCTCCAGTGTATGATGAGCCCCATATAATGCTCCATATATAATGTGATCCATGTGATGCTCCATATATAATGGGCCCCATGTGATGCATGATATATAATGAGTCCCATATGATGCTCCAGTATATGATGGGCCCCATGGATGCTGCTCCAGTTTATGATGGGCCTATATAATGCTCCATATATAATGGGCCCCATATGATGCTCCAGTATATAATGGGCCCCATATATGATTCTCCAGTGTATAATGGGCCCCGTATATGAAGCTCCAGTGTATGATGTGCCCCATTTATAATGCTCCAGTGTATAATGGGCCCCATTTATAATGCTCCAGTGTATGATGGGCAGGGCCGGCTCCAGGTTTTTATTGGGCCCCGGGCGAAAGAGTCTCAGTGGGCCCCCTTAACACAGACCATGATTCATGATGCACAGATACTGCAGAGAAATATGGGTATAGCACAACACCAAACACTTCTCTTCTTCCATTACATGACTGATACCTATTGTAAATTGTACAATAGCTCAAAAACCGCCAAATCCTCACAGCGCACAGTACAGACTGGACAGTACAGTCCTCCATACAATATTATGGGCACCACATAGTCTCCCCCTCATCACCCATATAATACCTTATGCAGGATGTCACCCCGCCATCCCCCATATAATGCTCCATACAGAATACTGGACCCAATATAATGCTCCATACAGAATACTGGACCACATATAATGCTCCATACAAAATATGGAGCTCTCCTCTACACTGTGCTGCGTTCTGCACTGTTACGGCTCAGGAAAGGGCGCTGTGGAAAGACTCCCCATTATCATCATCATTGCCTGCCCATCATCATCATCATTGCCTGCCCATCATCATCATTGCCTCCCCATTATCATTGCCTCCCCATTATCATTGCCTCCCCATCATCATCATCATTGCCTCCCCATCATCATTGCCTGCCCATCATCATCATCATTGCCTCCCTATTATCATCATTGCCTCCCCATTAAAATATCATCATCATTGCCTTCCCATTATCATTGCCTCCCCAGCATCATCATTATCATTGCCTCCCCATTAATATCATCATCATTGCCTTCCCATTATCATTGCCTCCCCATCATCATCATTATCATTGCCTCCCCATTAATATCATCATCATCATTGCCTTCCCATTATCATTGCCCCCCCATTAATATCATCATCATCGCCTTCCCATTATCATTGCCTCCCCATCATCATCATCATCACCACCATCACTGCCTGCCTCCCTCCACCACCATCACACATACAGCACCGCAGGCAGCACTCTCTCACATACACGCAGGCACACACACACACACACACATCGATCCCACCTGTCCGGCGTCCGCGCGCTCTCTGCCACAGCCGGCCGCTGAATGATGACGTCATTCAGCGGCGCTGCTGTGAGAGAGGAAACGCCGGCGCAGGTGCCCCCTGGAGCTCGGAGCTGTGGCAGCGGAGGCACGGGGAGAGGTGAGTATTGGCCGGCTGCCGGGGCCCTGAGCAAGCGGGGGGGGCCCAGTGGCGGCGCCTGCTCAGGGCCCCGGCACTTGTCCGTGTGTCCCGAGTGCTGACGCCAGCCCTGATGATGGGCCCCATATATAATGTTCCAGTGTATAATGGGCCCCATATATGATGCTCAAGTGTATGATGGGCCCCATATATAATTCTCCAGTGTATAATGCTCCCCATATATTGCTCCAAATATTAAAAAAAAATTGAAATACTCACCTCTGCTCGCTGGGCACTGCTCTACTCTGGACTCCTCAGCGTCGCCATCTTCCAGCTCTCTGCACTGTGACTGTTCAGGCAGAGGGCGCACAGACGTGACGTCATCGCGCCCTCTGACCTGAATGTCACTGTCAGGAAACTCGAAAGACGTCACAGTGGTGGAGCAGGAAAAGGTAAGTATCGCAAGTGCTGGGACCCTGAGCAAGCGGGGGGGGGGCTACTTGTGGGCGCCGGCACTGGCACGCTGGTGTCTCCAACGGCGAGTGGGCCCCCTGCCTTCTCAGGGCCCCGGCACTTGCCCGGGTGCGCCAGGTGCTGACACTGGCCCTGGGTACCAAATGGACACTCTTGGACTCGGGGAGTTTAGTGACTCTGGTTTATGGGTCCCTTGTTGCCAGGGACAACCCCAATGGAAAGAAAGTAGGGGTGGTATGTATACATGGGGAACACCGAGAGTAGCCAACCGTGGAGATTACGTTTTCCATCCTGTGTGGAGAAATAAGACGTGGTGGGAGTGGTAAAGACTCTTTCGTATGGGACTGTATTGGGAAGAGACTTGCCCCTGTTCTGGTCCCTGTGGGAGACCAGGGTTAACCCTCCCAAGGTAAATGCTATTCTGGGCGCGGAACCTGAAGATCCCGAGTCAGGGATACCTGCCGTAGGTGTCTCCAACTTCGAGACAGAGTGTAACCCTAGAGGTATTGGCAGGAGAGGTAGAAGAGACCCCACCGATCCTCGAGATGGAAGTGACCCCTGGTAAGTTCGGGACAGCTCAGCTCCAGGATCCCACTCTGACCCGGGCACGGGAAAGAGTAATCGAGGTAAATGGGGTGGCTCAACAACCGGGTGCGGAGACAGTGTACCCACGTATGGCGATCAACCAGGAGTTATTATATAGGGTTGATAAAATAGGGGATGAGTTGGTAGAACTGATAGTGTCCAATCCTACCGTTGGGCGGTGCTCGACATGGCTCACACCCACATGCTAGGAGGGCACTTGGGGGCCAAAAAGACGCAGGAGCGCATACTGCAGCATTTTTTTTGGCCTGGGGTCTAAGCTGAGGTCCAGAGGTACTGTGATACGTGTCTGGAGTGCCAACTAACCTCACCCACCGCGAACTGCCAGAGTGCATTGGTGCCTCTGCCCATTATAGAGGTACCTTTTGAGTGGATTGCGATATATCTGGTAGGGCCCATAGTAAAATCCGCCTGGGGCCACCAACACATGTTAGTAGTCGTAGACTATGCCACCCGGTACCCGGAGGGCATTCCACTTCGGCACACCTCGGCTAAGCTTATCGCCCGGGAGTTGTTTGCCATGTTCTGTCATCTCGGGCTCCCGAAGGAGATCCTCATTGATCAGGGGACTCCTTTCATGTCCAAAGTGACGAAGGAACTGTGCAGGTTCCTCAAGATAAAGCAGTTACACACGTCGGTGTACCACTCTCTGACCGACGGACTAGACGAACGCTTCAAAAAACCCTCAAATCCATGTTGAAGAAGGTAGTCTCCAAGGATGAAAGGGATTGGGACATGTTGTTGCCCTTCTTGATTTTCGCCATTCGCTAGGTGCCGCAGGCTTCCACGAGATTTTCACCCTTTGAGCTACTGTTTGGCAGGCATCCTAGTGGTTTGCTGGATGTAGCTAAAGAGATGTGGGAGCACAAACCTACACCACATAACGAGTGTCATTGAGCAGGTAGCCAATATGCAGGACCGAATTGCAGAGGTCATGCCTATTGTAAAAAAGCATTTGGTGGAGACTCAGGCAGCGCAGAGCCACTTATGTAACAAAAAGTCCACGGCAAGCTCCTTTAAAGCAGGAGATTGGGTGTTGGTTTTGGTGCCCACCACCGAAAGTAAGCTTATGGCCAAGTGGCAAGGGCCGTATAAAGTTCAGGAAAAAGTGGGGGAAGTAAACTGAGTTTACCAGCCCAGGAAAATGAAACCCGAACAGTTGTATCACGTTAATTTGTGGAAAGCGTGGAAGGATGGGGAGTGTATGCTTACGGAGGTGACTCCCGACATGTCATCTGGGAACCCTCTGATGTTGGTCCAGTCGGAGGCCAAGGGAGAGGTAAAGATAGTAGACACCCTCTCGAAACAGCAGCGGCGAAAGGTGCGGAAATGGTACAGGAGAATAAGGATGTATTCTCGGGATTACCTAGTCGTACATCTGTCATCCAGCATGACATTGTCACCAAGCCTCATGTAAGGGTACGAATGAAACCGTACCGTGTGCCCGAGGCTCAGAGACAAGCCATCGTGAATGAGGTAAAACAAGTGCTCTAACTGGAGTAATCGAGGAATCTCGGAGTCACTGGGCGAGCCCCATTGTGCTAATCCCTAAGCCGGACAGATCATTACGATTCTGTAATGACTTCCGTAAATTAAATGTGATGTCGAACTTAGATCTGTACCCAATGCCCCTGGTGGGCAAGCTGATCGAGTGACTGGGTCAGGCCCAGTACTTTACCATGCTCGATCTGACCAAGGGTGTCTCTTACGGAGTCGTCAAAGGAAAAGACCGCCTTCATAACACTGTACCACTATGTCCTGCCCTTTTGACTACATGGGGCCTCAGCCACGTTCCAGAGGCTGATGGACATAGTGCTGGAACCCCATCGGAAGTATGCATCCGCGTAATTGGATGACATCATCATCTTTAGTACTGACTTGCATACTGTCACGGGTGTATCGCCACGAAGACCGTCGCGATTTCACATTCTGACTTCTCACAGCTGAGTTGTTGGTACTTTGTGTCTGTTGGCAGTGAGGGAGTTAATTCTACCTTTCTCTGTGCTTAGACTGGGTCCAGCCTCGCCCGGCTGCTGTGTATTAGGCACTAATTAGCTTCCTTCATATACCTGCCATTCTGCTTAAGGAGTTGTCGGTGTAAGCATTCATTCAGACCAGCAGAGCGGATTGTTTCTGAGAAGACTTAAGCTAAGAGTGCCTGTTGTGGTTTATCCTCTCCTCGCTTATTGTTTATCTCCTTAACCTTTTGTGTTCCCTCTGTAGTTGAAGTTTTTGTATGCAAGGCAGTATTTACTTTACCCCTTGTCTGTCTCGTTTGTCTTATACTGTTTATAAGCTGTGACCTGCCCATTCCCTGTGGTGGTAATCAGGGTCCTTCTCAGGACTAGATTACAGTGGTCAGGGATCTACAGGAGACAGGGTTACGCTGGCGGCCTGGACCTCTGTACCATTAACAGTACCTCCAGGTAGAGGGACTAGTCAGGACCCCAGTTTAGGGTCAGCATAGACCCCTGTCCACCTCTATCCTGAGACAGCGTGACACATATACAGTATAGACCCACAATACATAGGATATGATGTCATGCAATACAATGCTGGCAGATATTATGCATACATGTTGATATTTTCTATTATATGAAATATAGAATGTTGTCACACTAGATATATGTTACTGTCATAAAATATATCTGTTATACAGCGTGACATTTTCACCGACCACACTAAAAGATTCTCCCCAGCTACCATGGATCCAGTAGCCCAGCTAGCTCAGCAGTTGCAGAGTTTGTCCATGGAGCTGACGGACGTTAAGTCCAAGGTTTTGTACCCCCTGTAGCAAACCAGATCTGAACCTAAAGTAGCTCTCCCGGACAGGTTCACTGGTGGGCGGGACAAATTTTTTACCTTCCGGGAGGCATGTAAATTATATTTTCGGCTACGGCCTCGGTCGTCGGGGAGTGAAGATCAGAGGGTGGGAATTGTCATCTCGCTCTTACAAGGGGACCCTCAATCCTGGGCGTTCTCTCTTCCTCCGGGCTCCCCGGCTCTCCAGTCTGTAGATCGATTTTTTTACAGCCCTGGGTCTGGTATATGATGACCCGGATCGGGTCTCCCTTGCTGAAACGAAGTTACGTAAGATACAGCAGGGAGATCGTCCGGCGGAGGAATTTTCTTCTGAGTTCCGTAGATGGGCCACAGATACTCAGTGGAATGACCCAGCTCTTAGTAAATGGTAAATGGCATCCGTGCGCTTTCTTCTCTAAAAAATTGTCGTCCGCCAAGAGGAATTATGATGTCGGCAATAGGGAACTCTTGGCCATTAAGTTGGCTTTTGAAGAGTGGCGTCACTTTTTGGAGGGGGCAGTCCACCCGGTCACCGTCATTACTGATCACAAGAACCTGCTGTATTTAGAGTCTGCTAAACGTCTGAATTCCAGACAAGCTAGATGGTCGTTGTTTTTTACCAGGTTTAATTTTGTCGTCACATATCGTCCTGGGTCAAAAAATGTAAAGGCGGATGCCTTATCTCGTAGTTTCCCGGGGGCCGGGAAGACGGATGACCCGGTTCCTATCCTTCAGGAGGGAGTTGTGGTGTCGGCTGTATGCTCTGAACTTGAGGAGGAGGTATTGGAGGCTCAGAGGGACGCCCCTGTAGGACCTCCAGGGAAACTGTTTGTTCCAGATCAGTTAAGACAAAAGGTTATCGAGGCACATCATAATTCTGCTTTGGCAGGACACCCAGGGAGTAAAGCAACTGTGGATCTCTTGTCACGCCGGTTTTGGTGGCCTAACTTAAATAAAGAGGTGGTAGCTTTTGTCGCGTCCTGTGGGGTTTGTGCGCGCTCTAAGACCCCACATACCCGTCCGTCTGGGGCCCTCTTGCTTTTGAAAATCCCGGAGCGTCCATGGACCCATTTGTCTATGGACTTCATTACGGACTTCCCTCCGTCTTCAGGTAAAACTGTCATACTAGTTGTAGTTGACAGGTTCAGTAAGATGGCAAATTTTATTGCTCTTCCTGCTCTTCCTAATGCTAAAACTCTGGCGCAGGTGTTCATTGGGGAGATTGTGAGACTTCATGGGTTGCCTTCCGATGTGGTGTCGGATCGGGGGTCTCAGTTTGTGTCCAAATTCTGGAAGGCATTTTGTTCACGTCGGGGGATGCAATTGTCATTTTCTTCGGCTTTTCATCCGCAGGCCAATGGTCAGACAGAGCGTCTGAATCAGAGCTTAGAGACATATCTCCGGTGTTTTGTCTCAGAGAACCAGGAGGACTGGGCTTCTTTCTTGCCTCTGGCAGAGTTCGCTCTTAACAATAGGCGGAGCGAGTCCACTGGTAAGTCCCCATTTTTTGGGGCATATGGTTTTCACCCCCAGTTTTGTACTTTCAATGGGGGGGGGCTCTTCTGGGGTTCTTGAGGACGAACAATTTTCGTCGTCACTTGCTTCTGTGTGGAGAGGAGTGCTGAATAATCTGAGTGCTATGGGGAACCGATACAAACGTATGGTTGATAGGAGGAGAGTGTCTGGTCCGGACCTAAGTGTGAACGATCTGGTTTGGTTGTCTACCAAGAATATAAAACTTAAGGTTCCCTCCTGGAAACTGGGTCCCAGGTTCATCGGGCCATACAGGATTAGCTCGATAATTAATCCGGTGGCATTCCGTCTTGACCTCCCTCCTACGTTTAAAATCCACAATGTGTTCCACAAATTGTTGCTTAAGAGGTACGTGGCGCCAGTTATACCGTCACCTCTACCTCCTCCTCCAGTGGTGGTCAATGGTAACTTTGAATTTCAGGTGTCGAAGATCATTGACTCACGTCTGAATCGCCGGTCCCTTCAGTACTTGGTTCATTGGAAGGGGTATGGTCCTGAGGAGAGGACATGGGTTCCTGCGTCTGATATTAACGCAGACCGATTAATTCGGGCCTTCCACACAACTCACCCTGATAAACCTGGCCCTGAGGGTCTGGAGGCCCCTCGTAGAAGGGGGGGTACTGTCACGGGTGTATCGCCACGAAGATCGTCGCGATTTCACATTCTGACTTCTCGCAGCTGAGTTGTTGGTACTTTGTGTCTGTTGGCAGTGAGGGAGTTAATTCTACCTTTCTCTGTGCTTAGACTAGGTCCAGCCTCGCCCGGCTGCTGTGTATTAGGCACTAATTAGCTTCCTTCATATACCTGCCATTCTGCTTAAGGAGTTGTCGGTGTAAGCATTCATTCAGACCAGCAGAGCGGATCGTTTCTGAGAAGACTTAAGCTAAGAGTGCCTGTTGTGGTTTATCCTCTCCTCGCTTATTGTTTATCTCCTTAACCTTTTGTGTTCCCTCTGTAGTTGAAGTTTTTGTATGCAAGGCAGTATTTACTTTACCCCTTGTCTGTCTCGTTTGTCTTATACTGTTTATAAGCTGTGACCTGCCCATTCCCTGTGGTGGTAATCAGGGTCCTTCTCAGGACTAGATTACAGTGGTCAGGGATCTACAGGAGACAGGGTTACGCTGGCGGCCTGGACCTCTGTACCATTAACAGTACCTCCAGGTAGAGGGACTAGTCAGGACCCCAGTTTAGGGTCAGCATAAACCCCGGTCCACCTCTATCCTGAGACAGCGTGACACGTATACAGTATAGACCCACAATACATAGGATATGATGTCATGTAATACAATGCTGGCAGATATTATGCATACATGTTGATATTTTCTATTATATGAAATATAGAATGTTGTCACACTAGATATATGTTACTGTCATAAAATATATCTGTTATACAGCGTGACACATACCCACTTGTCCCAGGTGCAAGCGGTAGTAGATTTACTCAGAACTGCAGGCTTAATTACGAATCCCAAGAAATGTGTGGTAGGGCTCGAGGAAGCTTGGTACTTGGGATACGTGATCGACCGTAGGGTTATCAAACCCGAAAGAAATAAAATTGAGGCTATTCAGAACTGGCCCCAACCTGTTGCCACCAAACAGGTGAGAGCATTTCTAGGCATTGTGTGGTATTACCGGAGGTTTATACCTAATTTGTCAGGGAGAACAACACCTTTAACTGATCTCAAGGGAAAGAAATTGGTCATGGTTCGGTGGAACACCCAGGCGGAGGAAATGTACCAATCCATGAAGGTGGCACTGTGCGGACAGCCCATCATCATTAGCTCCAACTTCCAGAAATGCTTCATCGTACAGACGGATGCCTCAAACGTGGGCCTAGGAGCAGTCTTGTCGCAGGAGGTGAATGGGAGGAACACCCAGTCACCTACCTAAGTAGGAAACTCACCCCGACTGAGAAAAATTATAGCATAGTGGAGAAAGAGTGCCTTGCCACTATGTGGGCCTTGGAGTCCCTACGCTATTATTTCATTGTTCCACCGTTTCGCTTGGTGACAGATCATTCACCCTTGGTATGGATGAGTAATGCCAAGGAGAGGAATGCTCTGGTCACCAGACGGTTTCTATCCCTGCAGAATTTTAAGTTCACTGGTGAACATCGGGTGGGGAAATCGCAGAGAAATGCGGATGCCCTGTCACCGGCCCCCTGTATGGTGACAAGTGTGGGGTGGTCCGCCTGGCACCCTCCAGTGTGATACGGTGTTGCAGTCGCCCTTGGCAAGTGGTCTCATGTACGAACTGTTGTGATGCCCCAGCTGCGATCCGGAGGACACCATGTGCTGTGCACTGTGTGAGTTTTTGGACATTAAACACGTTTGCTGTGATCTTTCCTGTGGTCCCTGCCTATCTGTCACACTGCACAACCCCGCTGCACTACTTTTTTTTTTTTTTATTCATTTTCAGTATTGCAGAATTCAGTCACTATGTGGTGGTGATATGTGGTCTGGTCATGGTGTGACAGTATTTATTCCTTGTATGTGGTAATATGTGGTCTGGTCATTGTGTAGCGGTATTTCTTGTATGAGGTATTATTCGTTCGCTATGTGATGGTAATATGTGGCCCAGCCATGGTGTGGTGCTATTTGTCCCCTGGATGTGTTATTGTTCGGTCTCTACATGGTGATAATATGGGGTCTGGTCATGGTGTGACTGTATAACTCCCTTGTATGTCGTATTATTGGTCATTTTAAAAAAATGTATGTGACACATTAAAGAAAAATAAATACAAATATACCTACACTACACTTCACTACATCCCTTCCGAGCCCTGATGTGTGCCCAAACAGTGGTTCCCCCCCACATATGGGGTACCAGCGTACTCAGGACAAACTGGGCAACAACTTTTGGGGTCCAATTTCTCCTGTAACCATTGTGAAAATAAAAAATAGGGGGATAAAAAAATCATTTTTTGAGAAAAAAAAGATTTTTTATTTTCACGGCTGTGCGTTATAAACTTCTGTGAAGCACCTTGGGGTTCAAAGTGCTCACTGTGAATCTAGATAAGTTCCTTAGGGGGTCTAGTTTCCAAAATGTGGTCATTTGTGGGGGAACTCCAAAGTTTAGGCACACAGGGGCTCTCCAAACACGACATGGTGTCTGCTAACGATTGAAGCTAATTTTCCATTAAAAAAGTCAAATGGCGCTCCTTCCCTTCTGAGCCCTGCCGTGCGCCCAAACAGTGGTTTCCCCCCACATATGGGGCACCAGCATACTCAGGAAAAACTTGACAACTTTTGGGGTCCAATTTATCCTGTTACCCTTGGGAAAATAAAAAATAGCGTGCTAAAAATTGATTTTTGAGAAACAAAAATGACTTTTTTATTTTCACTGCTCTGCGTTTATAAACTTCTGTGAAGCACTTGGGGGTTTAAAGTGCTCACTACACATCTAGATAAGCTCCTATGGGGGTCTAGTTTCCAAAATGGGGTCACTTATGGGTGGTTTCTACTGTTTAGGCACATCAGGAGCTCTGCAAACGCAACATGACGCCCGCAGAACAGTCCATCAAGTCTGCATTCCAAAATGGTGCTCCTTCCCTTCTGAGCTCTCCCATGCGCCAAAACAGTGGTTCCCTCCCACATATGGAGTATTGGTGTAATCAGGACAAATTGCACAACTTTTCTGGTGCAATTTTTCCTGTTACCCTTGTGAAAATAAAAAATAGCAGGCTAAAAAATCATTTTTGAGGAAAAAAATGATTTCTTATTTTCACGGCTCTACATTATAAACTTCTGAGAAGCACTTGGAGGTTCAAAGCGCTCACCACACAACTAGATAAGTTCCATAAGGGGTCTAGTTACCAATATGTTGTCACATGTGTTTTTTTTCACTGTTTAGGCACATAGGGGCTCTCCAAATGCGCCATGGTGTCCGCTAACGATAGGAGCTAATTTTCCATTCAAAAAGTCAAATGGCGCTCCTTCCCTTCTGAGCCCTGCCGTGCGCCCAAACAGTGGTTTATGACCACATATGAGGTATCTGTGTACTCAGGAAAATTGCCCAACAAATTTTAGGATCCATTTTATCGTGCTACCCATGTAAAAATGAGAAAACTGAGGCTAAAAGAAAATTTTTGTAAAAAAAAGTACTTTCTTTTTTTTACAGATCAATTTGTGAAGCACCTGGGGGTTCAAAGTGCTCACTATGCATCTAGATAATTTCCTAGGGGGGTCTAGTTTCCAAAATGGGGTCACTTGTGGGGGATGTTTAGGCGCACAGGGCCTCTCCAAATGTGACATGGCAACCGCTAAATATTCCAGCACATTTTCCATTCAAAAAGTCAAATGGCGCTCCTTCCCTTCTGAGCCCTGCCGTGCGCCCAGTGGTTTAAGACCACATATGAGCTATCTGTGTACTCAGGAGAAATTGCCCAACAAATTTTAGGATCCATTTTATCCTGTTGCCCATGTAAAAATGAAAAAATTGATGCTAAAAGAAAATTTTTGTTGTAAAAATTAAAATGTCCATTTTTTCCTTCCACATTGCTTTAGTTCCTGTGAAGCACCTGAAGGGTTAATAATCTTCTTGAATGTAGTTTTGAGTAGCCTGAGGGGTGCAGTTTTTATAATGGTGTCACTTTTGGGTATTTTCTGCCATATAGACCCCTCAAAGTGACTTTAAATGTGAGGTGGTCCCTAAAAAAATGGTTTTGTAAATTTTGTTGTAAAAACGAGAAATCCCTGGTCAACTTTTAACCCTTATAACTTCCTAACAAAAAAAATTTTGTTTCCAAAATTGTGCTGATGTAATGTAGACATGTGGGAAATGTTATTTATTAACTATTTTGTGTCACATAACTCTCTGGTTTAACAGAATAAAATAAAATTCAAAATTTCAAAATTTTCTAAATTTTCGCCAAATTTCCATTTTTTTCACAAATAAACGCAAAAATTATCGACCTAAATTTACCACTACCATGAATTCAATATGTCACAAAAAAAAACAATCTTAGAATCGCTAGGATCCGTTGAAGCGTTCCTGAGTTATTACCTCATAAAGGGACACTGGTCAGAATTGCAAAAAATGGCAAGGTCTTTAAGGTCAAAATAGGCTGGGTCATGAAGGGGTTAAAACGCCGCCTACTTCAGCATGCGTCCTGTGTACCTATCTTTACATTGGGTGCGCTGGGACATGCGTTGTGCGCGGATGTGTCCGTGTATGGCGTTTTGACGTGCCTGCCGAACGCAAGAAAATGCAACATGTTGCGTTCAGAGAGCACACTTCAAAATGCCACACACGGATGCATCCGCACACAACACATGTCCCTGCGTACCCAATGTAAAGATAGGTACACAGGACGCATGCTGAAGTAGGCAGAGCTAAGTAAAGAAGTCCGCAGCTTGGTGCTGTGGACTGGGAATGCAAATGTGAACCCAGCCTGAGTGACAGGCATGCAGACAAGGAGTCTGAGAGATGGGGGAGAGAGCACAGGGCGAGACAAGGGCAATATATGATAAAAGTCAAGGACATTGTGGTAGTTAAGGAGGGTTAGGGGCAGCAGAATAAATTGTAATGAGTGTTTGTGGGGCTGAAAGATAATATGCCTAACTTTCCATCTCTAAAAATCTAGACTGAATGCTACCTAGCAGTGGAGGTTTGTATCCTGAGGAAACCTACGCAAATAGCGCCCCCACTTTGGGACGGCTGACCCTACTAAATCTGACCCTATTATGCCCTCAGCCTATAGAAAGCATGGGTATAAAAGTTGTTCATTTAGACCATTCGGGGCTATTGCTAATCTATATTTGCGAGAATGTCTCTCCTTTATGGATTAGCAGTAAGGAATATGACACATTGTTATCTGACATGTTGTGCTCAAAAGTTTACATCCCCTGGCAGAATTTTTGCTTTCTTCGCCTTTTTTCAGAGAATATGAATGATAACACCAAACCTTTTTCTCCACTCATGGTTAGTGGTTGGGTGAAGCTATTTATTGTCAAACTACTGTGTTTTCTCTTTTTAACCCCTTAGTGACAGAGCCATTTTGCAGCTTAATGACCGGGCCAATTTTTACAATTCTGACCACTGTCACTTTATGAGGTTATAACTCTGGAACGCTTTAACGAATCCCGCTGATTCTCAGATAGTTTTTTCATGACATATTGTACTTCACGTTAGTGGTAAAATTTCTTTGATATGACTTGTGTTTATTTATGAAAAAAACGGAAATATGGCGAAAATTTTGAAAATTTAGCAATTTTCAAATTTTAAATTTTTATGCCCTTAAATCAGAGAGATATGTCACACAAATTTCTTAATAAATAACATTTCCCACATGTCTACTTTACATCAGCACAATTTTGGGAACAAAATTTTCTTTTGTTACGAAGTTATAAGGGTTAAAAGTTGACCAGCGATTTCTCATTTTTACAACACCATTTTTTTTTAGGGACCACATCACATTTGAAGTCACTTTGAGGGGTCTATATGATAGAAAATACCCAAAAGTGACACCATTCTAAAAACTGCACCCCTCAAGGTGCTCAAAACCACATTCAAGAAGTTTATTAACCCTTCAAGTGCTTCACAGGAGCTGAAGCAATGTGGAAGGAAAAAATTGACATTTAACTTTTTTTGCAAAAGCTTTACTTAGGAACCAAGTTTTTTTATTTTCACAAGTGTTAAAAGAAAAAATGAACCACAAAATTTGTTGTGCAATTTCTTCTGAATACGCCGATACCCCATATGTGGGGGTAAACCACTTTTTGGGCGCATGGCAGAGGTCGCAAGGAAGGAGCGCCGTTTGACTTTTTCAACGCAGAATTGGCTGAATGCCATGTCGCGTTTAGATAGCCCCTGATGTGCCTAAACAGTGGAAACACCCCACAAGTGACCCCATTTTGGAAACAAGACCCCTTAAGGAACTTATCTAGATGTGTGGTGAGCACTTTGAACCTCCAAGTGCTTCACACAAGTTTATAACGTAGAGCCGTGAAAAAAATAATAATTTTTTTTTCCACAAAAATGATCTTTTCACCCCAATTTTTAATTTCCCAAGGGTAATAAGACCGCAAAAGTTTTTTTGCAATTTGTCCTGAGCATGCTGATAGCCCATATGTGGGGGTAAACCACTTTTTGGGCGCACGGCAGAGGTCGCAAGGGAAGGAGCGCTGTTTGACTTTTTCAACGCAGAATTGGCTGGATGCCATGTCGCGTTTAGAGAGCCCCTGATGTGCCTTAAACAGTGGAAACCCCAACAAGTGACCCCATTTTGGAAACTAGACCCCTTAAGGAACTTATCTAGATGTGTGGTGAGCACTTTGAACCTCCAAGTGATTCACACAAGTTTATAACGTAGAGCCGTGAAAATAAAAAATCATATTTTTTCCACAAAAATGATCTTTTCACCCCAATTTTTATTTTCCCAAGGGTAACAAGACCCCAAAAGTTTTTGTGCAATTTGTCCTGAGCATGCCGATACCCCATATGTTGGAGTAAACCACTTTTTGGGCGCACGGCAGAGGTCGCAAGGAAAGGAGCTCCGTTTGACTTTTTCAACGCGGAATTGGCTGGACGCCATGTCGCATTTGTAGAGGCCCTGATGTGTCTAAACAGTGGAAACCCCCACAAGTGACAGCATTTTGGAAACTAGACCCCCTAAGGAACTTATCTAGATGTGTGGTGAGCACTTTGAACCCCCAAGTGCTTCACAGAAGTTTATAACGCCCGGGCGTGAAAATAAAAAATCATATTTTTTCCACAAACCTGATCGTTTAGTCCCCAATTTTTTATTTTCCCAAGGGTAACAGGAGAAATTAGACCACAAAAGTTGTTGTCCAATTTGTCCTGAGTATGCTGATACCCCATATATGGGGGGGACCACTGTTTGGGCGCACGGCAGGGCTTGGAATGGAAGCAGCACCGTTTGACTTTTTCAAACCAAAATTGGCTGGAATTGAGATTGGACACCATGTCGCGTTTGGAGAGCCCCTGATGCGCCTAAACAATGGAAACCCCCCACATGTAACACCATTTTGGAAACTAGACCCTCTATGGAACTTATCTAGATCTGTTGTGAGCACTTTGAACCCCCAAGTGTTTCACAAAAGTTTATAATGCCTGAGTGTGAAAAAAAAAAAAAACAATTTTCCACAAAAATGATTTTTTAGTCCCAAATTTTTTATTTTTCACAAGGAAATTGGACCCTAAAAGTTGTTGTCCAATTTGTCCTGAGTACGCTGATACCAAATATGTGGGGGGGGAAACTGTTTGGGCGCACAGCAGGGCTTGGAAAGGAAGTAATAAAGCTTTGGAATACAGACGTTGATGGGGGTCATGTTCCATTTGCAGTGCCGCAGATGTGCCTAAACAGTGGAAAACCCCCACAAGTGACCACATTTTGGAAACTAGACCCCCTAAGTAACTTATCTAGATCTGTGGTGAGCACTTTGAACCCCCAAGTGTTTCACAAAAGTTTATAACGCCTGGGTGTGAAAAAAAATAAATAAATTTTCCACAAAAAATGATTTTTTAGTCCCAAATTTTTGATTTTTCACAAGGAAATTGGACCCCAAAAGTTGTTGTCCAATTTGTCCTGAGTACGCTGATACCAAATATGTGGGGGGGGGGGAAACTGTTTTGGCGCACAGCAGGGCTTGGAAAGGAAGTAATAACGTTTTGGAATGCAGACGTTGATGGGGGTCATGTTCCGTTTGCAGTGCCCCAGATGTGCCTAAACAGTGGAAAACCCCCACAAGTGACCCCATTTTGGAAACTAGACCCCTAAGGAACTTATCTAGATGTGTGGTGAGCACTTTGAACCCCAAAGTGCTTCACAGAAATTTATAAACGCAGGGCCGTGAAAATAAAAAATTTATTTTTCCTCAAAAATGATTTTTTTAGCCAGCTATTTTTTTTTTCCCAAGGGTAACAAGAGAAATTAGAACCCCAAAATTGGTGGGCAATTTGTCCTGAGTGCGCTGATACCCCATATGTTGGGGTAAACCACTGTTTGGGCGCACGGCAGGGCTCGGAAGGGAGGGAGCGCCATCTGACTTTTTGAACGCCACGTCATGTTTGGAGACCCCCTGATGTGCCTAAATAGTGGAAACCCTTCAATTCTAGCTCCAACCCTAACCCCAACACACCCCTAATCCCAACCCTAACCCTAATCCTAACCCTAATCCCAACCCTAATTCCAACCCTAATTGTAACCCTAACCCTAATTGTAACCCTAACCCTAATTGTAGCCCTAACCCTCATTGTAACCCTAAACCTAATTGTAACCCTAACCCTAATTATAACCCTAACCCTAAGGCTGGGTTAATTTTGCGTTTTACCAGCCCGTTCAACATATAGCGTTGACGGGTTGGTAATGGTATAGCATAACGCGATCGCGTTATGCTATACCCGCTAGCGCAGAGGAATCAGCAGATGTTTCATCTGTGCTAGCAGTGACGGAGCCCAGACGCTGCAGCCCGCGTCCGAGGCTCCGTCACTGAATGATGGCACGTCGCGAACGCATGCCGCTTTACGGCATTTGTCGCGATGCGCCCTCAAATGGGGGTGAATGGTAGCGTTAACGGACTGCGTTACACCGCGTTATACCGCGGTGTAACGCAGTCAGTCTAATGGACTGCCATAACGCAGTATGAACCCAGCCTAACCCTAATTATAACCCTAACCCTAATTATAACCCTAACCCTAATATAACCCTAATTATAACCCTAAGCCTAACCCTAACCCTAGCCTTAACCCTAACCGAAAAATGAAAAAAAATATAATTTCTATATTTTATTATATGTCCCTAACTAAGGGTGTGATAAAGGGGGGGTTATGTACTGTTTTTTTTATTTTGATCACTGTGATAGTTTATCACAGTGATCAAAATGTACTTTTGTGAGAATGATTTAAACTTTTTTTGAATCTGCCACCAAGCAGCTCGGTGGGCGCACTGCGCATGCGCCCGCCATTTTTTTTTTTTGCAGGAAGAAGACGCCGGGATCCTGGGGCCTTGAGGAGGACGGAGGACACCGGTAAGTATAGGGGGGGGCGATCGGGGACCGGGGGACCCTCATTTTCTCCCTCTGATGTGTGATCACATCAGAGGGGAGAGAAATCATTTTTTTTTTTTTTGCGGTCGCCATTATACTTAGTATAATGGCGATCGCGACACCAGGGTCGGTAACTACGATCCCGAGACCCCAGAGAAAATTGCCCACCCCCCCCGGCAGAACGCGGCGGGCGCACTGAGCATGCGCCGGCCATTCAAGATGGCGGCGCCCAGCGGAGGAGGAAGGTGGGCTCGCGGGCCACAACGGAAACATTGGGGGACACGAGGGGGGTCCCGGGGACCCTTTTTCTCTGTCCTCTGATGTCCGATGACATCAGAGGACAGAGAAATTAAATGGCACATCAGATTTTTTTTTTTTTGCGGTCGCCGTTATAGGGTTAATAACGGCGACCGCAACATCGGGTCGGTAAAAACCGACCCGATTCATGTTCTCTGGGGTCTCGGCTATCCCCGGTAGCCGAGACCCCGGAGAAAATGCGCCTCTGGAGGGCGCTATTCACTTTTTCCACAGCGCCGTTAATTAACGGCGATGTGGTTTAAGTACCCTTAATGACCGCCGTTAAAAGGCGTATCGGCGGTCGTTAAGGGGTTAAATTATAATGACAACCCAAAACATCCAAATGATCCTGATCAAATGTTCAAAATGATTCATGGTTAAAATTTAAAGGTTTTTTCAGATGTGGTGGAAACAATTGTAGAACATGTAAACATGCATTAATCACCAAAACCTTTAGTAACAATAACCAATCTGTCAGTTATGACATTAAACAATATATTAATTGTAATTCAACGCATGTAGTTTACAAGATTAATTGTACTTCTTGCAGCCTGTCATATGTGGGATGTACAACCAGGAAATTAAAAACGAGGATATCGGAACATTTATCGGATATTGGAAATACCACCAATTCAAATCGAAATGTATCAGCAGCTGCTAAACATTTCATTTCTTTCCATGATCGCAACACTATGTCCTTTCAAGTTAGCGCCATAGAAAGAGTTAACAAGTTTGTGCGAGGTGGAGATATGGGTAGACATTTATTAACTAGAGAGGCTTTTTGGATCTTTTCCTTAAATACGAGACATCCAAACGGATTAAATAAAAGAAATGAATTGATGTATCATTATAATTACTGATCGAATTTCATGCCATATTGTATTTTATTATTTTGTATATTTTTTATAATGCAAATTCACTGTTGTTTCCTAAGGACCTTTGACTATTTTTGATCGCAATTTACCTTCCAGGACCTTCAATCTATCATGTGATTGTCAGTTTAGATCTCATTGGTCTGTGTATAGTATATAGGTCTGTATGTTTCACAAATGTATAGCAGCCTTGATGAAGATCATTTGATCGAAACGCGTCGCTGTATGTGTGTAGCCCTGGTGTGAAGGCACACGCAGTACCCTGGAGGATGTGTGGAGAGATAGCAGTTCAATGCTCAATGAACATTCATTCCAACACGCACTTAGACACGCCCTTAGGGTATTTAGCCATTCGTCAGGGAGTGTTCAGGGTCAGTCAGTCAGTTCAGTCAGTGACTCTGAGGAGTCAGCTTCCTGTCTTCGGACAGAGGAGGGATTCTTTGTGCAGTTCAGAAAGTGGAGGCCAGTAAAGGTGAGCCAGATCACCTCAGCCTGGTCAGAGCTGTGCCCCACTGATAGACGTACTGAGACATTTTATTGAGAAGAAAGTGGGATTTGCAGATACTTCAGTCTCCTGTCCCAAGGACAGTGAAGGTTCAGAGACGTGCTCCTGCCTAGAGGATTACTGAGATTCTGTCAACAAGCTCAAGAAAGAAGTTAAGAAAGGGACTGACTTATATAACCTTTGGAAGTGAGGAATGCTTATGCTACAAGCGCGGACAAGGCGAAGGGCACAGTGGTAGGAATTCTGAGTGCTATAGGATTGGAGAAGTCCTGCACATTGTCACCGGTCACTGGGGACCGAAGCATCACTATAGCTTCATGCATAGTGGTAGAAAAACCAGAGGCTTACTGGACCTTAGGTAACAGCAAGCAGCCCTTGGAGTGTCGGTACGTAACTGGGGTCAGGGGGAGTGAGAACCTTGAGCCTGATCAGCAAGAATAGGAACTCAGCTCTCTCACAGGAAGGCTCCGACCACAAAAACTGACCGGGCAGTACAGCTTGGAGAAGCTGGAGTTTATAGAGGGAACTACGCTTTATGCTGGTTGGACTCACCATTGTGAAAGTAAAGGAGGCCCCTAACTTGTCCAGCTGCTATCTCAAAACACATTCTCCATTGGATCAGCCTCCCTGGAACCTGCCTTACCATCTTACAAGTAAAAGGTATGGAAAGACGCTGACGGTGTGAGACTGAGTTATTTAATTGCATGCCTGCACAACCCCACCATAACCATCGACCTGAGGGAAGAGTCCCACCTGTAGGGGACCCGACATCTAGCTGCCTCACCATCCCCTCAGAGATCTACAGCAGCGCTGGTACAAATTACCAGAGACTACAGGTGGCGTCACGAACTGTAAATATATCTATCCCCTGTAAATATTCCCCCAACATACGCCAGACCGCCAGGGCCACAGACCGAGCCACCGCTGCCTGTGACAAACCCCATAGACTTCCATGGGCTCGGCTCTGAGTACCCCATTGCCCTGGTAACCCACAATTGTGGTGGCGAGTCGACACAAAACTTTGGCGTCACGAACAGGATGCGAAACTCGCAAAATTGATAGCCCTGTGTGCCTGTGGAGGTGTTTTGTGGAAAAGGACTGTTTGCTATTTTTGGCGCTAAAATCCGCCATTTTGCCGCCATATTCGCGCCCTGAGGCGCTGGAGAAGAAGGTGGGCGTGGATTCGTGGGCGTGTGTCCCCCTGTGGCGCGAAGAGAATGCCTGCCCTCTCAAAGTGCTATTACAATATGCGATCCTGCCCTACAGCAAAGGAGGTCCGCCTCCTCTTCACCTTCCCTGCGAAGAGGAGGAGACGCAAACCCCGCCTCCACGGAAGAGACCGGACGTTTCTGGTAGAAGAAGAAAGACGGTTCTGGAACATCATGGAAGCAGGACGTGTGCAGCCAAGCAGGGAAGCGGTGGGAGGCAGGCCCCGCTCCCCAGCCAAGCTGCCACTGGAACCGGAACCATCGGTGGTCCTGCACCTGCAGCAAGCATTGCTGGAAATGAAAGAAGAGAATGCACGACTGAAAAAGATGGTCCAGCACCAACCTGGATTTGAAGAGATCGAGAGACGCCGGCGTACCCTGATGCAGCGGCGGCTGTGGGACGCGGTGATCTCTCCCTTCGATGACCCCTCACGTCTGGAACTTCCAAAATTTCTGCTGCCCAAGGCTAAGGAGCAACCGGAGGCTGCCCCCGAAAGTACCGACCCTGATCCCACCGGTGAAGCGGTGGAGGCGAAGGAGGTTGAGGAGGTACCGCCAGTTCCGGAACGCCCGCCCGGCCAGGAGGCCGCAGCAGAGGATCGATCCCCGATAGGGACACCGGAGGGGTCCTGTCCGTCATTACCAGATGTGGACTGGGATGAGATGGCGCGCCTGGATGACGTCGCCTACACCGCCCAGTGGGAACGTGAGTGGCAGCGTCGCGAAGAGAAACAGCAACGCCAGCAGGAAGAAGAGCGGGAAGCTCAGCATAACCGACAGCGGCAGCATGCAGAGCTGATCGCGGACAAGGAAAGTGTCCGTCGAGAAAAAGGTACTCTGAGGGAACCGCGGCGGCAGGGGTGTGTGACAGAATTCCAGCTCCGGAAGGGCTGGGGCTTCATCAGAGAACCGGGCCTCTACCCAGGGGTCTTTGTTAGTCGCAGGGACGTAGAATCCCACCTGCCCATCGGCCATCCCGGGAGGGACCTAATTAATGGAGACATTGTCACCTATACACGACACTGGGGTATGAAGGGATGGTATGCCCTTAACGTCACAATCGTCCGTGACCCCGTCCCCGACGCAGGTAACTTCACCACTATCGCAGCGTCCTCGTCTCCAGCTCAAACAGCGCCAGGCCGTGCCCCAGCATCGCCCCCTGCAGGCTCCTTGCAAATGGAAGCACAACCTGTATACTCTTCACTACCTGATCCTACTACATCGCAACCTGCGATTCATTCTACATCTCAATCAGCAGTTTACACGACGACGCGCACGGCGACTATTTCTGCGTCACGAGAGCAAGTGGCCATTACAGTAACGCAAACAGCGTCTCATAAAGCGAAAGCACCCGTTGCGCCCCTAGTGGTTCGCACGAGGACTGTAGCGACCCAGACTCTGATAGCAGGTCACGACTTGTTAGTCATGGGATCTAGGGACCATCGCATTGTTCCAGCCCCGGGATGGAAAGTGTAACCGAAGTTAACAAAGAAATGTGAAGAACGGTAGGACCCAGACAGGGTTTACCGCAACAAAGAAGATGTATATAAGTTTTTATATAAGTGAAAATAGTTTACACTGTTGATATGAGTATATAATGTTTATATATATTGCCCAAAAATAGAATGCCCGGCTGGGTAAGGAGGTAAAGAGTTTTTGCACTTTATTGTGATGTATATATATATATGTGTCTTTGTCTTATAATGGACTGAGAGGCTGAGGACTGTGCCAGCCCAGAACTTATCCTGTAAATAGTTGCGCTTCGGTGCACAATATTGGTTTTACATAAAACCACCACAACTACCTCTGAATAATAAAACCCGTGTGGTGTGGCACTGAGTGAGGTCTGCATCCAGATGTCCTGCAGCCCACCCAGGATCCACGTTGAAGGTTTGGTGCGGGTCCTTCACAGGAATCTTGCCGTTTATTATATGAACATGTCTATTTAATATTTTGTATTTTTCTATATTTAATGTTTTGTTTGCAACGTTCAAGAAATCCTTACCTCCCGGATGGGACGAGTTAATGTTAATGTTTAATGCATAAACAAAAATTGTCTCTTTGTATTTCACAGCCCGGGAGTGCTGTCTTTTACCATGGGGGAATGTGTAGCCCTGGTGTGAAGGCACACGCAGTACCCTGGAGGATGTGTGGAGATATAGCAGTTCAATGCTCAATGAACATTCATTCCAACACGCACTTAGACACGCCCTTAGGGTATTTAGCCATTCGTCAGGGAGTGTTCAGGGTCAGTCAGTCAGTTCAGTCAGTGACTCTGAGGAGTCAGCTTCCTGTCTTCGGACAGAGGAGGGATTCTTTGTGCAGTTCAGAAAGTGGAGGCCAGTAAAGGTGAGCCAGATCACCTCAGCCTGGTCAGAGCTGTGCCCCACTGATAGACGTACTGAGACATTTTATTGAGAAGAAAGTGGGATTTGCAGATACTTCAGTCTCCTGTCCCAAGGACAGTGAAGGTTCAGAGACGTGCTCCTGCCTAGAGGATTACTGAGATTCTGTCAACAAGCTCAAGAAAGAAGTTAAGAAAGGGACTGACTTATATAACCTTTGGAAGTGAGGAATGCTTATGCTACAAGCGCGGACAAGGCGAAGGGCACAGTGGTAGGAATTCTGAGTGCTATAGGATTGGAGAAGTCCTGCACATTGTCACCGGTCACTGGGGACCGAAGCATCACTATAGCTTCATGCATAGTGGTAGAAAAACCAGAGGCTTACTGGACCTTAGGTAACAGCAAGCAGCCCTTGGAGTGTCGGTACGTAACTGGGGTCAGGGGGAGTGAGAACCTTGAGCCTGATCAGCAAGAATAGGAACTCAGCTCTCTCACAGGAAGGCTCCGACCACAAAACTGACCGGCAGTACAGCTTGGAGAAGCTGGAGTTTATAGAGGGAACTACGCTTTATGCTGGTTGGACTCACCATTGTGAAAGTAAAGGAGGCCCCTAACTTGTCCAGCTGCTATCTCAAAACACATTCTCCATTGGATCAGCCTCCCTGGAACCTGCCTTACCATCTTACAAGTAAAAGGTATGGAAAGACGCTGACGGTGTGAGACTGAGTTATTTAATTGCATGCCTGCACAACCCCACCATAACCATCGACCTGAGGGAAGAGTCCCACCTGTAGGGGACCCGACATCTAGCTGCCTCACCATCCCCTCAGAGATCTACAGCAGCGCTGGTACAAATTACCAGAGACTACAGGTGGCGTCACGAACTGTAAATATATCTATCCCCTGTAAATATTCCCCCAACATACGCCAGACCGCCAGGGCCACAGACCGAGCCACCGCTGCCTGTGACAAACCCCATAGACTTCCATGGGCTCGGCTCTGAGTACCCCATTGCCCTGGTAACCCACAATTGTGGTGGCGGGTCGACACATATGTGGCTCCCTTTCATGGAGCATACACCACTTTGTATTTTATTTCGAATGGACGAATAAAATTTGAATTTTTAAGGAGCTGGAACATTTCCTTTTCTCTTGGACTTCCCTGGACGTTGGTCAGACGTCTTTCCGTGCACCTGTCGTGGTAGTTGGTGAGCTGGTTTGCTTTTCCTTTTTCTCAAATGTTCACATACCCTGGTGATTTTCGCCTGATAACATGCACGGAAGTTGACACAAATGGGTTTGAATGGCTACTAAAGGTAACAACTGCCAGGAAAATTGTTGGGATGCAAAGAAAAACCCACAAATAACATCAGCTGAAATACTGGACTCTCTGAAAACTAGCAGTGTGTAAAAATTATTATACAATGGAGGTCTGGATATGGAATGATACTTAAAATCAAAGTGGAAAATCAAATTACAGGCTGATCAAAATTTCAGTTGAAATGCCTCAAGACAAGGAAAGGATGCTCAGTAGTGTGTGTGATCTCATTGTGCCTGCATGAGCTCCGTACAACTCTTTGGAAAATCACGTTACTGATGAGCAGGGCCGCCATCAGGGCAAGACAACCCTTACTGCGGTATGGGGCCCGGTGATTAGGGGGGCCCACCGCCCGAGCACACCGGTGCGCGCTCGGGCCTGGGGGCCCCCAACATTTTGAGGCTCCCCAAGGGGCCCCCAGCTAGCGGCACATCACTCAACCGCTATGGGGGCCCCTGTAAGGCAGGGGGCCCGCCTGCCCCCAGCGCCGACTCCCCCCGCCGCTGCTTTGAACTATATCGGCGTCTGCCCGTACAGTTCAAAGCATTGATGGAGGAGAGAGCGTCAGCTGACGCTCCCTCTCCCATCATTCCCCGCTCTGTCTCTGACACAGCGCATTCACTATGTGCCGGGCAGAGCAGGAGGCAGGAGCCGGGAGCAGCGCAGACACGAGGAGAGGTGAGGAGTGTTTTTTTTTTTTTTTTTTAATTCTGTCAGTGCGTATTGAACTGGGGTGGGGAGGAGATGAGGGCTGTACTATGTGGGCCCTCCCTGCTGTATACTATATGGGCCCTCCCTGCTGTATGCTATGTGGGCCCTCCCTGCTATATACTATGTGGGCCCTTCCTGCTGTATACTATGTGGGCCCTCCCTACTGTATGCTATGTGGTTCCTCCCTGCTATATACTATGTGGTCCCTTCCTGCTGTATACTATGTGGGCCCTCCCTGCTATATACTATGTGGGCCCTCCCTGCTATATACTATGTGGGCCCTCCCTGCTGTATACTATGTGGGCCCTCCCTGCTATACACTATGTGGGCCCTCCCTGCTATACACTATGTTGGCCCTCCCTGCTGTATACTATGTGGGCCCTCCCTGCTATATACTATGTGGGCCCTCCCTGCTATATACTATGTGGGCCCTCCCTGCTGTATACTATGTGGGCCCTCCCTGCTATATACTACACTGTGTTCCAAATTATTATGCAAAAATTGTTTAGGAGTGATAAGGTAAGAATTTTTTTGTTTGTCAGTTAAACTCATTGATGGTGATGTGTGTCAGGGCTCTTTATATCACTGTAAGCAATTGCAGACACCTGTGCTAATTAGTTTGGCAGGTGTGTCCAATGAAAGGCAAGACTACTTAAGAAGGCTGTCCCACATTATTAAGCAGCCTACATTTTCTGCCAAAATGGGAAAGAAAAAGGATGTGTCGACTGCTGAGAAGCTACAAATTGTGGAGTGTTTAGGTCAAGGCATGACTACAATCAACATTGCCAAGACACTTCATCGTGATTGCACAATCAAGAAGTATGTAGCTGATTCACAGTACACACGTGTGCGTGCTGATAAGGGAAAATTGAGGACTCTTTCCTATAGGCAATTACGTCAGGTTAAAAGAGCAGCGGCAAAAAAGCCTTGTCATGGCAGCAGACAAGTTTTTGAAGCTGCTGGTGCCTCCAACGTCCCCCGAACAACAAGATGCAGGGTCCTTCAGAGGTTTGCAGCTGTGCGTAAGCCATCCTGTCGACCTTCTCTATCCACTGCACACAAGCAGAAACAGCTCCAGTGGGCCAAACAATACATGAAGACTGACTTCAAAACTGTTTTGTTCACCGATGAGTGCCGTGCAACGCTCGATGGTGCAGATGGATGGAGTGGAGGATGGCTGGTTGATGGACACCCTGTGAGGTAGGGACAGCCATCATCTTGGATAGGGCCTATACCAGCCTCCATTTTGTCTGTTCACAGAGCCACAGGCTGCTAACTGCATCTGGCCCCAGGGCCTGCTGGCATATTCAATACGACAGGGTTTGATGTCCACTGTGAATCAAAAGGGCTTTTCGTATGCTAAGTAATTCAGGCCCATGTTTGAATGGCAAGGTCTTTAGTATGGTAACGAGTTAAGACCTAAAACAGAGCCAAGCCAGCATGGTGAATAGTAAGGTTTGTTAGCATGGTAATGAGATGCCTGGGGGCTTCAATTAGACCCCATATGTCAAAGCCAAGGCCCGCGGGCCAGATCCGGCCCGCGAATTGATTATCTATGGCCCCCTGGATGATATTTAATTACTATTAGAACCGGCCCGCAGGCCACAGCCGCCCGCTGGTGTTTTGCACGCACCAACGCTACATTTCCCACAATGCACCGGTAGCCTGCGAAGTCACTGCAGCGCGCACAAGCGGCTTCATTATTCATCAGTAGTCAGAGCAGAGAACAACTTTCTGATACCCCCCTCCTCAAAAATGGCTAAACGTAAGGTGGACGCTGAGAACAGGGGGTTTCAGGCAAGGTGGAGGCAGAGTACATGTTTACAGAGGTAAAAGGCAAACCTGTGTGTCTTTTGTGTGAAGAAAATGTGGCTGTAATAAAAGAATTTAATTTAAGAAGGCATTATCAAACGTCTAAGAAACACACAGACAAAGACAAGAATATGGAATATGAACAAAAGCTACAGAAGGTGGAAGAATTAAAACGAGGCCTTAAGTCCAGACAGGCTATGTTCACATATGCTAAATCACAAAGCGAGGCTGCTGTCAAGGCTAGCTTTATTGTGGCAAAAGAGGTCGCAAAATCAGCCCGGCCCTTTGCAGAAGGAGAGTTTATTAAAAACTGTATGCTTGAAGTTTGTGACGCAGTGTGCCCAGACAAAAGACAGCTATTCGCAAACGTGAGCCTGAGCAGAAACACCGTTGCTGAGCGCGTAGACCAGCTTTCCACCAACATAAAAGAACAGCTTGTGAGAAAGGGAAAAGATTTCATCGCATATTCTCTTGCTATGGATGAGAGCACGGACACATCAGACATTGCCCAGCTGTCAATTTTTGTCCGTGGAGTAGACTCCAGCCTGAGCATAACAGAAGAGTTTTTGGCATTATGTCCTATGCATGGCACAACTACAGGACAAGATCTGTATGAAGACGTATCCAGATGTGTAAATGAGATGGGGCTGCCTTGGGAAAAACTCGTGGGATTAACCACAGACGGAGCACCCGCAATGTGTGGGCACAGGAGTGGATTGGTGGCAAGGATGCGGGAGAGGATGCGGGAGGAAAACGTCACAGATGAGCTAACAGCGTATCACTGCATCATACACCAGGAGTCGTTGTGTGGCAAAGCCTTGAAAATGGAGCATGTAATGAGCACCATAACGCGAGCAGTTAACTTCATCAGAGCCAAAGGTTTAAATCACCGCCAGTTCAAGGCATTTCTGGGGGAGTTAGATACAGAGAATGGTGACTTACCATATCACACAGAGGTGCGATGGCTAAGCCGGGGAAAGGTGCTTCAAAGATGTTTTGAGCTGCGTGAGATCTGTCTGTTCATGGAAAGCAAGGGGAAAGACACAACAGAGCTCCGAGATGAAACTTTCCTGTGTGAAATGGCATTTCTCTGCGACATCACGAGCCATCTGAATGTGATGAATCTGCAGCTGCAGGGACGGGGACGTGTCATCTCTGATATGTACAGTACAGTGAAGGCCTTTAAAACCAAGCTGAGTCTGTGGGAGACGCAGATGCGGAAAGAAAACTTAAGCCACTTTTCCAGCTGCCAGACCATGAAAGAAAAGCTCTCTACCGCTGTGTTCCCGTGTGCACAGTTTGCCGATAAACTCAACATACTTGCCGCCGACTTCCGACGCCGATTTGCTGACTTTGAAGCCCAAAAAAGCAGGTTTGAACTGCTCAGCAATCCTTTTGCAGTTGATGTAGAAAGCGCACCACCAAATCTACAAATGGAGTTGATTGAGCTCAGGTGCAATGACACACTGAAGGAAAAATATGAGAGAGTGGGTGCTGCCGAGTTTTCACGTTCCATCCCGACACAATGCCCCAGTTGCGCATCCAAGCCGCTCGGACGCTCTCTATGTTTGGCAGCACATACCTGTGTGAACAACTGTTCTCTTTGATGAAGCTAAACAAAACATCACAGAGGAGTCGTCTTACTGATAATCACCTTCACTCAATCCTGAGGATTTCCTCAGCTCAGAGCCTAACCCCGAACATTGATGAACTTGTACAAAAGATGAGACACCTCCAAGTATCAGGCTCAGCCTCAGACAAGTGAGCATCACAGAGCAGTAAAGTATTTTCGGTTTTTTAATTCAGTTACATTTTTACATTTGTTTCTACAAGACGTGATTTTTCTTTGAAGGAAGTATTGTTTTGTCTGTGTGCCATAAATTTTTTTATTTTATTTATTTATATTTATTTTTCAGTTGAATGGACTCAGGGAAAATTGCAGATAAGAGCCATGAGAAAGAATGCAACTGATTTGATTTATTTTTTCATTTTACTATTTGAAAGTAGTGATCGGCACAATAATACATTTTCAGTTTATAATGCATGCACTTTTATTTATGCATTTATCTTGATATTAAGAAACACATTTTGTTTTTAAAAACAATTTAATTTTTTGCTGTTTGGCTGTTGAAAATGTTTTAACTTGAAGTTACTGACAGAGCCATAACAAAATATTGCCATATTCATTTAATCATTAAATAATGTACACTGTGTTAGGCTATGTGCAATCATTTCGATATGTTTTAATAAACATTGAACCAGTCCGGCCCTCGGATTGTAGCAAATTTGTTCTTTTGGCCCTCGGTGTGTTTGACTTTGACATCCCTGAATTAGACTATACCTTTCAGCAAGACCATGAAAACACATCTATTGTATATCCCAGACACGAAGGCTCCGTTCTAGGATTATGAATTATGAGCACATCTTTGTAGGTACATTCTCATAAAAATATCTGTGTGACCCGGCGGACCTCGGGCATTTGATGGTGCAACTCTCGAGTCGGTGATGGCTTGGGGGGCTGAGATATAGAGATTGGCCATCCACAATGACCCAATCGGGCCAGGTTTGATATCAATGCGACGGGCAAAACATACTGCATCCGCTGGTACCTCTCGTGTCCTGATCCGATCGTCCTGGAGAAAGTTAACCCCTTTGCTAGATATTGGGAATGAATTCTGCAGGGAGCTAAGGTTTAAGAACTGTGAGCTAAGGGCCGACCCATTCCAATCCATTCTCACAGCAGCAAGAAGCAACAAGGGACAGACCTGCCAAGGGAGCAGCGGCACCCATTTTGGGGACTGTCCAGCAACTAAGACTTTTACCTGTGGATCGCAGAGCTCCCTGCCTCCACATGTCCCTACAACCTGGTAATATTGACCTCTAGCTAATACCTCTAAGCCTTGTACCATTATTTTTGTATTTTACTCTGACTGCAAATCCATTGTAATTCCGTTGTATAGCTTACTGTATATTTCTGTAATTATCTAGTGCGCCCTTAAGGCAATAAAACCATAAAATTAATCTTGGGCTGATGCTTTTACTCTGGTCACGAATCTTAGAATACCCAGTGGGTAACAGGACACCCTCCCCGGCAGCCATTTGCTCTAGGTGCAGTTCCCTTTCTGACCTGAGAGACAAAGGGGGCACCGGAGAGCTGTGCCTGTGGAGTTACGTCACATTGGTGACGTGGAAGAACGGGGGCCGTCCTTCACATTTGGTGGCAGCAGTGGGATCAGAGTAATAGTGTGTGTGGGACCCCTACTCCCAGACACTAAAGACTACCAGCGGCAACTTTCACTGCTGGGGTCTTAAGGTCAGCCCAGCACTAGACGGTCAGAGTGTAAATATAATAAGTTGTGTGCAAGGTCAGGGTTGCAGCTGTGTCAGTAAAAAAAGGTTCCCAAGATGGCGGAAGGCACCAGGAGTAAGGCAAAGGGGGAGGCCAATGCTATGGTCTATGAGGGGTTCGATACCGATGAAGGCGAGGGGGAGCTCAGACAGGGCTCCCCAAGGAGCCAGACCCCCGTTCCCAGTCCCGCAGTGGACTGCCCACCCTCTGCCCGTCCCAGCCTGTCCAGATCAGAGGCCCTTTTCCAAGCAGCTATGGCACAGCTCGAGGCTGGTAATGACGCCGCCCATGACAGACTCCTTGCAGCGGCAGAGAGAGCAGCAGAGCGTGAGCATACAGAACGTCGTGAAACAACGGAGCGCCGGCACCGACTGGAGATGGCTCAGCACAGGCCCCCGCTGGGCGCTCCAGCCCCACCGGAGACAAAGGCTTCCAAGGTCCGGGCGGAGGACTTTCCCCTGTTTGAAAAGGATGGAGACCTGGATTTCTTTCTGCTGGCCTTTGAGAGGACCTGCCTCCAACATCATCTGGCCCTGGATCAGTGGGCAAGGTACCTGACCCCCCGTTTGAGGGGTAAGTCCCTGGAGGTTTTGGGGGACTTATCTGCCGGGGAGGAGCAGGACTACAACAGCATAAAGCGGGCCCTGATCCAGCACTACAACCTCACCCCGGAGTCGTACCGCCGGAAGTTCAGGAGCCTGCAGCGGGGCTCAAAGGACACTTGGACCGACCACATGCGGGCCCTGCTGAGAGCTGCGGAGCACTGGACCTCGGGTCTAGAGCTCACCACCCGCGAGGAGGTTCAGAAACTGTTCGTCACGGAGCAGTTCTTGTGGAACTGCCCAGAGGACCTCCAGCAGTTCCTCCGTGACCGGAAACCAAAGGGGGCTTCTGGTACAGTCGCCCTGGCAGATGAGTATGCCAACAACAGGGCACCTGAGCCGAAGAAGCCTGCCAGCAGCACCTGGAGAGGGGGTAAGCCCAATCCTGCCCCGGCCCCATATCCAGCCCCCAGATTGCAAGGGGTGTACCCCCCTGCTGCCCTCTCCAGGCCAGGAACAGAACCCAGGCATTGTCATCATTGCAACCAGCCAGGACACTTTAAGGCTGCATGTCCCCAGCGCCATAAGGCCCCATCCCTGTCCCAGAAACCGTCCACTGTTTTGTGTGTGGGAGGGGTGGTGGGAGGTCCCTGGACAATTACCAACCCGTCACCATCGGCCGCTTAGCGGTCATGGAACTGCGGGACACAGGCGCTGAACGAACCCTGGTACGTCCTGAGGTGGTGTCCCCTCAAGACTTGGTGCCTGGGAAAACCCTTTCCGCCTACGGAATTGGAGGCGTTGAACCGGCGCTGCCCGTCGCCAAGGTGTATTTGGACTGAGGCGCTGGGAGGGGGATGCGGGAGGTGGGAGTAATGCCAAATATTCCTACAAATGTGTTGCTTGGGACCGATATGGGGCGGCTAGTGTCCCAGTATGTGGCCACTGAACCCCCAAGTTCGGCTCCCCAAGAATGTCATGACTCTACTGTGAATGCTAATGTTAATGTATCGAATGTGCCTCCAACAGTGGAGGAGGGAGTGAACCCTGATGGTAAGCCATGCACTGACACTACACACACAGGGCTCACAGTGAGGACAGGTGAGGAGGCTGCGGGGTAGGGCTCAGAGGTGGAGGGAGGGGCTGCTATGGGCCATATAGGGCCCCTAACTGAATCCAGCCTGCTGAGTCTACGGCCTCTGCAGAAGGAGGAACAGGCCATGGGGGAGGGGGCGTCCCAGGAGAGGAGCCACCAGGTAAGACCCCAGGGCAGGAGTTCCCCACATCCGGGATGTCAGGAGGCCAGGGAAGTCTGCCTGCCCCGGAGATTTGGTCAGGGGACGAGGGGAAGCAGGTCTACCCGTTGTCTTAGCGGTCGTGGCTGCTGTTATCAGGAGTGGGGGCGCCGAAGCCCAAGGAGCCTCGCGGAGGTCCGACGGTTTCCCCCTCTCCGACTTAGTGGCTGCTGAGTCAGACAGCGGCCAGGAGATAGATCCCGGGGAACTGACAGAGGACATGGCAGTTTCATCAATTCTTGCCACATCAAGTCAGGGTTTTTAGGCAGCGTTGGAAACTGATGCTAGCTTGAAAACTCTCAAGGAGCAGGCAGCACAGCCTCCCCTGGAGTCCGACCGCGAGCGAGTGGTCTGGGACCAGGGACGGCTGTACCGGGTAACGGTCCAGCAGGGTTCACCGGAGGCGTGACCCAGGAACCGACAGTTAGTGGTACCCTATCCGTTAAGGGCGGAATTGTTGCGGATCGCACACGAGATTCCATGGCCAGACACCTAGGGATCGCTAAAATCAGGGTCAGGCTAGCTCAGCATTTCTACTAGCCTGGAATGAGGACCAAGGTGATAGCCTACTGCCGTTCGTGTGACACCTGTTAGAGGGTGGGGAAGGCGGGGCGGCGCCCCAAAGCCCCACTGGTAACTCTGCCCATCATCGAAGAGCCTTTCTCGAGGGTGACTGTGGATCTCATTGGACCTCTGTCCACTCCCAGCCGCTCTGGGAAATGCTTCATACTAACGGTAGTGAACTATGCCACCCGGTACCCGGAGGCGGTAGCTTTGTCGTCCATTCGGGTCGACAAAGTGGCCACTGCCTTACTGGAGATTTTCTCCAGAGTGGGTTTTCCCCAGGAAATGCTCACCGATTGAAGGACCCAGTTCATGTCGCAGCTGATGGAGTATCTCTGTAAGCAGGTACTTTTGAAACATCTGGTAGTCAGCCTGTATCACCCACAGACCAATGGCCTGTGTGAGTGGTTCAATGGCACCTTAAAGCAGATGCTGAAGATGTTGGTTGACTCCCACGCCTGCTATTTGCCTACCGGGAGGTCCCACAGGCCTCAACGGGGTTCTCCCCCTTTGAGCTCCTGTACGGGCGACGTGTACGGGGGCCCCTTGCTCTGGTGAAGGAAGCATGGGAAGGGGATTTAGCCACCCCTGGAGTGTCGGTCATTGAGTATTTCGTGCCCTTCCGGGACCGAATGATGGCCTTGACGTGGCTGGTGCATGACAATATGGCCCAAGCCCAGGCTGACCAGAAGCGGTGGTACGACCAGAATGCTTGTGAGTGGACCTACCAGGTGGGTCAAAAGGTTTGGGTACTGGTCCCCGTACCTCAAAACAAGCTTCAGGCGGCCTGGGAGGGTCCATGCCTCGTGCACGAGCAGCTCAACGCCGTCACCTACCTGGTCACCCTGGACCACGCCCGTAGGAGGAAGGCCTTCCACGTGAACATGATGAAGGCCCATCATGAGCGGGAGGCTTATGCCCAACCTGTGTGCAACCTTCCAGAGGAAAGAGAGGCAGAAACCCTCCTGGATATGCCACCCTAGCCAAGAAGAGGGTGCGGAAGGGCGCATGGGGGAACACAGGAAGGTGATACCCCCTAGTGCCCTCAAAAGCAGGGAGGTGTGAGGTAGGGACAGCCACCATCTTGGATAGGGCCTATACCAGCCTCCATTTTGTCTGTTCACAGAGCCACAGGCTGCTAACTGCATCTGGCCCCAGGGCCTGCTGGCATATTCAATACGACAGGGTTTGATGTCCACTGTGAATCAAAAGGGCTTTTCGTATGCTAAGTAATTCAGGCCCATGTTTGAATGGCAAGGTCTTTAGTATGGTAACGATTTAAGACCCAAAACAGAGCCAAGCCAGCATGGTGAATAGTAAGGTTTGTTAGCATGGTAATGAGATGCCTGGAGTCTTCAATTACACTATACCTTTCAGCAAGACCATGAAAACACATCTATTGTATATCCCAGACACGAAGGCTCCGTTCTAGGATTATGAATTATGAGCACATCTTTGTAGGTATATATCAGCAGGGATCACCAACAGTCTTATATTTCCAATACAAAATCAATTTTATTAGACATGACACCACATTTAACAAAACACTGAGATTTAAAAACAATTAAAAAGTCTTAATAACCAAGACTGGGGTTACATCAATATTCAGTACAATAGGCGTGCAGATTATTTAATATACACTGATGTATAATTAGCATGTATATAAGGTCTTATTTGGTGTTATTTTGTGCAACTTGGAACATCAGTGTATATTAAATAATCTGCACACCTTTGTTTACGGACGTTTGGACACTTTGCAGTATTGTACTGAATATTGATGTAATCCCATACTACAAATGATCCTGATGGTGCCCGCTTATTAGTTTCATTAACTGTCCACATCTTTGTAGGTACATTCTCATAAAAATATCTGTGTAACCCGGCGGACCTCGGGCATTTGATGGTGCAACTCCCGAGTCGGTGATGGCTTGGGGGGCTGAGATATAGAGATTGGCCATCCACAATGACCCAATCGGGCCAGGTTTGATATCCATGCGACGGGCAAAACATACTGCATCCGCTGGTACCTCTCGTGTCCTGATCCGATCGTCCTGGAGAAAGTTAACCCCTTTGCTAGATATTGGGAATGAATTCTGCAGGGAGCTAAGGGTGGAGATTGTCAGCCCACACTCGGACACCGAGGGGAGGGACCTAGCAGGTTTAAGAGCTGTGAGCTAAGGGCAGACCCATTCCAATTCATTCTCACAGCAGCAAGAAGCAACAAGGGACAGACCTGCCAAGGGAGCAGCGGCACCCGTTTTGGGGACTGTCCAGCAACTAAGACTTTTACCTGTGGATTGCAGAGCTCCCTGCCTCCACATGTCCCTACAACCTGGTAATATTGACCTCTAGCTAATACCTCTAAGCCTTGTACCATTATTGTTGTATTTTACTCTGACTGCAAATTGTAATTCCGTTGTATAGCTTACTGTATATTTCTGTAATTATCTAGTGCGCCCTTAAGGCAATTAAACCATAAAATTAATCTTGGGCTGATGCTTTTACTCTGATCACGAATCTTAGAATACCCAGTGGGTAACAGGACATCCTCCCCAGCGGCCATTTGCTCTAGGTGCAGTTCCCTTACTGACCTGAGAGACAAAGGGGGCGCCGAAGAGCTGTGCCTGTGGAGTTACGTCACATTGGTGACGTGGAAGGATGGGGGCCGTCCTTCACACACCCCATGCAAACACGGCTACAGCGCCAACAAGGAGGAGGTGGAGTAATGTTTTGGGCTGGAATCATGAGGAGAGAGATTGTCGGCCCCTTTAGGATCCCTGAAGGGGTAAAGATGAACTCCATAGTGTATGTTGAGTTTCTCAAACAGCACTTCATGCCATGGTTCAAGAAGAAGAACAACCGTGCATTCAGCAGCAAGATCATTTTCATGCATGTGTAAGGTTCTATGTATATATTCCTGAAACTCAGTTTGTTCGTCAGCCATTTTACTTTCTGTCTTGCTGCAGCTATCTTGCCCTCAGTCAAAATGGAGTTTCCAGCTTGCATGTTCCCGCCCTGATTCTCTCCTTTGCTTCTTAAGCAGCCACAGCTGAGCAATCAGTGCTTCAGAATCTAGCCTGCAGTGAACCTGTGACTTGACTCCTGTAAGCCTTGGACCTTGTACTCCAGCTATTCCTACTGAGGAACTCTGAAGCACTTGTGGACTCTGAACCCTGCTCTTTGAAAGACCCACGTTTGCATGGACTTACGGTAACAGAGAAGAAGATCCTGAATCTGTATTGGAGAGTGATTGCTGAGCTTGGATTACTCTGGCCTGCTGTGTCTCCTGTTTCTGTGTCTGCAAACTGTGTGACTATTTCTGCCAACTTGTATGAAGTAATACAGGACTTTTCTATATCAAACCTATTTTTGATATAGGAAAGATGTGTATCTTTGTATTAGTCTATGCCTGATGAAGAGACCTGAGTAGTCTCGAAAGCTTGCAATTTGTTACCATCTTTTCAGTTAGCCATTAAAAGGTATCAACCACTGAGGACTCTCAAGTCTAAATATTTTTCTATATCAAACCTGTGACTCCTGTGTTTTCATCGCACCCAAGCACAAGACGCTATATGAACTGTACTACATACATTACAGCATGATAATGCACCGTCTCATGCTGCACATAACACATCTGCATCTCTGGCTGCTATGGGCATAAAAGGGGACAAACTTATGGTGTGGCCCCCATGCTCCCCTGACCTCAACCCCATTGAGAACCTCTGGAGCATCATCAAAAGGAGTGTCTACGAAGGCGGGAGGCAGTTCACATCTAAGCAACAGCTCTGGGAGGGTATTCTGTCCTCATGCAAAGCAATTGAAGCAGAAACCATCCAAAACCTGACAAATTCAATGGACGAGAGAGTTCAGAAGCTCCTTTCGAACAAGGGGTCCTATGTGCAAATGTAACATCACCTAGAATAAAGTTTTGAGTTGAAAACTGATTTCAGTTTGTAAGAACCTGCTAATGCTTATAATTTCAAAAATGACCATTTTTTTGTTCTTTATTACAATGAGAAGGTTGAAAACTCTGCTGTGCATAATAATTTGGAACATGCATTTTGAGTGCAGTTTGAGTATTTTATTTTTTAAAAAATATACTGTTATCATAGGCAGTTTGTACAAAAACCTTTCAATTGTACGCTAATAGTTATTTGACTGGAAAATTACAATGACTGAAATTCATATAGGTAATTTGGGAAAATTTGAGAAAATATTATTTGCATAATAATATGGAACACAGTGTATGTGGGCCCTCCCTGCTGTATACTATGTGGGCCCTGCTATTTACTATGTGAACCCTGCTATATACTATGTGGGCCGCGCTATACACTCTGTGGGCCCTGCTATATACTATGTGGGTCGTGCTATATACTATGTGGGCCCTCCCTGCTGTATACTATGTGGGCCCTCCCTGCTGTATACTATGTGGGCTCTCCCTGCTGTATACTATGTGGGCCCTCCCTACTATATATTATGTGGGCCCTCCCTGCTATATACTATGTGGGCCCTCCCTGCTATATACTATGTGGACCCTGCTATTTACTTTGTGGGCCCTGCTATTTACTATGGGGGCCCTGCTATACACTATGCGAGTCGCGCTATACACTATGTGGGCTGTGTTATATACTATTGGGGGATATATTATATTTTATAGGGTGGCTGTGTTATATACTATGTGGCTGTGTTATATACTTTGTGGCTGTGTTATATACTATGGGGGGCTACATTATATTCCTTTGGGGAGGCAGGCTGTATGATATTCGGGGATACATTATATTCTATGGGGGGCTGTATTATATTTATTATATTCTATGAGGGGTGATTGCATCATACTCTATGAGGGGGCTCCATTATACTGTATGAGGTGGCTACATTGTATTCTATGGGGGCTGCATTATATTCTATGGGGGGCTAGATTATTTTGTATAGGGGCTTCATTATACTTTGAGGGGCTACATTATATTCTATGGGGGCTGCATTATACTATATGAGGAGGGCTACATTGTATTTTATGGAGGGGCTACATTATACTATATAAGGGGGCTCAATTATATTCTATGGGGGGTTTACATTATACTCTGTGGGGGTGTTGCATTATACTCTGGTGTGGTTGCAATATACTCTGTGGGGTAGTTGCATTATACTCTGTGGGGTGGCTGCATTATGCTCTGTGGGGTGGCTGCATTATGTTCTATAGGGTGACTGCATTATACTATATGTGGGCTGCATTATACTGTATCGAGGACTATGGGGAATACATTATACCATATGAAGAACTATGGGGTGCATTATACTATGGGAAGTGAATTGTACTACATGGATGACTATGGTGGTGCAGTATACTATATGGAGCACTATGAGGAGTGTATTATACTATATGGATGACTGAGTGTATTTTAATATATTGAGGGCTATTAGTGTATTATACTATATGGAGGACTATGGATACATTATATTATATGGAGGACTATGGGGTGTGCACTTTACAATATGGAGGACTGTGGTGCACATTATAATATATGGAGGACTATGGGGTGTATTATACTAAACAAGCAAAATGCTGCATATTCATCGAGTGATTGGTGTTAATGTGTCATTGGTGAGGGCATGGTGCAGAAGTGAAGTTTTTCCATGAAAGGGCGGAGGGATTTTGGAAGGTTTGGGTGGTGGAGGAGGAGCTAGGGTGGATACGGAACTGGGGGGTGGAGCCTGGGGGGGAGTCTCAAGGGGGGCCCCATAAATTTTGCCAGTATGGGGCCCCGAAATTCCTAGTGGCAGCCCTGCTGATAAGTAAGATTTTTCCCATTCTCCCATGATAGCACTATCTGAGAGATTTATATAGAACAAATCCACCTAATGGAGGGATCACCGCTTGTAACTCCTTTCTCCCAAATGATAGATTAGCAGAGGAAGACAGATCAAGTCGATAATGTTTATAGAAGATGGAAGGAGAGGACCATGTTGCTGCCTTACATATCAGGTTGATAGAGACTTCTTCCTTCTCTGCCCAGGAGGTCGCAACCGAGTATAATGAGCCTTCAAATTCTCTGGAACTGACACATTACTAGAGGACTAGGCTAAACTAATGGCCTCCCTAATTCATCTAGCTAGGGTATTTCTTGTCACCTTGAGGCCTTTCCTAACCTCCTGGAAAGAAACAAAGCCTCACTCTTCCTCCACTATTAACCCCTTTGACGTACAGTATTCCTATGTCTAGGTCACCTGCTACTTGACGATCTTGAACATATGGATACGTCATGGCGATAACCCGAGCACAAGGGCCATGCACGTGTGATCGCCGCCGGGTGTCAGCTGATTCTGACATCTGACACCCGGCACTAAGTGCAGGAGGGGAGCCTGCATCATTCCTGCCACTCTAACCCCCTAAATACTGTGATTGATAGCAGTATTTAGCAGGCAAGCAGAGGGATGGAGCCTCCTCTGCTCTCCGATCGGCACCCCCGTGATGCCATCGCGAGGGGTCGATCATTGCTATTGGTGAGCCGATGTTGACACGGCGACATCCGGGTTACCAGAGCTCAGAGCATGGTGTAGCAAGTTTCTCTGTCAGTGCAGCGCTGACCGTTTGTAATGCATAGGAATGTTGGTGTATTCCTATGCTTTACAATCGATCAGACTGCAAAAAGTTAAAATACCAGTGGGACAAAGTAAAAAATTAAAAGATATAAATGAGGTATCGCTGTAATCGCAGTGACCCGAAGAATAAAGCTGCCTTATCAATTTTACCACACGCAGAATGCTTTAAAAAAAACAATTCCTGAATTGCTAGTTTTGTTCATTCTACTTCCCAAAATCAGAATAGGAAGCGATCAAAAAATGTCATGTTATGATAATCAATGTTCCTTGTTGATTTGTTAACTGGTTTATTACTTATGTAACAATACTAAAATTGTATAATCTAAAATGGTACAAATAGTTTATTGTGCAAAACTTATTGTCCTTTTGCAAATGCCCTGTAAGCTACACGTGTTATTTTGGATATATACAAGAGTGTACATTCTATTTTGTGTTTATTAAACTAATTAAAAAAAAAAAAAATGTCAAGAGTCCGAAAACATGAACTCGTCCCGCAAAAAAGAAGCTGTCACATGACACTGTCGGGCGAAATATGGAAAAATGATAGCAGTCTAAATATGACGAGGCAATAACTAGTTTTTGCAATAAAAAGCGTTGTTCAGTGTGTGGCTGCAGCCAAACATAAAAACCTGATATAAATCTCGTACTGCTGTAATCGCACCGATCCAAAGAATAAAGTCGCCTAATCACTTACACCGCACGAGGAATGGCGGTAGCCGCCTAATTTACGGGTGTGTCTCCAGAAGCTTGAGCTCGGCATAATGTACTGGTCAATTTAACCCTTATCGACCACTGATACGCCTTTTAATGGCGGCAGTTAAGGGTACTTATTCCTCAGCACCGCTTTTTAACGGCACTGAGGAATAAGTGTATAGTGCCTCCCAGTGTTGGAATTTCTCTGGTGTCTTGGCTACCAGGGATAGCTGAGACCCCAGAGAACATGATTCATGTCAGTTTTTACCAACCCCAGTGTTGTGATCGCTGTTATTAACGGCGACCGCAAAAGAAAAAAACAAAAAACAAACACATTTTCATTTTATTTCGCTCTCCTCTGATGGGATCGCACATCAGAAGAGAGAGAAATGGGGCCCCCGATGTCCCTGGATCCTCCTGCATCCCCCCGTGATGTCCCCCGGCCGGCAGCGTCTTCTTCAGGGAAGAAAATGGCTGGCGTATACACAGTGCTCCCACCGAGATCTGCCGGCTGGCACCCGGCAACAATAGGAAATTTTTCCTATTGGTTCATTTTGATCACTGTGACTAGTGTTGAGCATTCCGATACTGCAAATATCGGGTATCGGCCGATATTGGCTGTATCGGAATTCCGATTCCGAGTACCGATATTTTCGTCATATCGGAAGAATCGGAATGTCACTGTCACTGTCAGTGTCCGTCGGTCGGGTCTGTCAGGAGTCAGCGGCACTTACCCGGCAGAAGATCTCCGGCGGTCACATCCCGGACTGCTTAATGGCCGCCATCCTCTTCTACCTGGCGGTCACATGCAGTTTTCCGCGATAACTGCAGTGACTGCTGGGTAATCGCGGCCGTAAAGCAGTCCGATGACGTCACCGCCGGGGAAGCTGGTAAGCAGCTGCGCTGCCCGGGATGTCAGGCTCTGCCTGTCATTCCAATGTAGCAGAGCTGGATCGTCGTGGGACAGTCGTTACTATGGACTGCGTCGGACAGGTGGTATACTGTTGGTTTGTTTTTTTATTTTTTTACAGGAGATCGATGGCGTCGCAGGAATGAGAGAGTAATAAAAGAAATGAAAACTGTGTTGTCTCTTTTATTTCATTAAAAGACTTTTTTCTTGCTGTGTCTTTTTTTTAAACATTTAAAAACTTTGGGATTAATAATGGATCGGTGTCTTATTGACGCCTCTCCATTATTAACCGGGCTTATTGTCACCGTGCAATCAACGGTGACATTAACCCCTTATTACCCCGCTTGCCACCGCTACAGGGCAAGTGGGAAGAGCCGGGTAAAGTGCCACAATTGGCACATCTTTTGATGCGCCAAATGTGGGGCTGCTGTAGCCTGGTATTATCAGGCTGTTGAGGGCCAAAATCTATGGGCCTTGACAGTCTTTTAATACCAGGCCGCAGCAGTCTGCATTTTACTTGGCTGGTTAACAAAAATAGGGGGACCCCTACGCCGTTTTTTTTTTCGAGGGGATCCCCTATTTTTGTTAACCAGCCAAGCTAAGCAGACTGCTGTGGCCTGGTATTATCAGGCTGGCAAGGTCCATGGATATTGGATCCTTACCAGCCTGAAAAACCAGGCCTCAGCGGTCTGCTTCATCTGGCTGGTTAACAAAAATAGGGGGGACCCCACGCCAATTTTTTTCGAGGGGATCCCCTATTTTTGTTAATCAGCCAAGATATGCGACTGCTGTGGCCTGGTATTATCAGGCTGGCAAGGTCCATGGATCTTGGCTCCTTAACAGCCTGAAAATCCAGGCCTCAGCGGTCTGCTTCATCTGGCTGGTTAACAAAAATAGGGGGGACCCCACGCCAATTTTTTTCGAGGGGATCCCCTATTTTTGTTAATCAGCCAAGATATGCAGACTGCTGTGGCCTGGTATTATCAGGCTGGCAAGGTCCATGGATCTTGGCTCCTTAACAGCCTGAAAATCCAGGCCTCAGCGGTCTGCTTCATCTGGCTGGTTAACAAAAATAGGGGGGACCCCACGCCAATTTTTTTCGAGGGGATCCCCTATTTTTGTTAATCAGCCAAGATATGCAGACTGCTGTGGCCTGGTATTATCAGGCTGGCAAGGTCCATGGATCTTGGCTCCTTAACAGCCTGAAAATCCAGGCCTCAGCGGTCTGCTTCATCTGGCTGGTTAACAAAAATAGGGGGGACCCCACGCCATTTTTTTTTTCGAAGGGAACCCCTATTTTTGTTAATCAGTTCCCTCTGACGTCACTGATTGTGTCCCTGGCTGACCTGAAGTGAAAGTGGAAAGCAATCAATTAAGCTTTCCACTTAAGGGCCCGTCTCACATAGCGATATCGCTACCGAGATCGCTGCTGAGTCACTAGTTTTGTGACGCAGCAGCGAGCTCACCAGCGATATCGCTGTGTGTGACATTCAGCGACGATCAGCCCCCCTGCCGGGTATCGCTGATCGTCGCTGAAATGTCAGGACCTTTTTTTGATCGCTGGTCTCCCGCTGACAGGCACGCATCGCTGCGTGTGACAGGCGGGAGACCAGCGATCCGCTGGTAACCAAGGTACACAGCGGGTTTCCAGGCGCGGGGCTGTGCCTAGAAACCCACTGTGTACCTTGGATACCAGCGCCCTGATGCAGGGAGCTGGTATCCAAGGTACACAGCGGGTTTCCAGGCACCGCGCAGCGCTTGGAAACCCGCTGTGTACCTTGGTTACCAGCTCCCTGCATCAGAGCGCTGGTATCCAAGGTACACTGCGGGTAACTAAAGGCTGGGTCTCACATAACGATACACCAGCGATCCCGACAACGATATGCACTTGTCAGGATCGCTGGTGTATCGCTACATGATCGCTGCTGAGCTGCCAAACAGGCAGCTCAGGCAGTGATCTGGGACAGCGACACTGCGGGTAACATCGCTTAGTTACCCGCAGTGTACCTTGGATACCAGCGCCCTGATGCAGGGAGCTGGTATCCAAGGTACACAGCGGGTTTCCAAGCGCTGCGCGGTGCCTGGAAACCCGCTGTGTACCTTGGATACCAGCTCCCCTGCATCAGGGCGCTGGTATCCAAGGTACACAGCGGGTTTCTAGGCACAGCCCCGCGCCTGGAAACCCGCTGTGTACCTTGGTTACCAGCGGATCGCTGGTCTCCCGCCTGTCACACGCAGCGATGCGTGCCTGTCAGCGGGAAACCAGCGATCAAAAAAAGGTCCTGACATTTCAGCGACGATCAGCGATACCCGGCAGGGGGCTGATCGTCGCTGAATGTCACACACAGCGATATCGCTGGTGAGCTCACTGCTGCGTCACAAAACTAGTGACTCAGCAGCGATCTCGGTAGCGATATCGCTATGTGAGACGGGCCCTTAAGCGATGTTACCCGCAGTGTCGCTGTCCCAGATCGCTGCCTGAGCTGCCTGTTTGGCAGCTCAGCAGCGATCATGTAGCGATACACCAGCGATCCTGACAAGTGCATATCGTTGTCGGGATCGCTGGTGTATCGTTATGTGAGACCCAGCCTTTACTCTCCTGTCAGCAAGGAGAGGAACTCATTCATTTGAGGGTTTACTGTGAGGCTGCAGCATTAGCTGCGGTCCCTGCAGTAAACATTAACCCTTTCTGAAGGATTACACCGTGGGACCTGACTGTGCATGGGATAGGTAAGAATAATTTTGCTTTTTTATTTTATTTTTATTACAGGAAATGGTTTTTGCAGTAAAATAAAGATGGTCAAAAACATGTGTCTTTATTTCATTAAAATGATTTTTAATTAAAGTGTGTGTGTTTTATTTTTATTTCATGCAATAGGATTAATAATTGATAGTTGTCTAATTGACAGCTCTCAATTATTAACCTGGCTTAAGGTCACCTTTCAATAGCAAGGTGGCTTTAACCCCATATTAACCCATTCGCCACCGCTACAGGGCAATGGGAATAGACGGGCAAAGTGCCAGAAAGGGCGAATCTAATTAAGATTTGTCTTTCCTGGGGTGTCTGGGGGCAGATGTTAGTAGCCAGGGGGGGGGCAAAAATAATAGTCCCTCTCTGGGCTATTATTATCTGCCCCCACTCACTGGCTTTGTCTGTCTGGTTGCGAAAATAGGGCGGGAGCCCACACATTTTTTTTCAGCAATTTTACACCTCATATATATATATACATGTCATTGAATTTGTGACACATATATATATATATTTATAGTTCATACACTTCTACATAGTATAATAGCCGCTAATTCAATTGCCGGCTTTTGTGAAAATGCAGAACCCGACATGAAATGACACTTGGTTTACATAGAGTTAACCATGTCTTTTCATGTAGTTTGATATCTGATTTGCACAAACAATTACATGAGTGTAAGTGTGCAAAATTTCACACCTGTAGGGGTTAATTAAAGGTGTAAATTCGTAGCAAAAAAGTCTGGTTTTTTTACAACGAATTTACACCTTTAATTAACCCCTACAGGTGTGAAATTTTGCACATAGCCACTCATGTAATTGTTTGTGCAAATCAGATATCAAACTACATGAAAAGACATGGTAACTCTATGTAAACCAAGTGTCATTTCATGTCGGGTGCTTCTGTCTTTTCACAAAAGCCGGCTTTACCCGGCAATTGAATCAGAGGCTATTTTACTATGTAGAAGTGTATAAACTATAAATATATGTATATATATATGTCACAATGACATGTATATATATATATATATGTATTCTATGTGTGTATATTTAGTGTTTACAAGGAAAGAATGGGGTTTTTTTAGTTACGATATTTTGTTCCCATAGACTTACATTGGATTTCCGGTATCGGGTATCGCCGATATTTTAATGGTATCGGCGATACCATTCCGATTTCGATACTTTTGGATATCGGAAAGTATCGCTCAACTCTAACTGTGACCCTATGCGCCCAAACAGTGGCTTTTCCCCATATATGGGGTATTTGTGTACAAAAATTGTGCTAATGTAAAGGCGACATTTGGAAAATGTTATCTATTAACTATTTTGTGTTAAACCACTCTCTGATTTAAGGGTACAAAAATTTAAAAATTGCAAAATATTCAAAATTTTTGCCAAATTTCCCTATTTTTCTTAAACAAATGCAAGTTATGTTGAAGAAATTTTACCACTAACATGAAGCACAATATGTGACAAAAACATCTCAAAATCAGTGGGATACGTTGAAGCGTTCCAGAGCTATAACTTCATAAAGTCCCTATTATACTATTTCTACTGTGGTAAAATTTATGCCACTTTGGTGGTGTCTGCCAATAATTTTTGGAAATATGAACACTTCTGGTCAGGTGTCTATCTGCTGGATTGGGTGTAGTGGAAGACCTGTCAGTATTTCTACTGTTGTGAAATTATTATTATTCATTGTTACAGCACCATTTATTCCATGGCGCTTTACATGTGAAAAAAGGGGCATACATAGACAAGTACATTAACCATGTTCTCTGTTATGCTATTTCTACTGTGGTGAATTTAATGCCACTTCTGTGGTGTAAGGCCCTCGTTTCTTTAAATGTGAACACGCCTGGTTGGGAGTCCATCTGCTAGATTGGGTGTAGTGGAAGACCTGTAAGTCCCTATCATACTATTTCTACTGTGGTAAAATTTATACCACTTTGGTGGTGTCTGCCAATAATTTTTGGAAATATGAACACTTCTGGTCGGGTGTCTATCTGCTGGATTGGGTGTAGTGGAAGACCTGTCAGTATTTCTACTGTTGTGAAATTATTATTATTCATTGTTACAGCACCATTTATTCCATGGCGCTTTACATGTGAAAAAAGGGGCATACATAGACAAGTACATTAACCATGTTCTCTGTTATGCTATTTCTACTGTGGTGAATTTGATGCCACTTCTGTGGTGTAAGGCCCTCGTTTCTTTAAATGTGAACACGCCTGGTTGGGAGTCCATCTGCTAGATTGGGTGTAGTGGAAGACCTGTAAGTCCCTATTATACTATTTCTACTGTGGTGAAATTGATGCCACTTTGGTGGTGTTCATCACTCAAATAATCATCTTCATCCAAATAATAATCATCATCATTCAAATAACCATCATTCAATATGTTGTCGCTGTAGAAATAAATTATTATTAAAAGTTTGAAAAGTTAAACATTTTCCATTTTTTTGCCAAATTTCACTTTTTTTCACAAACAAGTTATATTGAAGAAATTTTACCACTAACATGAAGTACAATATGTCATGAAAATAAACAATCTCAGAATCAGTGGGATACGTTGAAGCATTCCAGAGCTATAACCTCAAAGTGAGTGGTCAGAATTGTAAAAATTGGCTTGGTCATTAAATACCAAATTGGCTGTCACTAAGGGGTTAACATACTGGTCACTACAATGGCAGTTTGCAATTTTCACTCAGCAACATCCACTACTGCTTGTTTCTGGAAAACACCCATGAGTTAAAATCATCACTACACCTGTAGATAAAAGGGTATAATTTCCAAAATGGAGTCACGAGTGGAAATTCTCCTTTCCTACACTTAGGGGCTCTGTATATGGAATCTCAAAGCTATTCTAGTATAATCTGTGCTCCAAGAGTCAAATAGCGCTCCGCTCCTCCCGAATCTCACCGTATGGCTAAGCAGTATTGTGTGTGTGTATATATATATATATATATATATATATATATATATAGTAATTCTATTTTCAGAAGAAATTGTGGGACAAATTTTGGTGTCATTTTTACTCATTTTCCAGTACGAAAATTTAAAACTTGGGGCTAACACGCAATCTTGGTGGTAAAAATGTAAACTATTTTTTCTTCACTGCCCAATGGTATAAAATTCTGTCACACATCTGTGGTGTCAATATGACCACTGCACCCTTAGGTGAATTTGAGAGGTTTAATTGGTAAAATGGGGTCACTTATGGGGGCTTCTGCTGTTCTGGTACCTCAGGGGCTCTGCCAATCTAACATGGCACCCTCAAACAAGTGAAATGGCGCTCCTTCCCTTCTCAGCTTTGCACTGTGCCTCAAAATAGTTTTCAAACACAAATAGAGTATTGATGAACTAAGGAAAAACTGCACAAACAATTTTGGGGTCCATTTTCTCCTGTTACCTTTATGAAAATCCAAAGTGTGGGGCTAAAAAACATTTTTGTGGGAAAAATGTGATTTTTTTTTTTCACAGCCCAACATTATAAGCTTCTGTGAAACACCTGGGGTTTCAAAGTACTCACCACTAGAGTTGAGCGAATTTGTTCGGATTCGGTTCCGAATACGATTGGCAACAAATATTGTTTTTGCAATATTCATCGAACACAGCCGAACGTCTTTAGAGTCAATGGGAGTAGACATTACCAAATATGTTTGGAACTGATCATCAAACATACTTTCGGCACGAATAGGGAACCAATATGGCTCGAATATGGCAAATTCAGATTCAGTGACCAAATCCAAACAAATTCGCTCAACTCTACTCACCACACATCTAAATAAGTAGCCTAAGTGTTTTAGTTTTAAAAATTGTGTCACTTATGGGAGGAGGTTTCAACTGTTTAGGCACATCAGGGGCTCTCCAAACAAGACATGGCGTCCGCTAATTACGCCAGCAAATTTTACATTCAAAAAGTGAAATTGCGCTCCTTCCCTACTGAGCGGCCATAGTTTTCCCTCACATATGGGGGTATCAACATGCTCAGGAGAAAGTGCACAGCAAATTGTGTGGTCCGTTTTTCCTACTACCCTTGTGCAAGCAAAAGAAAAAGAATTGGGTCTAAAGGAAGCTTCATGAAAAAATAAAGTTTTTTCCTCCACATTCTATTAATTCCTGTGAAGCACCTGATGGGTTAATAAAACTTCTTGAATGTGGATTTGAGCACCTTGAGGGGTGCAGTTTTTAGAAGGGTGTCACTTTCGGGAATTTTCTGTCATATAGGCCTCTCAAAGTCACTTCAAATGTGATGTACAAAAAAAAAGTTGTAAAAAAAAAAAAAAAAAATGAGAAACCACTGGTCAACGTAACCCTTCTAACTTCATAAATTTTCTGTTTTTCAAAAATTGTGCTGATGTAAAGTAGACATATGGAAAATGTTATTAGCTATTGCGTGACAAGACTGATTTAAAGGAATAAAAGTTTGAAATCTTAGATTCTCTTAATTTCTGATTTTTGTTTCACAAATAAGCATTTGAGTCATTATCTCAAAGTGACAGTGGTCAGAATTGAAAAAGTTGGCCTATTCAGGAAGGTGAAAACAGGCTACGGGTTGAAGGGGGTTTACCAACAAGGCTTGCATGTCATTGACTCTACTGACCGAAGTTGAAGTCACCAAAATTAGTTTTTAAGGTGAGAGACTTGACTAGTAAAGCAATGACCTGTTTGAGATACAGGGTCTAGTTTTTAAAAATCTTTGTGACACGCATGGAAAGTCAAAACATAACTAACTATATTAGGGGAAAGAAGTGTGGAGTCAGATCACCTGTCTGGGTGTGTAGTTCCCAATAATGGTCCAAGCCTTGCACAGATCTGGGTAGTGCGGCTTCAGTATACACAAGATACAGGGACTCAGTAATTATGCCCCCAGGAAAGCGAGTGCAGTCACCGTATTAACTGCGCCAGCATGGGAGGAGAGTATAGGTTTTTTTTTTTTTTTATTATTGGGGCTGAACATTTAGTATAATAAGGGGGTTGTAATTTTAGTGGACAACCCCTTTAAAGAACAATGTAGGTGCACACTGGTGATCAAAAGCCAAGATTATATCCACCTGCAGGGTGGCATCACCCTGTCAAAGTCCTGGCTGCACTAGGGGGCAGAGTGGGATATTCCATCTCCGTACACCATAGGTAAACTGCTGATTATTGATTTGCAGCTTGCTATGAAACTAGTGCATATAACTGCCGCTCGTTGATTCATTGTGAATTCACAAAGTCTAAGCAGTTGGCAATCTTTTTCCACATAGGTACATCTATGGCTGCTGTCTGATGACCTCTCTTCCTTGACCTCTTGTAAATTGCAATATCCATGTCTCTTAGTGGATGAAGCTTCAGTTATCTACATTTCTCACATATTACCCAAGTATTTACTTGTAGTACTTAGTGATCCATATTCCCATGGATGACGTTCTAGATGGACAGGAACACACCCTGCTTGTTGTGCCTCTCTTTGTTAGACCTCTTCTGTGCTGCTATTTGATTCCATCATGTTTTTTCTAATAAACTTTTACTCTATTGTGGTGGCTCATAGTTATTCCAGGTTTTGTTCATGCTTCATGAGTACTCCACTACATTAAATTTATCTTATACCCTACATGAGGGAAGCATGTTACATGGATAAAGCCAGCACAAGGAACAGGTGCCATCTTTTATTTAAAGGGAATCTGTCACCCCATTTTTGGACTATGAGTTGCGACCACCGCCATCAGGGGCTTATCTACAGCATTCTGGAATGCTGTAGATAAGCCCCCAATGTCACCTGAAAGAAGAAAAACGAGTTATATTATACTCACCCAGGGGCGGTCCGCCGTCCAGTCTGATGGGTGTCGCGGTCCAGTTCGGTGCCTCCCATATTCTAGCAAAGCCAGCCTCTTTGTCCCATCTCCTGCGCAGGCACACTGATCTGCCCTAGTGAGGGCAGAGTAAAGTACTGCAGTGCGCAGGCACTGGGCCTCTGACCTTTCCTGGCGCCTGCAGTACTCTGCCCTCACCAGGGCAGATCAGTGCACCTGCACAGGAGCCGCGATGGGACTCAAAGAAGAGGCTGGCTTTGCTAGAAGATAGGAGGCGCCGAACCGGACCACAACGCCCATTGGACTGGACGGCAGACAGTCCCTGGGTGAGTATAATCTAACTCGTTTTTCTTCTTTCAGGTGACATCGGGGACTTATATACAGCATTCCAGAATGCTGTATATAAACCCCTGATGGCGGTGGTTGCATCTCATAGTCCAAAATGGGGTGACAGATTCCCTTTAAGTAGACTCTCCCTTTTGCCACCCCCTCCTTTTGTTCAAGTGCTGGCTGACTGCAGGTACCATCTTTTTAGCAGGGCAGATGTAGCCAGTCTTTAGCATAGGGAACAGTCCAGCTTGGATTATGGAGCTCTGGCACAGCTCTTAGCCCAACAACAGGGCGCACCTAGCCAGTCATGTATTGACTAGATGTTTGTATGAGCCCTTACAGTTATAGGCAGCCCTGTGAAGGTAAACAATGCTAATGTAGGGGTGTCATTAAGGGCCACGTCAGATCAGTGTAGACTCCTGAATGCTACATTTGTGAGATACAACATTATGGTGCTGTATTATAGATTACACTTTCATATAAATATCCAAGGACAAAGCACATATAAATGAATTAAGCATCGACATTTCTCATTCTGATGGTATTTTGTACTATAGCCACTAACAAGATTCCAGAGGCCTACATACAAAGCTACTAGGTAGTACTGGCCACAGACTAAGGCTAGCCATCTCATATGAGCACTGGGGAAATCCTGGAGTCACCACAATGAGCACAAGTCAAAACCAGATATTACACGTCATAGACAAGTCATACAGCATTTTATTAATACAAAAGTGCACAAGACAGTGCATGTAGTTGGGGCTATACATTAGTGATACTAGCTTTGAAAGTGAGGAGAGACATCCAAGATTAAGACTAAGTCCAATGTTAGAACCATGCCCTGTCACATGGTCTATTGCCAGTTACTGGCCCTCAGATTAACATGGCATTTATCCATTTAGGTGATCAAGCATCAGAGGAAGCTTGGATTTTACTCCTCTTAAACGGAATCTCCACATCAGCGTCTTGCTCCTCATGTTGGCTACTAGCCAGTTGCGGGTAAATACCACCAACCAGCCAATTTACTGTAGTGTTGTTTATAACGTAGGTCACCATATCATCCATACTAGCCTTTATTTTTGTGAACTTGTCCTTTGTAGTTGTTAAAAGGCTGGCAGACATTTCTCTGAAAGAGGCAGAGCAGGAGTTTTGGTAGACATCTACAGCCATGGCACCAACACTATGAACCTTGTTCTGAATGTTCTGTGGAAGACCTTGGTCACCAGAGACCAAAGAAAAACATGTAGTCTGCAGGTGCTTTGTGAGATTTCGGGCAATAGTCAGTATGCGGGATTCAGTTTGCTGCAAATGGAAATTGACAGGTTGTATTTTAATATATAAGTGATGCCTAGCTTAAGACTTATGAGGGGGGGGGTGTCTCGACCCGCCACCACAATTGTGGGTTACCAGGGCAATGGGGTACTCAGAGCCGAGCCCATGGAAGTCTATGGGGTTGTCACAGGTAGCGGTGGCTCGGTCTGTGGCCCTGGCGGTCTGGCGTATGTTGGGGGAATATTTACAGGGGATAGATTTATATACAGTTCGTGACGCCACCTGTAGTCTTCTGGTAATTTGTACCAGCGCTGCTGTAGATCTCTGAGGGGATGGTGAGGCAGCTAGATGTCAGGTCCCCTACAGGTGGGACTCTTCCCTCAGGTCGATGGTTAAGGCAGGGTTGTGCAGGCATGCAAGTAAATAACTCAGTCTCACACGGTCAGCGTCTTTCCATACCTTTACTTGTAAGATGGTAAGGCAGGTCCCAGGGAGGCTGATCCAAGGAGAATGTATTTCGAGATAGCAGCTGGACAAGTTAGGGGCCTCCTTTACTTTCACAACGATGAGTACAACCAGCATGAAGCGTAGTTCCCTCTATAACTCCAGCTATTCCAAAGCTGTACTGCCCAGTCAGTTTTGTGGTCGGAGCCTTCCTGTGAGAGAGCTGAATTCCTATCTTGTCCTGCAGAGACTCAAGGTCCTCACTCCCCCTGACCCCAGTTACGTACCGACTATTTAGGGGCTGCTTGCCGCGACCTAAGGTCCGATAAGCCTCTGGTTTTCTTACCACTAAGCTTGAAACTATAGTGATCCTTCGGTCCCCAGTGACCGGTAACAATGTGCAGGACTTCTCCAATCCAAAAGCACTTTTAAATATTCCTTCCACTGTGCCTTTCGCCTTGTCCGCGCTTGTAGCATAAACACTCACACTTGCAAAAAGTCATATAATCACTCCCTTCTTTTCTTCCTTCAGAGTTAGTTGACAGACTCTCAGTAATCTTCTAGGCAGGAGCACGTCTCTGAACCTTCACTGTCCTTGAGACAGGAGACTGAAGTATTTCTGTACTAAACTCTTCCTTCTTTATCAATGTCTTCAGTGAGGTACAGCTCTGACCAGGCTGAGGTGATCTATATCTCGCCCTTACTGGCCTCCACTTGCTGAACTGCTGATAGAACCAAGCTGGACTGCTTCCTCCCTCCAAGTCCCAGCTAGACTCCACACGTCTGCTCTGTCCGAAGACAGGAAACTGACTACTAAATCACTCAACGAATCTACACTGACCACTCCCTACGAGTCACTACACTACCCTAAGGGTGTGTCTAGTGTATATTGAGTGAATGGGTATAGAGCATTAAACTGCTATCTCTCCACACATTCTCCAGGGTACTGCGTGTGCCTTCACACCAGGGCTACACATTCCCCCATGGTAAAAGACAGCACTCCCGGGCTGTAAAATACAAAGAGACAATTTTGTTTATGCATTAAACATCAACATTAAACATTAATTCGTCCCATCCGGGAGGTAAGGATGTCTTGAACGTTGCAAACAAAACATTAAATGTAGAAAAGTGCAAAATATTAAATATACATTTTCATTTAATGCACAGCAAAATTCTTGTGAAGGACCCGCACCAAACCTTCAACGTGGGTCCTGGGTGGGCTGCAGGACATCCGAATGCAGACCTCACTCAGTGCCACACCACACGGGTTTTGTATTCAGAGGTAGTTGTGCTGGTTTTATGTTAAACCAATATTAGGCACCGAAGCGCAACTATATACAGATAAGTTCTGGGCTGGCACAGTCCTCAGCCTCTGAGTCCATAATAAGAAAAAGACACATTATATCAAATCACATCACAATAAAGTGCAAAAACTTTTTTTTTTATCTGATTACCCAGCCGGGCATTCTACTTTTGGCAATATATATATACGTTATATACACATTTAACTTGTGCAAAACATTTTCACTTTTATAAAACTTATGTACATCTTCTTAGTTGCGGTAAACCCTGTCTGGGTCCTACCGTTCTTCACATTCTCTTGACTTCAATTACACTTTCCATCCCGGGGGCTGGAACAATGCGATGGTCCCTAGATCCCATTACTAACAAGTCGTGCGCTGCTATTAGGGTCTGGGTCGCCACAGTTCTCGTGCGAACCTCTAGGGGCGCAACGGGTACTTTCTCCTTGCGAGACACCGATTGCGTTTCAATTTGCGTTACAGTTAGCGATATTGATCGTGTCATAGATTGCGATGGAGACTGGGTCGCAAGTTGCGATGTAGAAGAATAACGAGTTAGTGGAGAGTATACAGGTGTTGCTTCTATTTGCGAGATGCCTGCAGGGGGCGATGCTGGGGCACGGCCGAATGCTGTTTGAGCTGGAGACGGGGACGCTGCGGTAGTGGTGACGTTACCAGCGTCGGGGACGGGGTCACGGACGATGGCGACGTTAAGGGCATACCATCCCTTCATTCCCCAGTGCCGTGTATATGTGACAATGTCTCCATTAACTAGGTCCCTCCCGGGATGACCTTGCAGTAGGTGGGATTCTACGTCGCGTCTACTGACAAAGACCCCTGGGTAGAGGCCCGGTTCTCTGATGAAGCCCCAGCCCTTCCGGAGCTGGAACTCAGTCACACACCCCTGCCGCCGCGGTTCCCTCAGAGTACCTTTCTCCCGACGGACACTCTCCTTGTCCGCGATCAGCTCTGCATGTTGCCGCTGTCGATTGCGCTGAGCTTCCCGCTCTTCCTCCTGCTGGCGTTGCTGCTTCTCCTCACGACGCTGCCACTCACGTTCCCACTGGGCGGTGTAGGCGACGTCATCCAGGCGCGCCATCTCGTCCCAGTCGACATCTGGTAATGACGGACAGGACCCCTCCGGTGTCCCTGCCGGGGATCGATCATCTGCTGCGGCCTCCTGGCCGGGCGGGCGTTCCGGAACTGGCGGTACCTCCTCAACCTCCTTCGCCTCCACCGCTTCACCGGTGGAATCAGGATCGGTACTTTCGGGGGCAGCCTCCGGTTGCTCCTTTGCCTTGGGCAGCAGAAGTTTTGGTAACTCCAGACGTAGGGGGTCGTCGAGGGGAGAGAACACCGCGTCCCACAGCCGCCGCTGCTCCAGGGTACGCCGGCGTCTCTCGATCTCCTCAAATCCAGGTTGTGGCAAAATCATCTTTTTCAGTCGTGCATTTTCTTCTTTGATTTCCAGCAATGCTTGCTGCAGGTGCAGGACCACGGATGGTTCCGGTGCTGGTGGCAGCTTGGCTGGGGAACGGGGCCTGCCTTCCTCCGCTTCCCTGCTCGGCTGCACACGTCCTGCTTCCATGATGTTCCAGAGCGTTCTCTCATCTTCCTCCAGAGACGTCCGGTCTCTTCCCTGGAGGCGGGGTTTGCGTCTCCTCCTCTTTGCAGGAAAGGTGAAGAGGAGGCGGACCTCTTTTGCTGTAGGGCAGGATCGCATATTGTAATAGCACTTTGAGAGGGCAGGCATTTTCTTCGCGCCACAGGGGGGTACACGCCCACGAAGGTACGCCCACCTTCTTCTCCAGCGCCTGAGGGCGCGAATATGGCGACAAAGATGGCGATTTTTGGCGCCAAAAGTGCAAACAGTCCTTTTCACAAAAACAACTCCATAGGCACACAGGGCTCGCAATTTTGCGAGTTTCGCATCCTGTTCGTGACGCCAATTTGTCTCGACCCGCCACCACAATTGTGGGTTACCAGGGCAATGGGGTACTCAGAGCCGAGCCCATGGAAGTCTATGGGGTTGTCACAGGTAGCGGTGGCTCGGTCTGTGGCCCTGGCGGTCTGGCGTATGTTGGGGGAATATTTACAGGGGATAGATTTATATACAGTTCGTGACGCCACCTGTAGTCTTCTGGTAATTTGTACCAGCGCTGCTGTAGATCTCTGAGGGGATGGTGAGGCAGCTAGATGTCAGGTCCCCTACAGGTGGGACTCTTCCCTCAGGTCGATGGTTAAGGCAGGGTTGTGCAGGCATGCAAGTAAATAACTCAGTCTCACACGGTCAGCGTCTTTCCATACCTTTACTTGTAAGATGGTAAGGCAGGTCCCAGGGAGGCTGATCCAAGGAGAATGTATTTCGAGATAGCAGCTGGACAAGTTAGGGGCCTCCTTTACTTTCACAACGATGAGTACAACCAGCATGAAGCGTAGTTCCCTCTATAACTCCAGCTATTCCAAAGCTGTACTGCCCAGTCAGTTTTGTGGTCGGAGCCTTCCTGTGAGAGAGCTGAATTCCTATCTTGTCCTGCAGAGACTCAAGGTCCTCACTCCCCCTGACCCCAGTTACGTACCGACTATTTAGGGGCTGCTTGCCGCGACCTAAGGTCCGATAAGCCTCTGGTTTTCTTACCACTAAGCTTGAAACTATAGTGATCCTTCGGTCCCCAGTGACCGGTAACAATGTGCAGGACTTCTCCAATCCAAAAGCACTTTTAAATATTCCTTCCACTGTGCCTTTCGCCTTGTCCGCGCTTGTAGCATAAACACTCACACTTGCAAAAAGTCATATAATCACTCCCTTCTTTTCTTCCTTCAGAGTTAGTTGACAGACTCTCAGTAATCTTCTAGGCAGGAGCACGTCTCTGAACCTTCACTGTCCTTGAGACAGGAGACTGAAGTATTTCTGTACTAAACTCTTCCTTCTTTATCAATGTCTTCAGTGAGGTACAGCTCTGACCAGGCTGAGGTGATCTATATCTCGCCCTTACTGGCCTCCACTTGCTGAACTGCTGATAGAACCAAGCTGGACTGCTTCCTCCCTCCAAGTCCCAGCTAGACTCCACACGTCTGCTCTGTCCGAAGACAGGAAACTGACTACTAAATCACTCAACGAATCTACACTGACCACTCCCTACGAGTCACTACACTACCCTAAGGGTGTGTCTAGTGTATATTGAGTGAATGGGTATAGAGCATTAAACTGCTATCTCTCCACACATTCTTCAGGGTACTGCGTGTGCCTTCACACCAGGGCTACACAGGGGTGTCATTACCTCTGCACCCTCATTGTCCCCACCAGCATCTCCTGTGCCTCTTGTCCATTCCACCCACTTGTTGTATATGTTCTCCTGGGCATCATGGATCGTCTGATTTGCATCATTCAGGTTTTTTCTTGTATACTCAAGCTTAAAGAAAGAGTAATACATTTACTTGGGTTCATGGAAAACCAGTCTGATGGGGCAGGTATGAGTATATGCAATACATCTGATTTATACCTTTCTGCCAAGACTGTTTTACTAGTACTCCCAAATGTCAGTCAACATTAAAGGGAAGCTGCCTTCAAGAGACTCAGAGGTTATGACAGGTTTAACCCCTTACTGCCAGATGACGGAATAGTACGTCATCTGGCAGTATCCCCCACTTTGAGGTGGGCTCCGGCAGTGAGCCCACCTCAAAGCCGCAACATGTCAGCTGTTATAAACAGCTGACATGTGCCCGCAATAGGCGTGAGCAGAATCGCCATCCACCCGCGCCTATTAACTAGTCAAATCCAGCTGTCAAAGCTGACAGCGGGTATTTAACTAGCGCTTTGGCGGAGAAATTAGCGCATTGCAGACCCGTCACGTGATCGGGGGGGGGGGGGATGGTCGGCGATGCGTTGCCTTGACAACCAGAAGTCTCATAGAGACCTCTATGGTTGTTGCCGGCACATTGCTGTGAGCGCCGCCCGGTGGTCGGCGCTCATAGCAATGCAGTAAATCTGCTACATATGGGTGATGTTCTCATTGCCCATATGTTGCAGAGGCGATATGGCAGCTCCTAGACTCCCATGGAGGCTATTGAAGCATGCCAAAAGTGAAAAAACCTAAAAAGGTTCAAATCACCCCCTTTTGCCCCCCCCCCCCCCAAAAAAAAAGGATTAACCCGAGTGCTAAAATGCATAGCGAGAAAAAAAAAAAAAAAAAAAAACAGAATTACGTTTTTTTGGTTGCCGCGACATTGCATTAAAATGCAATAATGGGCGATCAAAAGAACATCTCTGCACAAAAGTGGTGTCATTAAAAACGTCAGCTTGGCATGCAAAAAATGAGCCCTCACGCGGCCCCAGATCATGGAAAATGGTGCAATTTTTTTTTTTTATTTTTAGCAAACTTTGGAATTTTTTTTCCACTACTTAGATATAAGAGAACCTAGACATGTTTGGTGTCTATGAACTCGAAATGACCTGGAGAATCATAATGGAAGGTCAGTTTTAGCATTTAGTGAACCTAGTAAAAAAGCCAAACAAAAAAAAAAACAAGTGTGAGATTGCACTTTTACCACACTTAGAATTTTTTTTTCCCCATGTTTTCTACACTACATGGTAAAACCAGGTGTTCAAAAGTTCAACTTGTCCTGCAAAAAGTTAGCCCTCAGATGGCCATATTGATGGGAAAAAAAAAAAAAAAAAGTTATGGCTCTGGAAAGAAGGGGAGCGAAAAAACAAAAACAGCTCTGGGGGTTAAAGCTACAAGTACATTACTAACCAGGCTGACAGTGCTCTGGAGCGGAGCAATGGCATTTTGACTCCTGCATTTTGCATCCTTGATCCTGGTCAAAGCCTGTTGATAAGAACGCTTGCGGACCTTAGTAGAGAGCGACCCCAGGCGCATGTAATAACCAGGCTCATCTTGGGACACCTCAAAGCCTTCTGTCTTCATTGCTTCCTTAGCTAAAATAAAGAAGGAAGTTATGCCCATATATTCAACATAAGGAGCAATACAGAAGGTTCTTAAAGAAGCAATCCCAGCAAAGTTCATCCTTCTATTATATTGCAAGCCTATTATATATTGCTCTGTACTTGAATTGCTCATTTTGCCCCTCTACCCAGCTAAGTTTTCCATTAGGTCTATGAAACAGAGCATAGAAGCCTTCCCTTCCCTGAAAGTCCCTGGAGGGAGAAGGAGCTGGGTCAGGAGGAATGACTGGTGCAGGGATAAAGACTGGCATTTCTACAAAGTAAAGAAAACAGGAGAATTAACTGGGTAGAGAGTCTAAATGAGCAGTTCAGTACACAATGCTATATAAAATATGATGACTGCAACATATGAAGGATAAGACCTTGGATGGGAGAGCTTCTGTAAAGAAACCCAGACAAGCTAGTATTTGGACTGCCTCAGCAAGTAAATATCCCTTGTGCACACAAGTTGGCAGGCTCGGAGGTTTTGGCTTACCCAACTCTTCATCTGTTGGTGGCAGGTAGTGTTCCAGAAGAGATTCAGACCACGTTAGTGCAGAATCCACACGGTTGCTCATGATCTTCACAACACTGCTTCCCAGAACAGTGTTAATGCTGCCATGTACAACAGCCCTAGTCATCTCCACACCATCCTGCACCACTCCCTTCGTTTTATCCACTACTCCTGTGATACTATGGATTACAGCATCTCTGGCACCAACAACGGCTTCTGAGGCATTAGCCACAACCTGAGAAGTACAAGATGGCACCATCATTTTAGCAGCTTACCTTTCCAGGAGGCTGATACAGAATAGGCAACTTCTCCTCAATCTTGTCCAGCCCAACACAGGCAATGTTGTTTGCCAGAGAAACTGAGGGGGAAGAAAGGGACATCTGATGTAATTGTCATCTGTGTATAGAAGGCAGCAGAGACCTGATTAATACTAGGACTGGTGTGCTATAAGAAGTAAGCAGTTACCTAAAAGCCTGGGCCCGAGTTTAAGGGAGCATGATATAGTGACAAGGATTTCAGCAATGTGTCACTGATTAGACCAAGTGCGCTTTCAGAACAGGTATTTTATCAGCAGGTTATTATCACTGCAGGCATAGCATCCTGGATGTCTTCTGGTCCAACATCACCCCCAGCACAGATTAGTAGCTTACTGGCAATATACATATAAACTAGCAAAAACTGATCACAACTGCTGCACCCAGAATATGAGTGATACATGGCTAGAATTACAGTTCATACAGTCAGATATTGTTCCTAGAAGTGGAACTTCAATATGAATTTTATCACACTTCATTAGTTTCCAAGGAAATATTCTGTAATAGATATAAGTGTGAGTGAGATCTACACGATCAGTGCTTTCCATGTGTAGCTTACTGTACATATATTTATTAAATAATCTGAAAAAATGGCATGGGATCACCCAAGATTGTTAACCAGCTGCGGGCAAGCATTTATAGCCTGGAGAGGGGGCATTACCCATGGATCTTCCCAGGCTATTAATATCAGATCACTGCAGTATACATAGCCTTTACTGGTTATTAAAATATTAAAATGGGGTACCCCAGAAGATTATACAGGATCCCCCCATAACCAAAGGCTAGGCACACCGCTGTGGGCTGATAACCTAGGAAGGGGCAATGGATATTGGCCCCCTTCCCACACTAAAAACAGCAGCTATAAGAAACTCCAGAAATGGCATAGCCATAAGATGCACCAATAATACTGGTGCCTAGCCTCACTCTTTTCACTTGACCTGGTACGATGGCAAGTTGGGGGGAATTGGTATTGGATTTGATACCAGTCACATTACTTGCCAAGCCTTTGCTTTATTGAATGTACAGTAAGCTACACAAGCACTGTACTAGTTATATACATCACTGACATCTTTGTATCCCTTTTAACTTGTCATGCTATGATTTTACTGTACACAAATTGAGAAAAGAGACTCATTAAAAAAGGCAGCATATTGGATATCAATAGAAAGATTACTTAGCTAAAGGCTGACATGATTTTGGACATACTGTACACAGCTGATGAAGTCAGGTTTAAGGAGATGGGTATATAAATTTGAAAAAAAAAATATGTTACTTACCGGTAATGGTATTTTTTCAGAAGCCCATGACAGCACCATGAGAGGGGATCCGCCCTTCAGGAACAGGAAGCCTACAGATACAAAAAGGGCGGCACCCCTCCCACACATCAGTTGGATTACAGAGCCGAGAGGACCTCCATGGTTAATGACATACAATTCTAGGAATAATAATAATAATCTTATTTTTATATAGCGCCAACATATTCCGCAGCGCTTTACAGTTTGCACACATTATCCTCGCTGTCCCTGATGGGGCTCACAATCTAGATGCCCTATCAGTATGTTTTTTGGAGTGTGGGAGGAAACCCGAGTACCCGGAGGAAACCCACGCAAACACGGGGAGAACATACAAACTCCTTACAGATGTTGTCCTTGGTGGGATTCGAACGTAGGACTCCAGCGCTGCAAGGCTGCAGTGCTAACCACTGAACCACCATGCTGCTCTAGTCTATGTGAACCTTATAAGTGAAGTGTGCATCACACATGAGGGAGGGAACTAAGGGTGCTGTCATGGGCTTCCAAAAAAATACCGTTACCGATATGTAACTTAATACTTTATTCGGAATCCCATGACAGCATCACGAGAGAATTACAGAGATGTAACACTATTCTAGGGAGGGACTACAGCACCCTTAACCCAAAGGCATAATCTGAGGAGCCACCCATTTCCAATTAAAAAAAAAAAAAAGCTAGAAGATGACCGCCTTACATATTTGGTTGTTAGATACTCCAGATCTTTATGCCCAAGAGGCTGCCATGGCTCAGGTAGAATACACCCTCAAATTCTTTGGAGCTTGACCGCCACCTGCTGTGTAAGCTAGAGAGCCTCCCTTATCCATCGTGCTAATGTACATTTGGAAATTCTAATGCCCTGGAAGGATATAAATAAGGTGGTCCCTTTTCCATGGGTTAGGGACAGAGATAATGTAATAAACACCTTCTGACATCTAGGGTATGGAGTTTCTCCTCCTTATGGTTAGTGGGGTCAGGAAGGAAGGAGGGGAGAACTATCTCCTGTGTTCTATGGAAGCGAAAGGCCACTTTAGGTAGATAGGCAGGGTCTGGTCTAATTACTTCCCTGTCCTCCAGAATCTGCGTGTAAGGAGGGTCTCTAGAGCGCATGATATCGCTTATTCTACGAGCTGATGTAATGGCTAGCAAGAAAGCTAGCTTGAGGGATAGGTTTTTAATTGAGGCAGACACCACGGGTTCAAACGGAGCCTCAGTCATAGCCGTTAAATCTAGTCCTAAGTCCCACTGTGTATGGGTTTTGTTTTGTCTGCAGCTTTGATAAATCTGGCTATCCAATAATTCCTCGCAATCTCACAATTGAATAGGGGCGATGTACTTTTAGGGTACTAGTAGCCAGACCTAGATCCAAGCCCTTTTGCAGGAATTCTAAAATCTGCCTTAAAGGAACCACCCCTTCAGATTTGAGGTCAGTGGTGGCCAGAAATTTCTCCCAGGTTTTAGCATAGATCTTTGTTGTAATCAGTTTTCTACTTTTTAGTAGGGTATTTATTAGACTGGGAGAGAATCCTTTGTCTATAACAATGACCTCTCAAACTCCATGCCGTCAGATGGAGTCCAGCCACTTGTGGGTAAATGACTGCTGAGCCTTGGAAGAGAAAGTCCGGAAGAACCTGGGGGGGGTATGACTCTTGCTCTGTCCTCTGATTTTTCTCACTACCAGGGGTAACAGGGATAGTGGGCGAGAGTCGTATGCTAGGCAGATATCCCATCTTTGTCAGGAAAGCGTCCACCACGAGAGGTCTTTGTCGGATTTAGTGAACAGAATAGTTCCACTTTCTTGTTCTGCTTGGTGGCAATGAGGTCCACATCTGGTTGACCCCACATACGGATACTCTGGTTGAAGATAGCTGCATTCAGGCACCATTCTCCCTGGCTTAGTGTATTGCAGCTCAGAAAGTCTGCTGTGGTATAGAAAATGTCTCTCGGCTGTTTGAAATATGCGCTCCACCACTCAGCTTTGGACCGGGTTCCACCCTGGTGGTTGATTTATGACACCGTTACCTGTTTTTTCAAGAGGACCCCGACATGGTGACCCTGCAGGTATACAAGGAGTTTAATTGACAGCTCTACTGCTGAAAGCTCTTTAAAGTTGGAGGAACTCTAGAGGGTCCCATTGTCCTTGGACCACAATATCACCCATACAGGCCCCCCAACCTGAGGGACTGGAGTCTGTGGTTATAATGCGGGATATACGATTTTCCCAGGGAACCCCCGTTGCAAAGTTAACTTTATTAAGCCACCATCTTAAGGAATCCAAGGTAGAGGGGCGTAAAGTCATCTTCTCTTCTAGGGATCCCAGGACTGTCACTAATTAGGATGTCTCTGAAGGGTTCTGGTGTGGAACTGAGCCCATCCGACAGTTGGAATACAAGATGTAAGGGAGCCCAATAAGGACATGGCGTGTCTAAGGGACATAGACCATCTATTTGTTACCCAAAGAACCTGTTGACGAATATGAATAATCTTGTCAGTTGGCTGACGACATTCTTGATTTTCCGAATCTAGAGTGAGACCAAGAAATTGTTAGACCTTAAAGGGTTGTAAACAGAACTTATCACAATTTATTATCCATCCCAAATGTTCTAAAATTGATACAGATTTTTCCACCTAAGAACAGCAATGATCAGCTGAGTTACCAATAATCAAGAAGTCGGCTAGGTAGGGTACAATCAAGATGTCACATATAGATGGGCCATAACTTTGGAAATTAATTTTGTGAATACTCAAGGAGCTGATGAAAGCCCAAAGGGTAGAGCTCTATGGGAAATTACAGATTACACCATCTATGGAAACCGCCACTCAGAAAATGTTGGTGATCTGTATAAATAGGTACATAGTAGTATGCATCTCTTACATCCAAAACCACCATAAAACAGTTTTGAAATATTTTTATTGCTGAACCAACTGTTTCCATTTTAAAGGGCCGGGAGACCAGAAACCTATTAAGGGACCGAAGATTTATAATGGTTCTCTAAGAGTTGTGTTTTTTTTTTTTCACAAGAAATAAGGGAGAGTAAAAGACTTTACCCTCCTCCAACTCTGGTACTGGAACTAGGACCTCTTTATGGCATAGAACCATTATTTCCATCTCCAGGGCCAGCTGTTGTAGTTGAGAGGGGAGTATAGGAGTAGTCTTGACTTTATTTCAGTCCCAGGTAATAAATTTAAGTCTCAGACCTGACTATACCACTCCTCTCACCCAACTACTGTTCGTGATCTGGAACCAGGATGAATGAAAAGCTGACAGTCTACACCCTACGGTGAGTTGCTAGTCATTGGGATGTTTTTTTTCCTCTTCGCTTGATGAACGCCTGTACATAAAACTGGTACCTTTTTTTCCTGTCCTCCCATTTGGGATGGTCCCTTGTCAGTCTTTGACCAAATCTTCTACTGAAAGGATGTTGATACGAGGAGGATGCTAGACTGAGGAATCTCTCTCATCTCCTGCCTTATCCAGTAACTTGTCTAGGACAGGGCCAAAGAGATACTCTCCTTCACAAGTTATGGCACAGAGCTTAGATTTCGCCTTGCCAGCATTTTAACCATAGGCCAAATTACAGAGGCTCGCTGCTCTGGCCGCCATCCTGACTGTGTCTACCGAGGCATCCGAGAGAAAAGCTGCAGCTGCCTGAATTGTTGGAAGGGCACCTAAGATTGTGTCCTGGTGAACTCCCTCTTTCAGTCGAGTCTCTAGTTGGTCCAGCCAGACCATTATTGATCTGGCCATGCACGTGGATGCAACTGCAGGTCTTAGTGAGCCGGCCACCATCTCCCAAGTTCCCTTAAGAAAGATATCAACTTTCCTATCTAGGGGATCCTTAAGGGCCCCAATATCTTCAAAGGGTAGGGAAGATTTTTTTCAATGCCTTGGTGACCGCAGCATCCAGTTTAGGAGCTTTATCCCAGACATTGATAGCTGGCTCATTGAAGGGATATCTTCGCTTAAGGGCTGCAGGTAGGGAGCCCTTTTTTTTCCTGGTTTCTTTCATTCGTGGAGGATTAGTTCTCAAATTTTTTTTGTTCAAGGGGAAGGCTCTCTGTCTCTTCTGCTGTAACCCCTTAAACATAATGTCCTGCATGGACAGCTCTTGTTTGGGTTCCACTATACCTATCGTACACCTGACAGCCTTCACTAGCTTGTCTACATGGTCTAGCAGTAGACAGAAGCGGCCAGAGTCTTCCTTGGATGAAGAAGCTGACGAGGATGACTCAGGGGATTCCTCATGTCTCCTCCAGTCCACCGATGAGTTAGACTCCGGAAGATCCTTTTGCCTAGCCCTTTCACCCCGAGTCAGTGATTTTAAGGAATCCCTCACTTCTGACCTGATGAGGTCCTTCAGATTCAGGGTGAAGTTGGGAGTCTCTTCTGCCACCTGAGGGAATATTAAAATGGGCAATCTAACCCTCTATATGCTAATGCTAATCCCCTCTCCCCTTCCTGAGACCTCACAGTCTGCTGGATACAAGAGAGGTGGGGGAGGGGAGGGTGCATAACTTTTTCGGACAAAGGGGACATCCACAGAGGGCGCATTCCCTGTGCTTTGCTTTATCTGTGCATTTCTTCCCCTAGAATTAACATAAGGGGGAGGTTGCATCACTGAGTGAACATTCACGTAGATCACTTACCAGCGACAGCTGAAAATAGGTACCAGAATATGAGTGAGAGATATCTTGGTTGAAGTTGCTGCCTGTCAACTGGAAGCGCTCTTCCGACCTGACTGGCTGCGGTTTGCGTCCTGGATCTTGACGGTTCTGTGATTTTTTTTTTGCTGAGGGTTGCTGTGAAGCCTCCTGCGACTGCTCCCATTTAATCATAAAAATAATGGTCCAGAAGCATGGGTACCCCCTGTCTGATGGCCTTATACAGTTATATGAAAAAGTTTGGACACCCCTATTAATCTTAGGCTTAATGTTTTATAAAAATTGGTGTTTTTGCAACAGCTATTTCAGTTTGATATATCTAATAACTATTGGACACAGTAATGTTTCTGCCTTGAAATGAGGTTTATTGTACTAGCAGAACATGTGCAATCTGCATTCAAACAAAATTTGACAGGTGCATAAGTATGGCCACCCTTATCATTTTCTTGTTTTAAATACTCCTACCTACTTTTTACTGACTTACTAAAGCACTTTTTTTGGTTTTGTAACCTCATTGACCTTTAACCTGTCAGTTTCCACTGTGAGGAACATAGTAAAGAAAATGGAAGAACACAGGGACAGTTCTTGTTAAGGCCAGAAATGGCAGGCCAAGAAAAACATCAGAAAGGCAGAGAAGAAGAATGGTGAGATCAGTCAAGGACAATCCTCAGACCACCTCCAGAGAGCTGCAGCATCAACTTGCTGCAGAGGTGTCACTGTGCATCGGTCAACTATACAATGCACTTTGCACAAGGAGAAGCTGTATGGGAGAGTGATGCGAAAGAAGCAGTTTCTGCAAGCACGCCACAAACAGAGTCGGCTGAGGTATGCAAAAGCACATTTGGAGAAGCCAATTTCTTTTTGGAAGAAGGTCCTGTGGACTGATGAAACCAAAATTGAGTTGTTTGGTCATACAAAAAGGTGTTAAGCATGGAGTAAAAAAAAACAAAAAAACAAACCACACAGCATTCCAAGAAAAACACTTGCTACCCACAGTAAAATTTGGTGGAGGTTCCATCATGCTTTGGGGCTATGTGGCCAATGCCGGCACCAGGAACCTTGTTAAAGTTGAGGGACGCATGGATTCCACTCAGTATCAGCAGATTCTTGACAATAATGTTCAAGAATCAGTGACAAAGTTGAAGTTACGCAGGGGATGGATCTTTCAGCAAGACAATGATCCAAAACACCGCTCCAAATCTACTCAGGCATTCATGCAGAGGAACAATTACAATGTTCTGGAATGGCCATCCCAGTCCCCAGACCTGAATATCATTGAACATCTGTGGGATCATTTGAAGAGGGCTGTCCATGCTCGGCGAACATCAAACTTAACTGAACTGGAATTGTTTTGTAAAGAGGAATGGTCAAAAATACCTTCATCCAGGAACTAATTAAAAGCTAAAGGAAGCGACTAGAGGCTGTATATTTTTGCAAAAGGAGGATCTACTAAATATTAATGTCACTTTTCTGGTGAGGTGCCCATACTTATGCACCTGTCAAATTTTGTTTGGATGCAGATTGCATTTTCTGTTAGTACAATAAACCTCATTTCAAGGCAGAAACATTACTGTGTCAAATAGTTATTAGATACATCAAACTGAAATAGCGGTTGCAAAAACACCAATTTTTATAAAACATTAAGCTTAAGATTAATAGGGGTGCCCAAACTTTTTCATATAACTGTATATCACCATTTCTGGTACCAGGGTCAGCAGATTTGTGCCACGCCTCCTCCCAGCCTCCCCTGCTCCACAATCACTGCATACAGGGCCCCCCCCAAATCACCCAGGACAGTGGCCGCCATCTTTCTGGAGTCTGCACATGCGCAGTAGGGCACCCCGGAAGCAACTGTCGACTCCGCCCCTGATGTCACCTGGCGCCTGTATTGGCGTTTTTCCGGTTTTGGAGCGTGCGGGAGATGACCACATGTGTCCCGCCGCTGCCCAAGACCCCGAGCTGCTGCAGGCCCCACTCGGCAACCTGCAGTGGTGCCGCATGATAGGGAGAGGAGACCCGCACGTGTCTCCAGGCACCACGCCCCAGGAGACCCCTGCACCATCAGAGCTATAGGGAGGCCAGGAAAAAAAAAAAAATTCCTTACATAGTCGTTGGCCCCTTCCAGAGACAGACGATCCTCCGGACGCTGCTCCCTGCCTTGAAGTCCATCTAGGACCACCGTGGTGCTTCCAGGATCTCCGCACCGGTCAAGGTAGGAGACCCCCCTGCTACCTGAGCTGACCTGGGACTTCCTTGTAGTCTGTAGGATCCGGTCCCTTCAGGAACAGGAAATTAACTGATGCGTGGGAGAGGTGCCGCCCTTTTTGTATCTGTAGGTTTCCTGTTCCTGAAGGGCAGATCCACTCTCTTGTGGTGCTGTCATGGGAGTCGAAATATCTATATCTAGCAAATGATCATGGATTCAGATTAACATTGGCCAGAGGGCAATTTTTTTATTTTATTTTTATTATTTTTTTTTTTTTAAATCAGATTGCACTCACCCACGTTTCGCACACAGTGCTACCGAAGTCAGTTTTGTGCATTAGTTTGTCCCCACAGCCAAGCCCTTTCCATATGCGCTTTCAAAACAATAAGAAAAATGACTTCTTTTGCACAGACATGTGAATGCCATTGGAGTAGATGGGATACCAGTTTGTTCTCTACAAGTATGGGTAACAAACATTTGAATGAGGCCTAACAGTTCTGTAACCATCCATCTTTCCCTGATCTCTGCTGATATATGACAGACAGCATTAAAGTTGAATGTGCAGGAAGACAGAATATAGAGCAGGATAATGGGAAACTAAACAATAGAGATTTAGCCCAATAGGCCGGCGTCACACTGGCGACAAAATCGGACGACTGCAATGCGATGAAATATCGCATTGCAGTCGGACCTATGTTAATCTATGGAGCAGCTCCCAGTATCAGATTTTTTGTGGTCCGTTTTAAACGTCCGAGTGCAATCGCAGCATGCTGCGATTGTCACCGATTGTGGGTCGACTATCGCCAATGCAAGTCTATGGGAGCGATCAAAAATCGGATTACAAACGGACCACACTGTGTGACTTGCGATTAAATCGCATCAGTGTCCTTTAGAAAAGCCGGCAATTCATCCCTGCCTATACTGTAAAAGCACACTGACAGCTTTAATAAAGAATCGAATCAATACATATCCACACATAGAATCCACATATATATATATATATATATATATATATATATATATATATATATGTCATTGTGACATATATATATATAATATATATATACATATATTTATAGTTGTTACACTTCTACATACTGTAATAGCCGCTAATTCAATTGCCGGCTTCAGTGAAATCACAGAAGCCGACATGAAATGATACATTGTTTCCACACATTTAACCATGTAATTTCATGTATTTTTATATATGTTTGAAACATACAATTACATGAGTATATGTGTGGTAAATTTCAGACATGTAGGGGTTAATTAAAGGTGTAAATTCGTTGAAAAAAAATGCGTGGGCTCCCGCTGTATTTTCTCCACCAGACAGACAAAGCAAGCGAGTGGGGGCAGATAATAATAGCCTAGGGAGGGTACATTTTTTTTGTGCCCCCCCTGGCTACTAACATCTGCCCCCAGACACCCCAGAAAGGGCAAATCTATAATTAGATTCGCCCTTTCTGGCACTTTGCCCGTCTATTCCCATTGCCCTGTAGCGGTGGCGAATGGGTTAATCTCACCTTAATGTCACCTTAGTATTGAAAGGTGACCTTAAGGCAGGTTAATAATTGATAGCTGTCAATTAGACAACTATAAATTATTAATCTATTGTAGTAAATTAAAAAAACACAGACACATTAATTAAAAATTATTTTAATGAAATAAAAACACCTTTTTTTGACCATATTTTATTTTACACTTAATCCGTGCGAAGCCATTGATCTCCTAAAATAAAGAAAAAAAAATAAAACAACATTATTCTTACCTATTCCGCCGATCTGTCACGTCCCACGCTGTAATCCTTCACAAAGGGTTAACTAGCTTTGAGCCAAGCAGTGCAAGTAATCCTGCGTGCTCAGCTCAAAGCTCCTGAATGAATAAGTTCCTCTCCTGGCGACAGGAGAGGATGTGTTTCATGAATGAAGCTTAATTGATTGTGTCCACTTTCCCTTTAGGTCAGGTCACTACAGTTAAATTGGCAATAAATCAATTAAGCTCCATTCATGAATCTATTCCTCTCCTTTCGCTGGGAGAGGAACTTATTCATTCAGGGGAATACAGGTCTGAGACAGCATTATTAGCTCTCTGCGACCTGTAACCTGTTAACCCTTTCTGATGGATTACACCGTGGGACCTGACTGTACATCGGATTGGTAAGTATAATTTGGCTTTTTTATTTTATTTTTATTACAGGAAATGGTTTTAGCAGGAAAATAAAATATGGTCAAAAACTGTGATTATTTAATTAAACTTATTTTTTATTAAACTGTGTGTGTTTGATTTTTCTTTCATACAATAGGATTAATAATTGATAGTTGTCTAATTGACAGCTATCAATTATTAACCTGCCTTAAGGTCACCTTTCAATACTAAGGTGACATTAAGGTGAGATTAACCCATTCGCCACCGCTACAGGGCAATGGGAATAGACGGGCAAAGTGCCAGAAAGGGCGAATCTAATTATAGATTTGCCCTTTCTGGGGTGTCTGGGGGCAGACGTTAGTAGCCAGGGGGGGCAAAAAAAATGTACCCTCCCTAGGCTATTATTATCTGCCCCCACTCGCTTGCTTTGTCTGTCTGGTGGAGAAAATACAGCGGGAGCCCACGCATTTTTTTTCAACGAATTTACACCTTTAATTAACCCTACATGTCTGAAATTTAGCACAAATACACTCATGTAATTGTATGTTTCAAACATATATAAAAATACATGAAATTACATGGTTAAATGTGTGGAAACAATGTATCATTTCATGTCGGCTTCTGTGATTTCACTGAAGCCGGCAATTGAATTAGCGGCTATAACAGTATGTAGAAGTGTAAGAACTATAAATATATGTATATATATATGTCACAATGACATATATATATATATATATATCTGTGTTCTATGTGTATATATCTATTCTTTCTTTTGTGATTTAAATAATATTATTTTGGATCCATTATATGTCAGTTTTGCAAGCCTGCGATAAATTCTCACAAGTCGGATGTAAATCGGATGTTACAACTATGGTCAGATGCGACTAAATCGCATTTTTCCTGGAAAATCGGATGCCAGACGGATGACTGTTCATGACATTTTGCTGCGATAATCGTCCCACTAAAACGGTCAGATTTTTTAATCGGTGTGTGTGATCCCAGCCTTACAGTAAAATCCCCACAAATACAAAGTGAGAGTTCCACATAAGATTATAGAGGAAAACCCAGAAGAAGCTAACCCTACTTTGAGGCTCGAGTTTCTGCAGGATTGGCATGGCACCAATGATGGCCACAGACGCGATACGCCTCACACTTCTCTCTGCAACGCCACATACAGACTTCAGGTAGGGATGGTGGTCTTTAGTGGTCACATAGGCAGAGGACACCAGGTCATATGTAGCGCTCACCAGTGGGAGGTTTATCAGCCTCACCACCACATTCTAAGGAAGAGAAAAACATGGAAGAGCTGGACAAACAGCAACATACCAGTAATGATACTGTGAGAAAGACATCCATAAAGAGCATGCAAGGGCCACCGGCTATGTACAGAGCTAGTGGACGGCTCATTTACCCCTATAAAGCCCCATTACAGATCAGTCATGTGCATAATCCTCACTGAGGACACAGGAAAGTGCTGAGAACTAGAGATCTACACCAGACCCCAGCCTGAAGGAGACACAGCAGATCCTGTATCTGGGACCATGCACAGGAGGTACCATCAAATATCCTGCATGAGTAGACATCTCCAAGACAAGGGGACACTTGAGTCATGTGCCTAATGGGGGGCTCACATGATCTTTTCCCAACACATGGTGATACCATGGCAGCGACCGTACAGCATAGGCCTGTAATTAGCTAGTGGAGGCATCTAACTGCAGGACTAAGGCCTCTTTCACACTTGAGTCATGCGACGTCAGTCAAAATCCATCAAAATGTGAAAAAAACGGATCTGCCATTTTTTTTTGGCGGATCCGTTTTTTTCCCATTGACTTGCATTAGTGATGGATTTTGACGGATGGTCGTCAGTTAGGTCCGTTTTTTGACGGATCCGCCAAACATTTGGCGTCCATCGTGTCAGAAAAACGTCCAATGCAACGGTTTTTTGATCCGCCAAAATAGCGGACTACAGCGGATCCGCCACTTTGTATAATTGCCACCTATGGGCGGCGGATCCGCTGGCATCCGTCTTTGACGGAATCCGCCAGCGGATCCGTCGCTTCCATAGAAAATGCTGCCAAAACTGTCGGGGCTCTCTCCCTCTCTCTGGACTTGCAAACTTACATTTTCCGGAACGAAAATTTCATCATTTCCAGCTGAACACTTCTTGGCGGATCCGTCACAAAACGGATCAGTTTACATCCGTTTTTACACTTTTCGGACGGATCCGCCATTTTCACACTTTGGCGGACGTGACACGACTAAAGTGTGAAAGAGGCCTAAGTGATGGGGGGGCGGGGAAAATCAGAAAACACAAAGAACTCACTAGGAATTAGCAACCACTACATGTTACTGGGGATATCAATCAGGAGAAAGATTTGGGAGTATAATGGTTTAAAAAGCTAATTAATATAGTGAACCAATGTAGCCAAGAGTTATAAAATGTATAAACAAGACAGATCTAGTACTTCAGAGACAATTATTGAAATTACCTAGTGCAAATGAACACCATTAGCCAGGAAGGTGCAAAATACAAAGGCCAAGTGCATGACATTAGCTATAAATCTGCAGTGTGCCAGTCATGTATAAGCAGGTGTCCTCAATGGTCAGGAAGTCTGTAGAACAACCACCACATCTAACCCTGCAATGGAGGAAGAAAAAAAAAGAAAAAAAAAAGAAGAGTGAGTGAATCCCAGAGCGTGTTTCACATGGATACTATCCTTGCTTTCTTAAAAGGAGGTGTATTGGGATGGTGCCCCAAAGGACATATAAGTATCCATAGTGAATGGTCACATGGAAATCCAGGTGATTGCCAATTGCCCAATAGTGCAAATATCTATAATGGTTACATGGTACATATCAATAACAAAGAACATGGCATATGTAAACCATTCATAAAGCCTCATAGTTCATGGACATGAAACTATCCCCTGCTGTAACACGCATCACTGCCCTCTCTTCTCACCGCATCTAGATGCCGCCATCTGCACATGCCCGTGAGATTTTAACTTGTTCACGCTCCCGTGCATGCACGGCTTGGGGTCTGGGCGGTGCTGATGTGACGCACCCACCGCCAGAGCAGCATTATTGGGCAATTAGCAATCACATGGTTTTCCAGGTGACTATTTGCCATGGTACCTTAAAGGTCCTTTGGGCACATCCCTCTACACCTCCCCTAGAGAAAGCAAGAATATCCACGAGAACCATGCACTGGGGGTTGGGATTCACTCTCAATTTTCTGATCTCCCAAAGTTCTTGCCTTCATTGCAGGGCAAGAGGGCGACTTTACTCTATATACTTTCTGACCCCAGGGGTATCACACACATTACTGGCATGTGGCAGATTAAGTCCTCTTTCACACTTCAGTCATGCGACGTCAGTCAAAATCCATCAAAATGTGAGTCAATCAAAATCCATCAAAATGTGAAAAAAATGGATCCGCCATTTTTTTTGGTGGATCCGCTTTTTTCCCATTGACTTGCATTAGTGGTGGATTTTGACGGATGGTCGTCCATTAGGTCCGTATTTTGACGGATCTGCCAAAAATTTGGCGTCCATCGTTTCAGAAAAACATCCAATGCAACGTTTTTTTCGGTCCGCCAAAATGGCAGACTATGGCAGATCCACCAGTTTGTATAATGGCCGCCTATGGGCGGCAGATCCGCTGGCATCCATCTTTGACAGAATTTGCCAGCGGATCCGTTGCTTCCATAGAAAATGCTAACAACACTGTCCGGGGTCTCTCTCTCCTCGGTCCAGACATGCGTACCTGTATTTTCCAGATACAAAATTTATTTTTCCGGGTTGAAAAGTTCATGGCGGATCCATCAGAAAAGTGATCCACTTGCATCCGTTTTTCCACTTTCTTGGCGGATCCACCATTTTCACTCTTTGGCGGACATCGCACGACTGAAGTGTGAAAGAGGCCTTACAGCTAATGTCATTGCATTGGTCTTTACATTTTACACCCCTCCCCTGCTAAGGATGTACTCATTTGCACTACGTAGATTTAACAGTTTTCTCTGCAGTGCTGTATCCTATGTCTTATTTATACATTTTCATAACTTCTGGCTACATTGTTTCAAAAATTAGCTTTTTAAACCATTACACTCCATTTTTCTCCTGATTGATATGTTTTGCTGTGGATTTTTGCATATGTACCCCTCCATGCCCAGTAATACCTATATACAGGTGGTGGAGCGGAGTATCCCACTATGCTCAGTAACACCTATACACACTAGGGTAATGACAGCAGTTCCTCAGCAGCACTGCACAGTACTATCCCCATTACATAACACAAGTGGTTGTTACCTGTTGCTGCTGCACCGTCTCAGCCATGTTGCTAACTGAAACCCTACAGGAAAGCAAAGCACAGTGACCACCAAAGAGGAGACAGCGCCCCCTGCTGCCAAACCACCACACACAAGTGCCGGCTAAGCCTCAGCACTCACGTGCGCTCTGCAGAGAGGAGGACGAGAGGAATGCCTGCTCCCCGGGCGCCTGCGCACTTATAGGCGGTAACCACGCCCCCTGTCTCCGGGAGGGCTCCCTGCTCGCAGCTGGCTGGTGACGTCACGTGTGTTCTCCTGACTGGTCAGAGGGCTTCGGTGCGCGGCGTGCAGCGGTCACACAGAGTATTACAGCTGTGTGGTAGAGCGGTGAGCAGGGCCGTGTTATGGGCGGAGGTCACGTGTACATATGGCGGTTATGGCTCCGCAGTGATTCCGCTGCCGGTGTCACCTCTCACTTCTCCCCACACAGGATAGTGGCCGCACGGTGGGTGGTCGCTCTGCAACCCCACTCTTGCCTCCTGACACACAGGAGTGCGCACTGTGCCGAGCTCCGGCTGCCCTAGGAGAAAGCCGATGTGTCTGAGGCGTCTTATGTCCCGGAGCCCAGAGGCATCTGAGGGCCACTCCGGATGTGCCTGAGGCATCTTATGTCCCAGAGTCATCTGAGGGCCACACCGGATGTGCCTGAGGCGTCTTATGTCCGGAGCCCAGAGGCATCTGAGGCCACACCGGATGTGCCTGAGGCATCTTATGTCCCGGAGCCCAGAGGCATCTGAGGGCCACACCGGATGTGCCTGAGGCGTCTTATGTCCCGGAGCCCAGAGGCGTCTGAGGGCCACACCGGATGTGCCTGAGGCATCTTATGTCCCGGAGCCCAGAGGCATCTGAGGGCCACACCGGATGTGCCTGAGGCGTCTTATGTCCCGGAGCCCAGAGGCATCTGAGGGCCACACCGGATGTGCCTGAGGCATCTTATGTCCCGGAGCCCAGAGGCGTCTGAGGGCCACACCAGATGTGCCTGAGGCGTCTTATGTTCCGAAGCCGAGAGGCATCTGAGGGCCACAGCAGATGTGCCTGAGGCATCTTATGTCCCTGAGCCCAGAGGCATCTGAGGGCCACTCCGGATGTGCCTGAGGCATCTTATGTCCCAGAGTCATCTGAGGGCCACACCGGATGTGCCTGAGGCGTCTTATGTCCCAGAGGCGTCTGAGGGCCACACCGGATGTGCCTGATGCGTCTTATGTCCGGAGCCCAGAGGCATCTGAGGGCCACACCGGATGTGCCTGAGGCATCTTATGTCCCGGAGCCCAGAGGCGTCTGAGGGCCACACCGGATGTGCCTGAGGCGTCTTATGTCCCGGAGCCCAGAGGCATCAGGGGCCACACCGGATGTGCCTGAGGCTCTTATGTCCTGGAGCCCAGAGGCATCTGAGGGCCACACCGGATGCCTGAGGCGTCTTATGTCCCGGAGCCCAGAAGCATCATGAGGGCCACACCGGATGTGCCTGAGGCGTCTTATGTCCCGGAGCCCAGAGGCGTCTGAGGGCCACACCGGATGTGCCTGAGGCGTCTTATGTCCCGGAGCCCAGAGGCATCTGAGGGCCACACCGGATGTGCCTAGAGCGTCTTATGTCCCGGAGCCCAGAGGCGTCTGAGGGCCCAACCGGATGTGCCTGAGGCGTCTTATGTCCCAGAGCCATCTGAGGACCACACCGGATGTGCCTGAGGCGTCTATGTCCCGGAGCCCAGAGGCTCTGAGGGCCACACCGGATGTCCTGAGGCGTCTTATGTCCCAGAGGCATCTGAGGCCACACCGGATGTGCCTGAGGGTCTTATGTCCCGGAGCCCAGAGGCATCTGAGGGCCACACCGGATGTGCCTGAGGCTCTTATGTCCGAGCCAGAGGCATTTGAGGGCCACACCGGATGGGCCTGAGGCGTCTTATGTCCCTGGAGCCTAGAGGCATCTGAGGGCCACACCGGATGTGCCTGAGGCATCTTATGTCCCGGAGCCCAGAGGCATCTGAGGGCCACACCGGATGTGCCTGAGGGTCTTATTCCCAGCCAGGCATCTGAGGGCACACCGGATGTGCCTGAGGCGTCTTATGTCCCGGAGCCCAGAGGCATCTGAGGGCCACACCGGATGGGCCTGAGGGTCTTATGTCACGGAGCCCAGAGGCATCTGAGGGCCACACCGGATGTGCCTGAGGCGTCTTATGTCCCGGAGCCCAGAGGCATCTGAGGGCCACACCGATGTGCCTGAGGGTCTTATGTCCCAGAGGCATCTGAGGGCCACACCGGATGTGCCTGAGGCGTCTTATGTCCCGGAGCCCAGAGGCATCTGAGGGCCACACCGGATGTGCCTGAGGCGTCTTATGTCCCAGAGCATCTGAGGGCCACACCGGATGTGCCTGAGGCGTCTTATGTCCCGTAGCCCAGGGCATCTGAGGGCCACACCGGATGTGCCTGAGGAGTCTTATGTCCCAGAGGCATCTGAGGGCCACACCGGATGTGCCTGAGGCGTCTTATTCCCGAGCCCAGAGGATCTGAGGGCCAACCGGATGTGCCTGAGGCGTCTTATGTCCCTGAGCCCAGAGGCATCTGAGGGCCACACCGGATGTGCCTGAGGCGTCTTATATCCCGGAGCCCAGAGGTATCTGAGGGCCAAACCGGATGTGCCTGAGGCGTCTTATGTCCCGGAGCCCAGAGGCATCTGAGGGCCACACCGGATGTGCCTGAGGCGTCTTATGTCCCGGAGCCCAGAGGCATCTGAGGGCCACACCGATGTGCCTGAGGCGTCTTATGTCCCAGAGCCCAGAGGCATCTGAGGGCCACACCGGATGTGCCTGAGGCGTCTTATGTCCCGGAGCCCAGAGGCATCTGAGGGCCACACCGATGTGCCTGAGGCATCTTATGTCCTGGAGCCCAGAGGCATCTGAGGGCCACACCGGATGTGCCTGAGGTCGTCTTATGTCCTGGAGCCCAGAGGCATCTGAGGGCCACACCGGATGTGCCTGAGGAGTCTTATGTCCGGAGCCCAGAGGCATCTGAGGGCCACACCGGATGTGCCTGAGGAGTCTTATGTCCCGAGCCAGAGCATCTGAGGCCACACGGATGGGCCTGAGGCGTCTTATGTCCCGGATCCCAGAGGCATCTGAGGGCCACACCGGATGTGCCTGAGGCGTCTTATGTCCCAGAGGCATCTGAGGGCCACACCGGATGTGCCTGAGGCGTCTTATGTCCCGGAGCCCAGAGCGTCTGAGGGCCACACCGGATGTGCCTGAGACGTCTTATGTCCCGGAGCCCAGAGGCATCTGAGGGCCACATCGGATGTGCCTGAGGCATCTTATGTCCTGGAGCCCAGAGGCATCTGAGGGCCACACCGGATGGCCTGAGCGTCTTATGTCCCAGAGGCATCTGAGGGCCACACTGGATGTTCCTGAGGCGTCTTATGTCCCGGAGCCCAGAGGCATCTGAGGGCCACACCGGATGTGCCTGAGGCGTCTTATGTCCGAGCCCAGAGACGTCTGAGGGCCATACGGGTGTGCCTGAGACGTCTTATGTCCCGGAGCCCAGAGGCATCTGAGGGCCACACCGGATGTGCCTGAGGCATCTTATGTCCTGGAGCCCAGAGCATCTGAGGGCCACACCGGATGGGCCTGAGGCGTCTTATGTCCCGGAGCCCAGAGGTCATCTGAGGGCCACACCGGATGTGCCTGAGGCGTCTTATGTCCTGGAGCCCAGAGGCATCTGAGGGCCACAGCAGATGTGCCTGAGGCGTCTTATGTCCCGGAGCCCAGAGGCATCTGAGGGCCACACCGGATGTGCCTGATGCGTCTTATGTCCCGGAGCCCAGAGGCATCTGAGGGCCACAGCAGATGTGCCTGAGGCGTCTTATGTCCCGGAGCCCAGAGGCATCTGAGGGCCACACCGGATGTGCCTGAGGCGTCTTATGTCCCGGAGCCCAGATGCATCTGAGGGCCACACCAGATGTGCCTGAGGCGTCTTATGTTCCGAAGCCGAGAGGCATCTGAGGGCCACAGCAGATGTGCCTGAGGCATCTTATGTCCCTGAGCCCAGAGGCATCTGAGGGCCACACCGGATGTGCCTGAGGCGTCTTATGTCCCAGAGGCATCTGAGGGCCACACCGGATGTGCCTGAGGCGTCTTATGTCCCGGAGCCCAGAGACGTCTGAGGGTCATACCGGGTGTGCCTGAGACGTCTTATGTCCCGGAGCCCAGAGGCATCTGAGGGCCACACCGGATGGGCCTGAGGCGTCTTATGTCCCGGAGCCCAGAGGCATCTGAGGGCCACACCGGATGTGCCTGAGGCGTCTTATGTCCCGGAGCCCAGAGGCATCTGAGGGCCACAGCAGATGTGCCTGAGGCGTCTTATGTCCCGGAGCCCAGAGGCATCTGAGGGCCACACGGATGTGCCTGAGGCGTCTTATGTCCCGGAGCCCAGAGGCATCTGAGGGCCACAGCAGATGTGCCTGAGGCATCTTATGTCCCGGAGCCCAGAGGCATCTGAGGGCCATACCGGGTGTGCCTGAGACGTCTTATGTCCCGGAGCCCAGAGGCATCTGAGGGCCACACCGGATGTGCCTGAGGCATCTTATGTCCCGGAGCCCAGAGGCATCTGAGGGCCACACCGGATGGCCTGAGGCGTCTTATGTCCCGGAGCCCAGAGGCATCTGAGGGTCACACCGGATGTGCCTGAGGCGTCTTATGTCCCGGAGCCCAGAGGCATCTGAGGGCCACAGCAGATGTGCCTGAGGCGTCTTATGTCCCAGAGCCCAGAGGCATCTGAGGGCCACACCGGATGTGCCTGAGGCGTCTTATGTCCCGGAGCCCAGAGACGTCTGAGGGTCATACCGGTGTGCCTGAGACGTCTTATGTCCCGGAGCCCAGAGGCATCTGAGGGCCACACCAGATGTGCCTGAGGCGTCTTATGTTCCGAAGCCGAGAGGCATCTGATTGCCACAGCAGATGTGCCTGAGGCATCTTATGTCCCTGAGCCCAGAGGCATCTGAGGGCCACACCGGATGTGCCTGAGGCGTCTTATGTCCCAGAGGCATCTGAGGGCCACACTGGATGTTCCTGAGGCGTCTTATGTCCCGGAGCCCAGAGGCATCTGAGGGACACACCGGGTGTGCCTGAGACGTCTTATGTCCCGAGCCCAGAGGCATCTGAGGGCCACACCGGATGTGCCTGAGGCATCTTATGTCCTGGAGCCCAGAGGCATCTGAGGGCCACACCGGATGGGCCTGAGGCGTCTTATGTCCCGGAGCCCAGAGGCATCTGAGGGCCACACCGGATGTGCCTGAGGCGTCTTATGTCCCGGAGCCAGAGGCATCTGAGGGCCACAGCAGATGTGCCTGAGGCGTCTTATGTCCCGGAGCCCAGAGGCATCTGAGGGCCACACTGGATGTGCCTGAGGCGTCTTATGTCCCGGAGCCCAGAGGCATCTGAGGGCCACAGCAGATGTGCCTGAGGCGTCTTATGTCCCGGAGCCCAGAGGCATCTGAGGGCCACACCGGATGTGCCTGAGGCGTCTTATGTCCCGGAGCCCAGAGGCATCTGAGGGCCACAGCAGATGTGCGCAGTCCTTAGAGGGGTTGGGAGGATTTTCTCTCCTTGCTGGGCCTAAGCACTGACAGCCGGTAGTTGCTGTAGAGCCGGCCCTCACCCTGTCACAGCCCGGAAGATCTCTGTGACTGTGCAGCAGCGGAGTCTCCAGCAGTCGCTGACCACTCCGAGCCGGCACTGGGCAGAACAGGCCGTCAGCGACTCCCTACCTGTTAGTGCTGAAGCCCATAGGAATACAGTAGTCATGGACAACACCCGCACCGTCCTCATCGGTGGAGAATCGCGAGCTCCCCATACTCATAGGACTGTCCCCGAGCTCTTCAGTATTGGCGGGTTCGGCCACCATTAGTCTAAAGGTGTATGATGGCCTTAAAGGGGTTGTCCGGCCTAAATTGATAAGTCTGTTATCACTCTGTGTGACTGCAGACATGAATCCCCCAGCCTGTGCACTGTACGCTGCGGGGATTCGCCGGGACCGGAGGGTATATATGAGTTATACATACTCTCGGCCAGTGGGCGTGGTCTTGCTTCCATACACTTTTATGGAGACCGCACCCTCTGATCAGCCACGCCCACTGGATTGCCTCGTCTCTATACAGGGCGCGGCCTCGCTCAATAATAGTGTCCCTTCAATAATAGTGTCCCTGACCGGGAGTATGTATGATGCATAAATTCCCAGGTCAGAAACTGGCAAATCCTCATAGCGCACAGTGTGTGCACTGGGGGGATTCATAAGTCTGCAGTCACACAGAGTGTGATACGGATATATAACAGGATGAGGGCCATAGACATACCAGGATGGGGACATATAACTGGATGGGGTCCAGGAACAGGGCCATATGCCAGAATGGCGGCCATGTAGCAGGATAGGGACAAATACAAGGATGATATTCCTGCTGTATGCAGATGACCTGCTGCTTCTGTCACCAACCGAGAAAGGCCTCCAAGACAACCTGAAAATCTTAGAGAAATTCAGCTCCACCTGGGCACTACCGGTCAACCTAAAGAAAACCAACATCATGGTGTTCCAGAGGAGAAAGAGAAAATCAGACCAGCACCCTTCATTTGTCCTCAACAACTGCGCCCTTACAGGAACAGACAAATATACCTACCTGGGCCTAGAGATTCACCGGTCAGGGAAAACCTTCTATGGCATCCCAAGGAAACTCTACCATCTGAAGCCACCAGTGAGGGTCTGGTTAAAAATCTTCGACTCTGTCATCACCCCAATCCTTCTGTATGGCAGTGAAGTCTAGGGTCCTCACACCTACCCAGACTGGTCAAGGTGGGATTCCAGCCCAACAGAAATATTCCACCTGGAATTCTGCAAGCACCTTCTCCAAGTCCATCGGAGCACCTCCAACAGTGCTTGCCGGGCTGAGCTGGGCAGATTCCATCTACATCTAACGGTTCTAAAGAGGGCACTGTCATTCAAGGCTCACCTACACAGGAGCAATCCAAGCTCCCATCACCATAAAGCCCTGACACATGTAGGTGAAACAGAAAAACCAGGACCCTCGGAACAGCCCACCCAAACCCAACCTGACCAGAACACCAATCACAACAACCTGACAAAAGCCGAAATCAGGAAGATGGTAGACGAAGGCCAGGAGAGGTATGTCAGTGACTGGAAGAACGACATCATCAGCTCACAGAAACTGACCATGTACCAGAGTCTACAGAGAGACTACAGACTGGCCCCATACCTGGAGAAACTCCCGGACCCCAGAGACCGCAAGATCCTGAGCCGGTATAGACTCAGTGCCCACAGTCTGGCCATCGAATCCGGACGACACAGGCAAAGCTACAAGCCCAGGGAGGAAAGACTATGCCAACACTGTGACCAGGAGGCCATAGAGGACGAAACCCACTTCCTGCTACACTGCTCCAAATACTCAGCAGTGAGGGACACTCACTTCAGGCGACTCTCACATCTCTTCCCGGATTTCATCACCATGAAGGAGGAAGAGAAAACATATATCCTGCTGGGGGAAGAAGAGAGAGCAGCAGAGGTAGCAGCGCGGTATGTGAGCGAATGTCATAGACTGCGAGAAAGAGAACTATGATATGCCATGGACTTCTATAGCCCCCACCCCGGATATGCCCCCAGCCCCCCTCCCTATGCCATGGACATCTATAGCCCCCACTCTGGATCTGCCCCCATCCGCCCTCCCTATGCCATGGACTTCTATAGCCCCCACCCTACAGTCATGGCCAAAAGTTTTGAGAATGACACAAATATTATATTTTCACATGATCTGCTGCCCTCTGGTTTTTATGTGTGTTTTGACAGATGTTTTTATCACAGACAGAAATATAATTGCAAACATATGAGTAACAAAAGCTTATATTGACAGAATGAGTTAATGCAGCAAGTCAATATTTGCAGTGTTGACCCTTCTTCTTCAGGACCTCTGCAATTCTCCCTGGCATGCTCTCAATCAACTTCTGGACCAAATCCTGACTGATAGCAGTCCATTCTTGCACCATCAATGCTTTCATTTTGTCAGAATTTTTAGGTTTTTGTTTGTACACCCGTCTCTTGATGATTGACCACAAGTTCTCAATGGGATTAAGATCCGGGGAGTTTCCAGGCCATGGACCCAAAATCTCTATGTTTTGTTCCCTGAGCCATTTAGTTATCACCTTTGGTTTATGGCAAGGTGCTCCATCATGCTGGAAAAGGTATTGTTGATCGCCAAACTGCTCTTGGAGGGTTGGGAGAAGTTGCTCTTGGAGGACATTCTGGTACCATTCTTTATTCATGGCTGTGTTTTTAGGCAAGACTGTGAGAAAGCCGATTCCCTAGGCTGAGAAGCAACCCCACACATGAATGGTTTCAGGATGCTTAACAGTTGGCATGAGACAAGACTGGTGGTAGCGCTCACCTTGTCTTCTCCGAATGAGGCGTTTTCCTGATGTCCCAAACAATCAGAAAGGGGATTCATCAGAGAAAATAACTTTACCCCAGTCCTCAGCAGTCCACTGCCTGTACCTTTTGCAGAATATCAGTCTGTCCATGATGTTTTTTTCTGGAGAGAAGTGGCTTCTTTGCTGCCCTCCTTGAGACCAGGCCTTGCTCCAAGAGTCTCCGCCTCACAGTGCGTGCAGATGCACTCACACCTGCCTGCTGCCATTCCTGAGCAAGCTCTGCACTGCTGGTAGCCCGATCCCGCAGCTGAAACACTTTTAAGAGACGGTCCTGGCGCTTGCTGGTCTTTCTTGGGCGCCCTGGAGCCTTTTTGGCAACAATGGAACCTCTCTCCTTGAAGTTCTTGATGATGCGATAGATTGTTGACTGAGGTGCAATCTTTCTAGCTGCGATACTCTTCCCTGTTAGGCCATTTTTGTGCATTGCAATGATGACTGCACGTGTTTCTTTAGAGATAACCATGGTTAACAGAAGAGAAACAATGATGCCAAGCACCAGCCTCCTTTTAAAGTGTCCAGTGGTGTCATTCTTACTTAATCATGACAGATTGATCTCCAGCCATGTCCTCATCAACACCCACACCTGTGTTAATGGAGCAATCACTGAAAAGAGGTTAGCTGGTCCTTTTAAGGCAGGGCTGCAATGATGTTGAAATGTGTTTTGGGGGATAAAGTTCATTTTCTAGCCAAATATTGACTTTGCAAGTAATTGCTGTTAAGCTGATCACTCTTTATAACATTCTGGAGTATATGCAAATTGCCATTAGAAAAAGTGAAGCAGTAGACTTTGTAAAAATTAATATTTGTGTCATTCTCAAAACTTTTGGCCATGACTGTAGATTTGCCCCTAACCAACATCCCTACAGTCCCTATCCCTATTCCCTTTTGTACACTTGCTTTGGCAAAACTAATGTGTATTTAGTCCTGCCAATAAAGCTTCTTTGAATCTTGAATCATATACCAGAATGGGGTCCTGAATGAGGGCCATATACTAGGATGGTGACATTTCCAGAATGAGGGACATATACCAGGATGGAGGGCATGTATATATACCATAATGAGGGACATATATACCGGCCACGTCCAGGGAGGTTGGCTGCAGTCCCATGGAGCTTAAATTTCTGAATAATATGTGCAACTGTAGCCACAGGAACATCAAGCTGCTTGGAGATGGTCTTATAACTTTTACCTTTAACATGTTTGTCTATAATTTTCTTTCTAATCTCCTGGACTACTCTTTCCTTCGCTTCCTCTGGTCCATGTTAAGTGTGATACACACCATGTCTCCAAACAGCACAGTGAGTATCTGTAGCCCTCTATACAGTCTCACTCACTGATTCCAAGATTGTAAACACCTGTGATGCTAATTAGTGGACACACCTTGATTTAACATGTCCCTTTTGTCACATTCTTTTCAGGGGTACCATCATTTCTGTCCAGGCCTATTTCATGAGTTTTATTTTTAAAAAATCTCATTTGGTCTGACATGCACTGTGAGGTCTTATATAGACAGGTGTGTGCCTTTACAAATCAAGTCCTATCAGTTTAATTAAACACAGATGGACTCCATAAGACCATCTCAAGGAGGATCACAAAGAAATGGACAGCATGTGACTTAAATATGAGTGAGCAAAGGGTCTGATAACTTATGACCATGTGATATTTCAGTTTTTCTTTTTAATAAATTTGCAAAAATTTCTACATTTCTGTTTTTTTTCAGTCAAAATGGGGTACAGCGTGTACATTAATGAGAAAAAAATGAACTTTTTTGAATTTACCAAGTGGATGCAATGAAACAAAGAGTGAAAAAATTAAAGGAGTATGAAAACTTTCCGTATCCACTGTATATACATATATATATATGTTCTACCTTGCATATTATACACTACCATGAATAAGCCTCCTTAGCCGAAATGTGTTGGTCAGTGTGCCGCTGGTGATTCCATCTCTGTTTTTGTATTTTATTAATTTTTGACAAAGTTTTTTTCTGAATTTATGGAAGAGTGTGTAGAAAAAATTATTTACTTACAAGTCTCATTTTACGTTTGTCAAAAGACGTGGGAGACTCCCGAAATGTGTGGAGGAAGGTGCTGTGGTCAGATGAGACCAAAATTGAACTTTTTGGACACCAAGGTAAACGCTATGTCTGCCGCCAAGCCAACACAGCTCATTACCTCAAGAACACCATCCCCACAGTGCAACATGGTGGGGGCTGCATCATGCTGTGGTGATGTTTATTGGCAGCAGGGACAAGGAAAATGGTCTGAGTAGATGGAAAGATAGATGGTGTGAATACGAGTGTCTCTGGAGTGTAGCTATGGGTTGAGCTCGGGGGGGGCAAACATTTGAGTGGGGCCAGAACCGGTAACCCTGATTACAGCTATGGTGGCACACTATTGTCGCCATTTTGTTATCATATCATGATAGATACCAGTTCTGTAGAACATACAAGTCATTACAGTAGAGTTAAAGACTGAATTACAGATGACGTTCTTTCTAATGGAGTCGTCCATTTTTTACCATCTTTTCCTTCTTGCCTAGACAGACATAACTTCTTCCAGTGGCAACTTGTACACAAAGATTAAGAACGACAATGACAGTTTTGACTTCTAACATTTGGATTGACTTCTAACCATCCCCATCTATTCGCTATTTGCACAAACTCCTCATCCTTCTGATACCCCAATACTGAGCTGCTGCTGCCGTATGTGACCCTATCACTGCACCTGCTGTTTGGCACAATAACAGTGCTCCTCTTAGCTCACCACATAATGCCCACCACTGTGCCCCTTACATAGTAATAACACCTCTTTTGTGTCATCTACATGGTTAAATTGCCCCCTGGAAAATATGAATGCCCAGTATCTACATTTTGGCCTTTTGACGGCCACAATTCTGAGTGCCCCTACAACGATAATACTTCTTAAGTGGCCACTTAACATTTAATAATGTCCACTAAGTCGCTCAATGTACATAGAATCATAGAATGTTAGCGTTAAAAGGTACCTCAAGGGTCATTGTGTCCAACCACCTGCTCAATGTAGCGCAGGATTCACTAAACCATCTCAGACTTCCATTGAAGGAGAACTCACCACCTCTCCTAGCAGCATCTTTCACTCATTGATCACCATCACTGTCAAAATGTTTTTTCTAATATCTTATCTGTATCTTCTTCCTTTCAGTTTCATTCCATTGCTCCTCGTGTATCCATTTGCAAATGAGAATAAGTATGATCCCTCTACAGTGTGACATCGCTTCATATATTTGTAGACAGCTATTTAGTCTCATCTTTGCCTTTTGTGCAAGCTAAACATTTCCAGATCCTTTAACCGTTCCTCGTAGGACATACTTTGCAGTCCACTCACCATCCTGGTAGCTCTTCTCTGTACTTGCTTCAGTATTACAATGTTTTTTTTAAAATGTGCTCAAAACTGTACATAGCATTCCAGAGGAGGCCTGACCAAGGAGGAGTAGAGGGGGATAATTACTTCACGCTAGACTCTATGCTTCTCTTAGGAAATCCTAGAACTGTGTTTGCTTTTTTGCTGCTGCATCACACTGTTGACTCGTGCAGTCTGTGATCTATTAGTATACCCAGGTCTTTTCACATGTGCTATTGCTTAGTTCTGTTCCTTCCATTCTGTAGATGTAATTTTTGGTTTTGTTACCTTGATGTAGAATCTTGCATTTCTCTCTGTTAAATACCATTCTATTAGTCGCTGCCGATTGTTAAAGCTTATCTAGATCCTTCTGAATCCTTTCTCTGTCTTCTCTAGTGTTGGCTATCCCTCCTAGCTGTGCATTTTCTGCAAATTTAATTAGTTTACCTTCAGTTAAATTATTTAGATTATTTATAAAAATATTGAATGACACTGGGGCCAGGACAGAGCCTTGTGGTACCCCACTTGAAACACTCTTCCAATTGAACGTGCAACCATTTATTACCACTCTTTGAGTTTGATCAGTGAGCCAGTTATGAATCCATCAAACTGTAGACTTGTCAGTCCCATACTTGGTCATTTTTTTCAATAAGGTGTGAGACAGTGAGAGTATGTGTATTGAATGGCGTGTATATTTCACCTAGCTACTTTACTGACTGGTATAAGGGAGGTGTGTGGCTTTGTAGACCTAGTGGTAGAGAAAGGTCACTACACCTTACATTCATTACACACTTGCAGCTCAGGCCTGAAACTACTAGGTCTTAATTAGGAGACCAGAAGTAGGTGTCTGCAAACACGGTCTGGGAGCTCATTCAGTCTGGACAGGGGTCCAGGCACAGAAGGTGTCTCCAGGAGTGTGAGCTATCTCAGTCTGGGTGCAGGAAGTACCCCGGCCACAGGAGTAGTCTCAGTGCGAATCCGTGTGAATAGCGGCTGAATAGGAGTGGATCTCTCTCAAGTCTGGACATGGAAGGTGCCTTCAGACACAAGGAGGAGTATCTGTGAAACTCCATACTGGTAACATATATCATATGTGTTGTTTGGGTCAGGCTGGTAGAGCCGGGACCCGGATAGACAGGGCAATCTATCTATGTGTAATTAGTGGCTAGACAAGCCTAGGTTTTCTGTTTATGCTTTACTTTTTTCTGTTTGCTGTGGACTTTAATAAAGCTGGTTGCGGCCAGTTTTACACCAGAACTGCTGTCTGAATGAACTGTTTTCGGGCCATTCTTTCTACCCAGACAGCGATCCTAGAGCTATAACCCCTGGAAATGTTACAATTGGCGGAGAATGCTGGGGCAGCGCAGTGGCTGATACAGTTAGCGCTGGAGTGTGCATGCAGCACAGAGGCTTAGAGACAGCAATAAAGGTGAAGTCTGTTGAAATAGCAGCAGAGAAAAAAAAAAAGTGTGTCAGCAGAAACGTCTGTTTGAGAGACAGTGGCCCTGATAGGGTCTGCAGAGAGAAAATGTATGCACAGCAAAGCTGAACTTGTTGTGAAAATGACTGTGGAATGTGCAGCAGCAAAAGAAAAGTCTGTGGAGCAGTCTTAAAGAGACAGGAGCCCTAATAGACTTTGCAAAGAAAAAAAAAAAAAAAAAGTGTCTGCACAGCAGAGCTGAATTTTTCTATGGAAAAGACTGTAGAGGTGTATGTCTTGAGTGAAGACTGCCGTTGTTAAGACAGAGAAGTCTGACAGCATGGAGGCGCTGTTTGAACAAATGGCGCAAGTTAATATGCAACATAAGACTGCTGTGATTGAGACAGATGAGTCCGGCAGTATGAAGGAGCTCATTGAGTACCTGGCCCAGGCCCAGCGAAGCATGCAGCAGAGCATGGAGCAGCAGCGCCTGCAGCACCAGCAGCGCATGCAGCAGGCCCAGCAGCAATTCCTGCAGCAGCAGCAGGAGAATAACCGGTTATTTGTTGAGCAGATGACAGCACCAAAAAAGGATTTCGGTGCCGCGTCCCGAAGTAATGTTGTGAAGGCACCGGCGTTGTCCGCTATAAAGAAGGCGGTAAGACGGTCCTTGAGAAAAATGACACCTCGTGATGATGTGGAGGTATATCTTACTAGGTTTGAGAGACTGGCAGAGAAGGAGAATCTGCCACTATCTGAATGGGCCATGGCGGTCGTACCCTATCTGACTGGGGAACCCCAAAAAGTCTGGGCTGACCTGAGCAAGCAGGACAGCGAAGACTATGCCAAGTTGAAAGCGGCGATTCTTACCCGGCTGGGTGTTACGGTGACAGCCCGTGCCAGGGGAGTTCATGACTGGAGATGCAGTTGGGAGTCTGCAGTAAGCAAACCTGATTATGGAGTTGAAAAGGTGATAGTGAACCGCTACACCCGAGCACGTCCTCCTGAGGTACAGCCGTCTGAGAGGTCGTCACTTCAGAGTTCCCGGACGCTGAACTCTCGCGGTAAGAGCGTTCCAGCTGTAGGGGACATATGGGAGGGTGATTGTGGTGGACAGTGTTGGAGATGTCGTGAAATTGCAGCCAGCTGTTCACTAGAGGGGGAGCCTATGTGCCGTGATGTTGGCAGGTCCCTCTCTCTCTGCGCAGAACCGGTGTGTGTGACCACTGCAGCCGAAGAGACTGGACCACAGGTGTCCCCGGTGGTTGTAAGTGACTGCCCAGCACAGGCCCTCTTGGACTCAGAGAGTCCAGTGACTTCCGTATGTGACAGCCTGATTGATAGGGACTTCATCCCTGATAAGCACCTGAGTGTGGTGTGCATCCATGGAGACACCAAAGTCTACCCAGAGACTGCCGTGGACTTGGTCCCTAAACTCGGGGAGGTTTCATATGAAGTGGGGGTAGTGAAGAGCCTGGTGCACCCCGTCATATTGGGTAATGACTTTCCCCGATCTAAGGATCTCTGGGGAAAAATGTTTCTGATGGACAGTGTGATGAAGCTCCTATTGAGGGTGCGCAGTCCCGAGGGGCGGAACACAATGCTAGTGGGCCGTTAAACTTATGTGATAATGATGATGATCATGATAATGATGATGACCATGATAATGATGATGATGATAATGATAATGATGATGATGATGATGATCATGATAATGATGATGACCATGATAGTGATGATGATACTGATCATAGTCATGATAATGATGTTGATACTGATGATGACCGTGATAAAGATGAAATTTCTTTGCAGGTGATGTTGGGAGACGAGGATGGTGGTTCTCGGGAACCGAGTGTCCCTGAACTGCCTGTCTCCTGTGACAATTTTGGGAGTGAGCCGGTGCGAGACCCCACTCTTAAAACGGCACAGGAAAATGTAATTGTTCTGAATGAGGTTCCCCAAGAGCCTGGCTCTGAGGAGAGGTTTCCTCATGCTGCCATGGACAATAGCCTATTGTATAGGGACACTGAAATCCAGGGAGAGGTCGTGAGTCAGCTCCTAGTACCTGAGCTATATAGAAGTATAGTGCTGGGGTTGTCACATAGTCACATACTTGAGGGACCAGATGGTGAAGTTAATGGTGTGGATGACATGTTAACTAAGGTTCCAGATCAAGATGTGAATGAAAATGAATTGTATAACTGTCATGTGTGCATCGCCACGAAGATCGTCGCGGTTGCACATTCTGACTTCTCACAGCTGAGTTGCTGTTTCTTTGTGTTTGGCAGTTAGGGAGTTAATTCTGTCTGTGCTCAGTTCTGGGACTGGGTGCAGTTTCTTCCGGCTGCAATTAATTATTTGTTGATTGGTTTCCTTTAAATCTCTGGTTGTCTGTGTTGGGAGTTGCCAGTGAAATTCTTCATGCAGACCACAGATAGGATTGTATCTGTATAGACTTAAGTTAAAGAGCTCCTTAGTTGTTTTAAGCTCACCTTGCTTAGAGTTTAATATCCCAGATCATTTATGTTCCTTCTGTGTTTGAGTGTGTATGCAAGTCTATGTTTTCTCCAGTCTGTCTTATATGTCTAATCTGTGTATTTAGCAGAGATCAGCCCATATCCCTTTGGTGGTAATCAGAATCCTTCTTAGGACTGATTACAGGGTTCAGGGACTGATAGGAGACAGGGTTAGGCTGGAGACTTTTACCTCTGAACCATTATCAGTACCTCCAAGGTGAGGGATTAGTTAGGACCCCAGTTTAGGGTCAGGTTAGACCCCCGGTCCTCCTCTTTCCTGTGACAGTGTATCAAGTCCTCAAGATTAACCCTGAGTTCAATGGATATCGTGTCAGGTAAATCTATTCTATATTTACATGCTGATGTTGCTAATCTATATGTTGTATAGAGTGTTGTTCTTTTAAGAATAGTTTACTGACATCGTACACATATCATAAGACCGCGTGACATTTTCACTGGCCCATAAAATTATTCCCAGTTGCCATGGATCCAGTAGCCCAGCTGGCTCTGCAGTTGCAGGGATTATCCATGGAGCTGACGGACATTAAGTCCAAAGTTTTGTCTCCCTCGGAGCAAACCAGATTTGAACCTAAAGTAGCTCTCCCGGACAGGTTCACTGGTGGGCGAGACAAATTTTTTACCTTCAGGGAAGCATGTAAATTGTATTTTCGGCTTTGGCCTCGATCATCAGGGAGTGAAGAGCAGAGAGTGGGAATTGTTATCTCGCTCCTACAAGGGGACCCTCAATCCTGGGCCTTCTCCCTTCCTCCGGGATCCCCGGCTCTACAGTCAGTAGATCGATTTTTTACTGCCCTGGGTTTGGTATATGATGACCCAGATCGGGTCTCTCTTGCTGAGACAAAATTACGTAAGATACAGCAGGGAGATCGTCCGGCGGAGGAATTTGCTTCTGAGTTCCGTAGATGGGCCACAGATACTCAGTGGAATGACCCAGCTCTTAGGAGCCAGTTTTGTCATGGGCTTTCTGACAAATTAAAGGACGTTTTGGCTCAGTATGATTCTCCTCCATCACTGGAGGCTGCTATGGCCCTAGCTATCCGTACTGATAGACGGCTCCGGGAGAGGTGCGAGGTAACTCCGCCCCCTGTTGTTACTCCACCTACTACTAAAGTCCCTTATGTTGAGGTTCCCCTTGTCTGTTCGGAGGAGCCTATGCAGTTGGGAGGGACATCATTTCGTAGGAGGGGATTGGCGGTACGCCGCAGGACTAGAAGGTGTTTCTTCTGCGGGAAAGAGGGACATTTTGTTGGGGGATGTCCATCCCGTGCCTTGTTGAGCAAAAAGTCGCCGGAAAACTGTTAATTCCAGGTTGTGTGGTGGACGACAACCTGGGAGTATGTATTTCGTCCGCTAGTTCTTCTCAGTTCCTTGTACCAGTGGAGGTGGTGGTTGGTACGAGAGTGGAGAGATTTTCTGTTCTTCTTGATAGTGGGTCCGGGGCTAATCTGGTTGACGCTCAGTTTGCTCAGGCTCAAGGTATGCATCTGAGTGTATTGGTCAAACCGATCCCTATATTCTCCATTGACGCCAGGCCTCTCGGCCAAGGTAGCTTTGTTCATGAGGTTCATAACATTGACCTTCGGGTAGGGGCAATACATAGGGAACTATTATCTTGTTATGTGTTGGAGGGTCTACCTACTCCTATTGTGTTGGGACTTCCTTGGTTGGTTAAACATAACCCTGTGATTAATTGGCAGTCCAGAGATATAAGCCAATGGGGGGAGTTTTGCAAAAGTAACTGCATGAACACAGTCATCAGTGCGGTCGTGCCTAGTACTTTGCCTCCTTTTTTGGAGGACTTTGGGGATGTGTTCTCTGAGGAGGGGTGTCAGGAGTTGCCTCCTCATCGCGTGTATGACTGCTCTATTAATTTACTTCCTGATGCTAAGTTACCTAAAGCTAGGTTATATAACCTTTCTGGTCCTGAGAGGCAGGCTATGAAAGATTATATTTCGGAAAGTCTGGCCAAAGGGCATATTAGACCTTCATCTTCCCCAGTGGCCGCGGGGTTCTTCTTTGTGAAGAAAAAAGATGGAGGCCTACGCCCTTGCTTGGATTTCCGCGAACTTAATCGGATTACTGTTCGAGATCCGTATCCACTCCCTCTGATTCCTGATCTCTTCAATCAAATTGTTGGCGCCAAATGGTTCTCTAAATTGGATCTCAGGGGGGCGTATAATCTGATTAGGATAAAAGAGGGGGATGAGTGGAAAACGGCGTTTAACACGCCGGAGGGACATTATGAGAACCTTGTCATGCCTTTTGGTCTGACTACTGCACCAGCAGTATTCCAACATTTTGTTAATGACATTTTTCGTCATCTGGTGGGGCTGTTTGTGGTCGTATATTTGGATGACATTTTAATTTACTCACCAGATCTTGTGTCTCACCAGGAGCATGTGAGACAGGTGTTGCAGATCTTGCGAGACAATAAACTATACGCCAAACTGGAAAAGTTTGTATTCGCCGTACAGGAACTTCAGTTTTTGGGTTTCTTGGTGTCAGCCTCCGGTTTCCGTATGGACCCTGAAAAGGTGAGAGCAGTGCTTGAATGGGATCAGCCAGAGGATCTTAAGGCTCTGCAGCGTTTTCTGGGGTTTGCTAACTACTACCGGAAATTTATTTGTAATTTCTCATCTGTTGTCAAACCTCTCACTGACATGACAAGAAAAGGGACGGATTTTTCTAAATGGTCGGACAAAGCTTGCCAAGCTTTTTCCTCTTTGAAAAAATGTTTTGCTTCGGCACCCGTTCTCATCCAACCAGATGCATCACAGCCGTTCGTTGTGGAGGTGGACGCGTCTGACGTAGGGGTGGGTGCAATATTGTCCCAGGGTCCGTCCCCTGGTAAATGGCATCCGTGCGCTTTCTTTTCTAAAAAATTGTCGTCCGCCGAAAGGAATTATGATATCGGCAATAGGGAACTTTTGGCCATTAAGTTGGCTTTTGAAGAATGGCGTCACTTTTTGGAGGGGGCAGTCCACCCGGTCACCGTCATTACTGATCACAAGAACCTGCTGTATTTGGAATCTGCTAAGCGTCTGAATTCCAGACAAGCTCGATGGTCGTTGTTTTTTACCAGGTTTAATTTTGTTGTCACTTATCGCCCTGGATCTAAGAATGTTAAGGCGGATGCCTTGTCTCGCAGTTTCCCAGGGGCCGGGAAAATGGATGACCCGATTCCTATCCTTCAGGAGGGGGTGGTAGTGTCGGCTGTATGTTCTGAGCTTGAGGAGGAGGTGTTAGAGGCTCAGGGGGACGCCCCTGCAGGACCTCCAGGGAGACTGTTTGTCCCAAATCAGTTGAGACAAAAGGTTATTGAGGCACATCATAATTCTGCTTTAGCAGGACATCCAGGGAGTAAGGCTACTTTAGATCTCCTTTCTCGCCGGTTTTGGTGGCCTAACATTAATAAAGATGTTTTAATTTTTGTCGCGTCCTGTGGGGTTTGTGCTCGCTCTAAGACCCCTCATACCCGTCCGTCTGGGACCCTCTTACCCTTGAAACTTCCGGAGCGTCCATGGACTCATTTGTCTATGGACTTCATCACGGACCTTCCTCAGTCGTCAGGGAAGACTGTCATACTGGTGGTTGTTGACAGGTTCAGTAAGATGGCACATTTCATTGCTCTTCCTGCCCTCCCTAATGCTAAAACTCTGGCGCAGGTGTTCATTGGGGAGATTGTGAGACTTCATGGGTTGCCTTCTGATGTGGTGTCAGATAGGGGGTCTCAGTTTGTGTCCAAGTTTTGGAGGGCATTTTGTTTACGTCGGGGGATGCAATTGTCATTTTCCTCGGCTTTTCATCCGCAGACCAATGGTCAGACAGAGCGTCTGAATCAAAGCCTAGAGACTTATCTTCGGTGTTTTGTCTCAGAGAACCAGGAGGACTGGTCTTCTTTCTTGCCTCTGGCAGAGTTCGCTCTTAACAACAGGCGGAGCGAGTCCACTGGTAAGTCCCCGTTTTTTGGGGCATATGGTTTTCATCCCCAGTTTTGTACATTCAATGGGGGGGGCCCTTCTGGGGTTCCTGAGGAGGAGCGTTTCTCGTCGTCACTTGCTTCAGTGTGGAGAGGTGTATTGAATAATCTGAGTGCTATGGGGAACCGTTATAAACGTATGGCTGATAGGAGGAGAGTTTCTGGTCCAGATCTTAATGTGAACGATCTGGTATGGTTGTCTACCAGGAATATAAAACTTAAAGTTCCCTCCTGGAAGCTGGGCCCCAGATTCATCGGGCCGTACAGGATCAGTTCCATAATTAATCCTGTGGCATTTCGTCTGGACCTCCCTCCTACGTTTAAAATTCATAATGTGTTCCACAAGTCATTACTTAAGAGGTACGTGGCACCAGTCATACCATCACCTCTACCTCCTCCTCCAGTGGTGGTCAATGGTAACTTGGAGTTTCAAGTGTCAAAGATCATTGACTCACGTCTGAATCGCCGGTCCCTTCAGTACTTGGTGCATTGGAAGGGGTATGGTCCAGAGGAGAGGACGTGGGTTCCTGCGTCTGACATTAACGCAGATCGTTTGGTGCGGACCTTCCACAGAACTCACCCGGGCAAACCTGGCCCTGAGGGTCCGGAGGCCCCTCGTAGAAGGGGGGTACTGTCATGTGTGCATCGCCACGAAGATCGTCGCGGTTGCACATTCTGACTTCTCACAGCTGAGTTGCTGTTTCTTTGTGTTTGGCAGTTAGGGAGTTAATTCTGTCTGTGCTCAGTTCTGGGACTGGGTGCAGTTTCTTCCGGCTGCAATTAATTATTTGTTGATTGGTTTCCTTTAAATCTCTGGTTGTCTGTGTTGGGAGTTGCCAGTGAAATTCTTCATGCAGACCACAGATAGGATTGTATCTGTATAGACTTAAGTTAAAGAGCTCCTTAGTTGTTTTAAGCTCACCTTGCTTAGAGTTTAATATCCCAGATCATTTATGTTCCTTCTGTGTTTGAGTGTGTATGCAAGTCTGTGTTTTCTCCAGTCTGTCTTATATGTCTAATCTGTGTATTTAGCAGAGATCAGCCCATATCCCTTTGGTGGTAATAGAATCCTTCTTAGGACTGATTACAGGGTTCAGGGACTGATAGGAGACAGGGTTAGGCTGGAGACTTGGACCTCTGAACCATTATCAGTACCTCCAAGGTGAGGGATTAGTTAGGACCCCAGTTTAGGGTCAGGTTAGACCCCCGGTCCTCCTCTTTCCTGTGACAGTGTATCAAGTCCTCAAGATTAACCCTGAGTTCAACGGATATCGTGTCAGGTAAATCTATTCTATATTTACATGCTGATGTTGCTAATCTATATGTTGTATAGAGTGTTGTTCTTTTAAGAATAGTTTACTGACATCGTACACATATCATAAGACCGCGTGACAATAACCCTGACAGTGAGCAGGATGTGAATGAAAATGAATTGTATAACCCTGACAGTGAGCAGGATATGAATGAAAATGAATTGTATAACCCTGACAGTGAGCAGGATGTGAATGATAATGAAGTGTATAGCCCTGACAGTGAGCCAGATGTGGCTGAGAAAAAGGGGTCAGATAGTGATAGTGAATCATCTGATGACAATAAAGCAACCAGTGCAAATGAGGAAGGCATGGTAGCAGAGGAGGTTGAGAGTCCTGAGAAGAAAGCTGATGCTGACCTTACAGCCAGACAGAAGATGGCATCTGAAGATGTTTTACAGTTGGCCGGTTCCCTGGCGAAGACTAAGGTGAAAGGAGGAGAGCTGAGCTTTAAAGGCAGGACTCTGAACCTGAACACAGCACAAGTGGATGCTGTTGAAGATGAGAAGTTGTCGGTGTATGGTATGAGCTGCATCATGCCCAGGACTCTGAAGGTAATGCTGCAGAGGTGGAAAAAGCCATGGAAGTGGTGGTCACCAAGCCAGATGCCTCATCAGAAGCTGAGGTTTCAAGTGAAGCTGTGAGGAACAAGACTGAAGATATGGGGACTGACTCTGTCCAGGAATCTGTTTCTGCCGAAGACAGCGGAGTGGACGGGTTACGGTCCGGATCAGTAGCTGGCATTGGTGAGCTCAAGCGCACTTTCATGGAGTTACATCAGAGCCACGTCCCAACAAATGGGAAAAGCGATGTGTCACTCCGTTGCCGCTGCAGACACACGGGAGCCCAGATGGGATGCAGAACATGGTGGAAGAGAAGAATCCGGCGGGTTCTGAGTGTACAGATGCAGCTGTCAAGGAGAATTTGAGAGCTGGAATGGATGGAGATATTGGAGACCATAGTGATGTGAATGAAGAAGTAGAATGTAAGACTGACGGTGGGGCTTCTGAGCATGTCCTACCAGAAGAGCCTGAAGAAGGGGCTGAGGACATGAAGGACGTCCAACGGGTACAAGATGAATTGATTGCTTCTCGAAGAAAACTCCAAACTGTGATGAAGGAGCGTGATGAGAGCCATAAGCATCTTCTGGAGAAGCTCAATGAAGTAAAGAGGGTTCAAGGGGAACTGGAGAAAAGTGAAAAACCCCCTATACCTTCTGTGATAGTTGGTGACACATGGTCAGTGCACCAGGAACAGGAGGTACGTGAGTTTCTGAGGAAGAGTCAGCAGAAATGTTCTGAGGTGCCGGGTCGTACTTCTCTGGCAAGGCTCTATATCGAAACTGAGCCCGGCCCTAAGGTCAAGATGAAACCGTGCAGGATACCCGAGGCCCGCAGAGAGAATAGGCCTGGGAGGGTACAGGGTAGTACGGATGCTTCAGATGAAGAGAAAGCTGATGTTGGCTATGACTCAGGTGAAGATACAAATGACAGTGGTGAAGATGAAGCTGATGAGGGCCATGACTGGTCCAGAGTTCTCTGTTGGATTGTTGACCAGCCCTCCGGTCTGGATGACCAGCCCTCCGGTCTGGAGAAGAGGGGGGGGATATGTGAGACAGTGAGAGTATGTGTATTGAATGGGGTGTATATTTCACCTAGCTACTTTACTGACTGGTATAAGGGAGGTGTGTGGCTTTGTAGACCTAGTGGTAGAGAAAGGTCACTACACCTTACATTCATTACACACTTGCAACTCAGGCCTGAAACTACTCAGGTCTTAATTAGGAGACCAGAAGTAGGTGTCTGCAAACACGGTCTGGGAGCTCATTCAGTCTGGACAGGGGTCCAGGCACAGAAGGTGTCTCCAGGAGTGTGAGCTATCTCAGTCTGGGTGCAGGAAGTACCCCGGCCACAGGAGTAGTCTCAGTGCGAATCCGTGTGAATAGCGGCTGAATAGGAGTGGATCTCTCTCAAGTCTGGACATGGAAGGTGCCTTCAGATACAAGGAGGAGTATCTGTGAAACTCCATACTGGTAACATATATCATATGTGTTGTTTGGGTCAGGCTGGTAGAGCCGGGACCCGGATAGACAGGGCAATCTATCTATGTGTAATTAGTGGCTAGACAAGCCTAGGTTTTCTGTTTATGCTTTACTTTTTTCTGTTTGCTGTGGACTTTAATAAAGCTGGTTGCGGCCAGTTTTACACCAGAACTGCTGTCTGAATGAACTGTTTTCGGGCCATTCTGTCTACCCAGACAGCGATCCTAGAGCTATAACCCCTGGAAATGTTACAAAGGATAGTATGCTTTGCTGAAGTAAAGATATACACTTCTCAAAAAAATAAAGGGAACACTCAAATAACACATTCAAGATCTAAATGAATTAAATATTCTCATTGAATACTTTGTTCTGTACAAAGTTGAATGTGCTGTCAACATAATCACACAAAAATCATCAATGGAAATCAAATTTTTGAACCAATGGAGGCCTGGATTTGGAGAGACCCCCAAAATGAAAGTGGAAATAAGTCAAAATGAAGATCAAAACAAGACAAAATTAAAGTGGAAACAAGTCAAAATGATGCTCATTATTGTGTGTGGCCTCCACGTTCCTGTATGACCTCCCTACAATGCCTGGGCATGCTCCTGATGAGGTTGCGGATGTTCTCCTGAGGGATCTCCTCCCAGACCTGGACTAAAGCATCCGTCAACTCCTGGACAGTCTGTGGTGCAATGTGACTGTGGATGGAGCGAGACATGCTGTCTCAGATGTGCTCAATCGGATTCAAGTCTGGGGAACGGGCAGGCCAGTCCATAGCTTCAATGCCTTCATCTTACAGAAACTGCTGACACACTCCAGCAACATGAGGTCTGGCATTGTCCTGCATTAGGAGGAACCGAGGGCCAACCGCACCAGCATATGGTCTCACAAGGGGTCTGAGGATCTCATCTCAGTACCTAATGGCAGTCAGGCTACCTCTGATGAGCACATGGAGAGCTGTGTGGCCCTCCAAAGAAATGCCACCCCACACCATTACTGACCCACTGCCAAACCGGTCATGAGTAAGGATGTTGCAGGCAGCAGATCGCTCTCCACGGCATCTTCAGACTCTGTCAAATCAGTCACATGTTCTGAGTGTGAACCTGCTGCCTGCAACATCCTTCAGCATGACCGGTTTGGCAGTGGGTCAGTCATGGTGTGGGGTGGCATTTCTTTGGAAGACCTGAATGGGTGTGACTAGGAGCCTCACCTAATATGACCATGGATACAAAGAGGCTAACGGCACCCAGATCCGAGGAGAGATAAGGGAAGTGGTTTAGTTGCTACTGCAGGACTGACCTTGGGTAGATGGCAGCTGACCCTTGGGAATGTCCAACAGATGCAGGCAAGCAGAGAAGATGACAGGAAACGCAGGTGCAGATTGGACAGGCTGACAGAGAGATGAGAACTGGCTTGTGCAGTTGTACCGGCTTACGTTAAAAGTGAGCTTTGGCGGGTGCACCTGGTTCGGCTGCCACTGAGGTGAGCACTGGCGGGTGCAGCAGGCTCAGATACAAGTACTGGGTCCTGAGAAGAAGAGTGTTAGGAACAAACTCACAGCATTGCACAGCACCTCCATATTGGAAGAAGTGCTTTAAATAGTAAGTGTCCTCCAGCTATTGACTGGGGACACTTTAGAGGAACGCACATGGCCCCTGTAAGAAAGAGGAAGTGTGCGCACCCTAAGCACAGTGCCCGGGCACCCCGGACAGCAGCAGACCCAGAAGCAGAACTGGGCCATGTGGGTGAGTATGCTGGTGTCTGCAGGGAGAGACTTCAGGCAGAGATGCGGGTGCTAAAGTGACCCCCTTTACACCTCTTTTTCAGGCCCAACAGAAATTTCTCCAGGAGGAGAGGTGCATGAATGTTCTCCCTGGGCTTCCAGGACCTCTCCCCAGGACCAAACTCTTATTTTGGGCACAAGCAGAGACAAAATTTGCAATATCTTTGCGCAGGGTCGGTCACCAATAGTGTTGAGAGATAAGGAGACTGGTCTTCTTCTGTCCAGCATGGCCCGCCACCTTAGATGAATGTCCCCAGAGAAAAACGCGCTTCCTTTCAGGTTCAGCTATGTAAGTCTTACAGAGGGTAGACAAGATAAGTCCAGTGGAGCGACTGTGATTATTTTGGAAGGCACAATGATATGTTTAAGCTCCTCCTCCTGGTCGAAGGCCTGGGAGGACATGGAAAGCGCGTCCGCCTTAACGTCTTTATCAGCTAGCTGAAAATGGAGAGTGAAGTTAACGAAGAACAAAGACCACCTGGCTTGACAAGGGTTAAGTTGCTGAGCTGACTGCAGATAAGCCAGATTCTTGTGGTCAGTGAATATTATCACAGGGTGTAATGCTCCTTCCAGCAAGTATTGCCACTCTGACAGGGCCAGCTTGATCACGAGCAGTTCTCTACTGCCAATAGAGTAATTAGATTCTGGTGCCGACAAGAGCTTAGAGAAAAAGCCGCAGGACACTAATGCGACCGGATGGAGACTTCTGAGTAAGGACGTCTCCGGCCCCTGTGGAAGATACATCCACTTCCGGGAAGAATTACTTGTTATGGTTTGTGCGACGCAGCACAGGAGCTGAGGAGAATGCTGGCTTGAGGGATACAAATGCATCTTCTGCTTCTGGAGTCCATTCCTTAGGATTGGATCCTTTGTTGGTCAGGGCAGAAATAGGAGCAGTTTGGGAAGAAAAATGCTAAATAAATTGGGGATAATTTTTTACAAACACGAGAAACCGCTGGATAGCCTTAAGACCGTCTGGATGGGGCCACTTCATGACAGCGGATACCTTCTCAGGATCCATCTTCAGACCTGTCTCAGAAATTATGTATCCAAGAAACTGAAGGGAGGACTGTTCAAAGACGCACTTTTCATATTTGGTGTAGGGTCGCTTAGTTCTTAACCTTAGCAGAACCTTGCCGAACGTCCCTCCTGTGTATTGGCAGATCAAGAGAGAATACCAAGATGTCGTCCAGTTATACTACCACACACGTATATAGCATATAAGAGGTCCCGGAAGATGTCGTTCACCAGTTCTTGGAAGACTGCAGGGGCATTAGAGTCCAAATGGCATAACACGATACTCGTAATGGCCATCGCGGGTGTTGAAAGCTGTCTTCCATTCGTCTCCCTGGTGAATTCGAATCAGGTTGTATGCCCATCATAGGTCAAGCTTCGTGAAGACTCTGGAACACTTCAGGCGAACAAACATCTCAGAGATGAGAGGTAGGGGGTACTTATTTTTTACCGTGATTTGGTTAAGCTCCCTATAGTCAATGCAGGGTCGCAGAGAGCCGTCTTTCTTCACAAAGAAAAACCCAGCTCTGGCCGGAGAGGAGGATTTCGGGATAAATCCCCTAGCAAGGTTCTCTATATACTTGGACATAGCACGAGTCTTGGTCTGGGACAGGGGATAGACAGGGGATAGATACATCATCGTGGATGTGAGGCGCCAGACAGGAGGTCAATCGGGCAGTCATACGGCCTTTGAGGTGGCAAGGTCTCAGCCTTCTTGTCGACATCTGCATCTCCGAATGTAGCATCCCCACCTGGGCTCTGTGATGAACTGGATGGTTTCGGGAAAAGGATTTCCATCAAAAGAAGAAATCATCAATGGATTCGGAAGACCACAGCCTGTTGAGCAAAATTGCACGCGGAGCTGGAGTCCAGGTGGGCCAATTCAATAAAAGCATGTTTTGCACAAAAACAAAAAGAAAAAAAAATAGCATGAACTGCACCTCCAAAAATCATACGTTGATTTAAAGCCGCTAGGCAAAAATTATATAACTGAACATGAGGTTCTTAGTTTAACATTCTGATCAGGCTGTATGAAGCCCACTACCACGTCACGGCAAACCTTGTAGTGGGTCCTACCGCCCTAACGGAGCGGAGCCGCACAGCGACCACCGCCACAGCGGCAATGCACCAGTAGGACAAATGGCCCTTTGCCCCACAGCACCAATGCTGCAAGATTGAGTCCCCATGACTCCAGACCGTGCCGCCCCACCAGCACAAGGCCACAGCAACAATGGCCGCCACACAACACCCACACTAAAATGAAAGGAGCACTGAAATCACCTACCTCCAGCTCTTCAGTGAGAGCCAAAATGGGCTAGACCCCTTACTTTGCAGTCTTCTGCTAATTAAAATCACCTGTGCCAAATGGGAGGAGTGCTGGTCCAAGAAAGAGACAAGAACATGCTTTGCACAAAAAGAAAAAAAAAAAAAAGCATGAACCGCACCTCCAAAAATCATACGTTGATCTTATGCCGCTAGGCAAAAATTATATAACTGAACATGACATTCCTAGTTTAACATTCTAATCCGACTGTATGAAGCCCACTGCCACGTCACGGCAAACCTCATAGTGGGTCCTACCGCCCTAACGGAGAGGAGCCGCGCGGCGACCATCTCCACAGCGGCAATGCACCAGTAGGGCAGATGGCCTGTTTCCCCACAGCACCAATGCTGCAAGACTGAGTCCACATGACTCCAGACCGTGCCGCCCTACCAGCATAAAGTCACAGCAACAATGGCCGCCACACAACACCCACACTAAAATGAAAGGCGCACTGAAACTCACCTACCTCCAGCTCTTCAGTAAGAGCCAAAATGGGCTATACCCCTTACTTTGCAGTCTCCTGCAAAGTTAGGGCAGTAGGACCCACTACGGGGTTCGCCGTGATGAGGCAGTGGGCTTTGCACAGTCTGATCAGAATGTTAATCTAAGAACCTCATATTCAGTTACATAATTTTTGCCTAGCGGCTTAAGATCAACGTATGATTTTTGGATGTGCGGTTCATGCTCTTTTTTTTTTTCTTTTTGTTCAATTCAGCAAAAGATCCTTTGCCGCAGGAGACAGTTACAGTCAGGGTCAACGATGGAGAGGTAGAAGTCTTGCCCAGAGTAGCTACTCCTACCGACCCTAGGCACTGGTGTTTTTCCGGTCTCTTGGGGCAGGAACGAATAAAGTCTTTGGAGCTGCCGCAGTAGAAGCATGCTCCTTTGGCCTGACGAACCTCTTGGCAACGCTTGGATAGCTTCATCTGGTCAATCTGCATGGTTTCAATTAAAGAAGCAGGAACTTGCTTACTGATCAGTCATTGAAAGGTGGGAGCCAAGCGTACCGATCTCACGGTTCACCTCTTTGGTCCGTTCCTGGAACTTAATGTCCATTCAGTTTGCCAGAGACACCAGGTCATCCAGAGAAGTCGGTATCTCCCGACCAGCCAATTCGTCCTTGATTTGCCTGGAAAGGCCTTCCCAGAAGGTTGCCACCAGAGACTCATTGTTCCAAGCAAGTTTGGAAGACAACGTATGAAAACGGATCGCATACTGGCCCACGGAGAGGTTACCTTGGCGTAATCGGAGCAGAGAAGTAGCTGCAGAAGAAACACAGCCAGGCTGTCACGGGGCAGTTATAGAAATACAGGGGACGAGGAACCTGGGCCCCTGAACTGCCCCCAAGGCTAAGGGAGGGCCCTTTCTTTCCTTAACTTGGGGGTACACTTGAAGGTAGTGAGGCCCAAGTCACAGACCTGTCCCTATCTCCTGTTTAGCCCTGAGCTAAACCCCCAACCCCCTCCTCAGGAGGTGAGACAGGGAATAAAGAGAACTACACCAAAATAACCAAAGTAAGGAAAGACAGACACCTAGGGGTAAATAAACAAAACAACAAAACTTAGCTTTCTCTGCTACAATGCACCGCACAGCCGAGTAAGGCACCAGATCAGGGAAACAGCAGAAATACCACTGCGCTCAGGAAGCTCCTGACTCCAGCTTGGTTGGTCTCCAAAAGGCAGAAATATCACCAATAGAGATGAGCGACTTTGCCTTTTTTAGGGTCGAGTCGGGTTTCGTGAAACCTGACTTTTTCAAAAGTCAGTCGAACGAAATCGGCCGACTAACGGAAATGGTCAGGTCGGAGTCGAAAATCCGACCCAATGCAAGTCAATGGGGAATAAAAGTCGGCAGGGAGTGGAGGACAGTAAACACACCTACAGTGCCCATTTCAATGCCAACGACATCAATTCTTATTACTTAAGCTTGTCAACCTTAATTAACTTTATAATAACAGTAACGCATTGACAACTGGGGGTTATTTGGCTAAAGTTGTGGGGAGGGCAGGGCTGGCTACAGGTTTTTGTGGGCCCCTGGCCAAAGAGTCTCAGTGGGCCCCTTTAACACCTTAGTGACAGAGCCAATTTGCAGCTAAATGACCGGGCCAATTTTTACAATTCTGACCACTGTCACTTTATGAGGTTAAAACTCTGGAACGCTTTAACGGATCCTGCTGATTCTGAGAATGTTTGTTCATGACATATTGTACTTCACGTTAGTGGTAATTTTTTTTTTATATGACTTGCATTTATTTATAAAAAAACGGAAATATGGCAAAAATTTTGAAAATTTAGCAATTTTCAAACTTTACATTTTTATGCCCGTAAATCAGAGAGATATGTCACACAAATTTCTTAATAAATAACATTTCCCACATGTCTACTTTACATCAGCACAATTTTGGGAACATTTTTTTTTGTTACGAAGTTATAAGGGTTAAAAGTTGACCAGCGATTTCTCATTTTTACAACACCATTTTTTTTTTAGGGACCACATCACATTTGAAGTCACTTTAAAGGGGTCTATATGATAGAAAATACCCAAAAGTGACACCATTCTGAAAACTGCACCCTTCAAGGTGCTCAAAACCACATTCAAGAAGTTTTTTTTAACCCTTTACGTCCTTCACAGGAACTGAAGCAATGTGGAAGGAAAAAATTAACATTTAACTTTTTTTGAAAAAATTTACTTCAGAACCAATTTTTTTTATTTTCACAAGTGTTAAAAGAAAAATTGAACCACAAAATTTGTTGTGCAATTTCTCCTGAATACGCCGATACTCCATATGTAGCGGTAAACCACTTTTTGGGCGAACGGCAGAGGTCGCAAGGGAAGGAGCGCCGTTTGACTTTTTCAACGCAGAGTTGGCTGGACGCCATGTTGCATTTGGAGACCCCCTGATGTACCTAAACAGTGGAAACCCCCAACAAGTGATGCCATTTTGGAAACTAGACCCCTTAAGGAACTTATCTAGATGTGCTGTGAGCACTTTAACCTCCAAGTGTTTCACAGAAGTTTATAACGTAGAGCCGTGAAAATAAAAAATCATTTTTTTCCTCAAAAATGATTTTTTAGCATGCTATTTCTTTATTTTCCCAAGGGTAACAGGAGAAATTGGACCCCAAAGGTTGTTGTGCAATTTTTCCTGAGAACGCCGATACCCCATATGTTGGGGTAAACCACTATTTGGGTGCATGGCAGGGCTCAGAAGGGAGGGAGCGCCATTTGACTTTTTGAACGCCACGTCGTGTTTGGAAACCCCCTGATGTGCCTAAATAGTGGAAACCCCTCAATTCTAGATCCAACCCTAACCCCAACACACCCCTAATCCTAACCCTAATCCTAACCCTAATTCCAACCCTAATTGTATCCCTAACCCTAATTGTATACCTAACCCTAATTGTAACCGTAACCCTAATCCTAACCCTAATTGTAACCTTAACCCTAATCCTAACCCTAACCCTAATGGAAAAATGCAAATAAATACAATTTCTTTATTTTATTATATGTCCCTAACTAAGGTGGTGATAAAGGGGGGGTTTATTTACTATTTTTTTTATTTTGCTCACTGTGATAGCGTTTATCACAGTGATCAAAATGTACATTCACAGAATGAATGAATCTGCCGGTAAGCAGATTCGGCGGGCGCACTACACATGCGCCCACCATTTTCTTTTACAGGAAGAATACGCTGGGAGCTGCGGGAGGACAGTGGGGACACTCGGAGGTACGGGGGCACATCGGGGGACCCGGGGACCCTATTTCTCTCCCCTCTGATGTGCGATCACATCAGAGGGGAGAGAAATTACATGCAGGATCGCAGCTTTTTTCTTTTATATCGCCGTTATATGGTTAATAACGGCGATCACAAAAGCGGGGGACTGCGGGGAACCTGAATTATGTTTTTGGGTCTCGGCTACCCTTGGTAGCCGAGACCCCCGAGAAAATCCGACTCGGCAGGCACACTGCGCAGGCGCCCGCCATTTTCTTTGCCAGGACAAGACGCTGGGAGCTCGGGGAGACATGGGAGGACTGGGGCCACCCGGAGGCACAGGGGACTGATCGGAGGTCCCGGGGACCCCATTTCTCTCCCCTCTGATGTGCGATCACATCAGAGGAGAGAGAAATTAAATGGAGAATTGCGGCTTTTTTTTGCGATCGCCGTTATAGGGTTAATAACGGCGATCGCAAAAGCGGGGTCGGTAAAAACCGACCCGAATCATGTTCTCTGGGGTCTCGGCCCCAGAGAAAATCCAACTCTGGGGGGTGCTATATACTTTTTTTAATTAGCGGCGCTGTGGTTTAAGTACCCTTAACTACTGCCGTTAAAAGGCGTATCGGTGATCGTTAAGGGGTTAACACATACCACAATTCATGATGCTCCGATACGGCAGGGAAATATAGGTATAGTACAATGCCAAATACTTCACTTCATAAATTACATGAGTGATATCTATTTTAAATTCTACAATAGCTCAAAAAAACGGAGAGTATAGTCCTCTATACAGTATTATGGGCACCACATAGTGCGCCATACAGAATAATGAGCCCCATATATTGCTCTATACAGAATAATGAGCCCCATATATTGCTCCATACAGAATGGGCTCCACATAATGCTCCATATAGAATAGGCCCCATATGTGCTCCATATGATGCTCCATATAAAGGGCCCTATATGATGCCCCATAAATAATGAACCCCATATGATGCTTTAGTATATGATGGGCCCCATATATGATGCTCCAGTGTGTGATGAGCCCTATATAATGCTCCAAATATAATGGTCCCCATATATAATGCTCCATATATAATAGTCTCCATGTGATGCTCCATATATAATGTGCCCCATATGATGCACCATATATAATGGGCCCCATATGATGCTCCAGTATATGATGTCCCCATGGATGATGCTCCAGTGTATAATGGGCCCTATCTATGATGCTCAAGTGTATGATGGGCCCCATATATAATTCTCCAGTGTATTATGCTCCCCATATATTGCTCCAACCATTAAAAAAATGAAATACCTCTTCTCGCTGGGCACTGCTCTACTCTGGCTCCTCAGCGTCGCCATCTTCCTGCTCTCTGCACTGTGACTGTTCAGGCAGAGGGCGCACAGACATTACATCGCGCTCTCTGACCTTAATGTCACGGTCAGGAAACGCGAAAGACGTCACAGCGGTGGAGCAGGGAGAGGTAAGTATTGCAAGTGCTGGGGCCCTTAGCAAGCAGGGGGGGCACACTCGTGGGCACCGGTGTCTCTGACGGCGAGTGGACCCCCTCACCTGCTCAGGGCCCCGGCACTTGCCCAGGTGTGCCACGTGCTGAACCCGGCCCTGGGGGAGACAGCCCAGTTAGGGAGGTGGAAAAAGTGGCATATGTTGAGGTGTAGGCTGGACGTTCAGCAGCTGCAAATGGAGGAATTGGAGAAGTCAGAGTAAGAGGAGGACAAAGCGAGCCATTTTGCTGGCAACCTATGTGTCATCACGGGAAGGTGGTACAAAATCCTTTGAAACTCAGGCATGGTTCATTTTTATGAAGGTGAGATCACCTACATTTTGGGTTGACAGCCGGGTCCTTCTTTCTGTCAGGATTGATCCAGCAGCACTGAAGACTCTTTCTGATAGCACACTACCAGCAGGGCAAGCGAGCTCCTGTAAGGCATATTGTGCCAATTCAGGCCAGGTGTTCATTTTACAGGCCCAGTAGTCAAAGGGGTGTGAACTGTGAGGGAGAACATCGATAGGGGAGGAGAGGTAATTTTGAACCATAGTTGACAACTGTTATCTCCTGTCTGTTGCAATCGATTCAGTATTATCAGTCGTGTGAGCGTTACTCGAGAAATCAGACCACAACATGGTCATGAAACCCCTGTCTCCAACGCCACTTCGGCTGTGTGCACCATGAACACCTCTTCCATTTGGCCCAGTACGGCTCGTGGTAGAACCTGCACCACTGCTGTGTGCTGGGAATGCCTCTAACAAACGGTTTACCAGAGTTGCATGTTTGTTCGCCAATATTAGCTCAAGGTTCTCTTGTGGCATGATGTTCTGTAATTTGCCTTTATAGCATGGATCGAGGATGCTGACCAACCAGTAGTCGTCATCCTTCACAATTTTGGCAATGCGGGGGTCCCTTTTTAGAATCCGCAAGACATAATCACACACACATGTGGGCCAATGTTCCAGGTGTCAATGATGCCCTGCCAGTGGTGGGTGGAGGAGCACTTTCTGCCAAATCCACATCCCTCCATTCACGCACAAACCCTGTACTTGACCTTGGCAAGCCAACATTTTCTTTTGCCCCCTGAGAAGCATCATCCTCGCCAAAATAATCATCCCACTCATCCTCCTCCTCTTCCTCTTCTTCCTCCACGTCGTCCAGGACAGTTCCCTGAGCAGGAAATGCCTGAATGTCATGGAGGCTTCCCTCCTCCTTCTCCTCCTCCTCCGCTGCAGACGCCTGATCCTTAATGTGCGTCAAAGTTTGCATGAGTGGACGCATAAGTGGGATGCTCATGCTTATGATGGCATCGTCTGCGCTTACCAGCAGTGTGCATTCCTCAAAACACTGAAGGACTATACAGAGGTCTTTCAGCTTTGGCCACTGCACACCCGACAACTCTATGTCTGCCCTCAAACTGCCTGCCCGTGGATCCTCCCACAAATGCATTACAGCCTGCCTCTGTTCGCACAGCCTCTCAACCATGTGCATGGTGGAGTTCCACCTTGTTGCAATGTCTATAATTAGGCGGTGCTTGGTGAGGTGGAGTGATTGCTGCAGCCTCTGCATAAGACTGGAGTCTACGGCCGAGCGACGGATGTGCGAGCATAGTCTTCGCACATTATGGAGCAGGGCTAGTAACTCCGGATAATTATTTATGAAGCACTGCACCACCAGGTTCAAGGTGTGAGCCAGGCAAGGTATGTGTCTGAATTTTACCAGGGCTATGGCCGCCACAAAATTACGGCCGTTATCACTGACTACCTTGTCTGGCTCAATATGCAGACTGCCCAGCCATGACTCAGTTTCTCGCTGCAAGTAGTCGGCTAGTACCTCCGTGGTGTGTCTGTTGTCGCCCAAAGACATCATCTTTAAAACAGCCTGCTGACGCTTACCACTAGCAGATCGATAGTGGGACACCTCGTGTGCAACACTGGCAGCTGCTGTTATGTTTCGGTAGCTGAGGAGAAATAGCAAAAATAGCCGCAGTAGCAATACACCAGAGAGGCTGGAAACTACTGGGTTGCAGAACCCTAAACTAACCGCAACACTAGAAGTAGCCGTGGAGCGTACCTACAGTGATCCTAGACGCCTCGTCACAGCCGGAGAGATAGCTACACCTAAAGACAGAAAGATGAAAGCTAACTGCCCCGTAGCAGAACCCCCAAAGAAATAGGAAGCCCCAAACATGTAATGGCAGTTAGACAAGAAGAAAATACGAACACAGACAGAAAATAGAATGAGCAAACGCTGGGGCCCAATTCTGTCTAGATAGAAAAGTATAGGAAAGAATTCTGACTTCAACAAAAAAATCCCTAACAAACATACCAACACTTCTGATTAAAAAAAAAAACTGAGATCACACGATCTGTACCTCCTAAATCAGATCTCTGGTGTAACACACAGCAATTCAGCAAATAACAAGTGACACAGGAACAGAGCAAAAGTGCAAACACAAACTGAGCACAAATGCAGCGCCAGGCCCCAAAAGGGGACCAGGCTGAAGTCCACAGCAAGGCAGCAAACCAGCAAGGAAAATCCAACCAGAGGAAAAAACAGCAAGTCACTTATCTGAATGAAAGCAGGAATGCAAGCTGAGCTCCAACCAAGACCTGGAAGAACAATTGATTACCGGCAAGGCTGATGGGAGTTCAGGTCACTTATATCAGACCATTCGGACCCAGCTGAAAGCCATTCAGCAATTGGTTCATTACCCTCAGCAACCACCAGAGGGAGCCCCAGCTCCGAAGTCGCCTCCAACGTGTTCACAAGAAGCTGCGGATGGAGTGCTCGTGCGACTGCGCTCTGTCGACGAGCTGTTGCTCGTTGGCTGTAGGGTCGAACGCCTACAGTCATGGCCAAAAGTTTTGAGAATGACACAAATATTAATTTTTACAAAGTCTACTGCTTTACTTTTTCTAATGCCAATTTGCATATACTCCAGAATGTTATAAAGAGTGATCAGCTTAACAGCAATTACTTGCAAAGTCAATATTTGGCTAGAAAATGAACTTTATCCCCAAAACACATTTCAACATCATTGCAGCCCTGCCTTAAAAGGACCAGTTAACCTCTTTTCAGTGATTGCTCCATTAACACAGGTGTGGGTGTTGATGCGGACATGGCTGGAGATCAATCTGTCATGATTAAGTAAGAATGACACCACTGGACACTTTAAAAGGAGGCTGGTGCTTGGCAGCATTGTTTCTCTTCTGTTAACCATGGTTATCTCTAAAGAAACACGTGCAGTCATCATTGCAATGCACAAAAATGGCCTAACAGGGAAGAGTATCGCAGCTAGAAAGATTGCACCTCAGTCAACAATCTATCGCATCATCAAGAACTTCAAGGGAGAGAGGTTCCATTGTTGCCAAAAAGGCTTCAGGGCGCCCAAGAAAGACCAGCAAGTGCCAGGACCGTCTCTTAAAAGTGTTTCAGCTGCGGGATCGGGCTACCAGCAGTGCAGAGCTTGCTCAGGAATGGCAGCAGGCAGGTGTGAGTGCATCTGCACGCACTGTGAGGCGGAGACTCTTGGAGCAAGGCCTGGTCTCAAGGAGGGCAGCAAAGAAGCCACTTCTCTCCAGAAAAAACATCATGGACAGACTGATATTCTGCAAAAGGTACAGGCAGTGGACTGCTAAGGACTGGGGTAAAGTTATTTTCTCTGATGAATCCCCTTTTCGATTGTTTGGGACATCAGGAAAACGCCTCATTCGGAAAAGACAAGGTGAGCGCTACCACCAGTCTTGTCTCATGCCAACTGTTAAGCATCCTGAAACCATTCATGTGTGGGGTTGCTTCTCAGCCAAGGGAATCGGCTCTCTCACAGTCTTGCCTAAAAACACAGCCATGAATAAAGAATGGTACCAGAATGTCCTCCAAGAGCAACTTCTCCCAACCCTCCAAGAGCAGTTTGGCGATCAACAATGCCTTTTCCTGTTGTGAATGGGTTTGAGATGAGTTCTGAGCAGAGGCTCCCTCTGGTGGTTACAAGCGGTGCTAGTGAAGATTGTGAGGACTGGGAATCAGGTGTTACTGACTGGTCTTATATAAGGGAGTCATTTTCCCATCAGGGTTGCCGGTGATCAATTGTTCTGGTCTGAATCCTTCATTCCAGTTTCCCTTGTAGCCTGCTGTGTCGTGTCTGCATCTCCTGCTTACAGATAAGACTTTTGCTTCTTTTGTGTTTGTGCTATATTTTTGCATTTTGTCCTGCACTTCTTTGGGGGCCTTCAGGGTCCCCTCCGGGGGCTTCTGCCCTCTCAGTTTAGTTCAGCCACTGAGTTTTGTTCTTTTGCTTTTTCCAGTTTTTTCAGTGGCTGCTGTTTTTATTTTGTTACACCAGAGAACTAATTTAGGTGGTAGAGGTCGTGTGATCTCAGGTGATTTTGAAATTAGTAGAGTTGGTGCTTTTCAGGGTTTTCTGGGATTGCAGTAAGTACCCTTCCTATCCTTTTCTATTTAGATAGTTTGGGCCCCAGCTTTTGCTCATGCTATTTTCTTTCTGTGTCAGTATTTCCTCTTGTCTAACCGCCATTACATGTTTGGGGGCTTTCTGTTATCTTTGGGGTTCTGCTCCGGGGCAGATAGCTTTCCTATTTCTATCTTTAGGTGTAGTTAGTTTCTCAGGCTGTGACGAGGCGTCTAGGACCAACGTAGGAACGCTCCACGGCTGCCTCTAGTTGTGGTGGTTAGTCAGGGTACTGCAATCTCATAGATTCCAACTGCTCTGGTGTATTGCCTTTTTTACCTGCACTCCTCAGCTACCGAAACATAACAGTATCACCGGCCCCAAAAATTGAAATTGTATGGTACTCACAGAAAGAAAATAGTATGAGCAAAAGCTGGGGCCCAAACTATCTAAATAGAAAAGGATAGGAAGGGTACTTACTGCAATCCCAGAAAACCCTGAAAAGCACCAACTCTACTAATTTCAAAATCACCTGAGATCACACGACCTCTACCACCTAAATTAGTTCTCTGGTGTAACAAAATAAAAACAGCAGCCACTGAAAAAACTGGAAAAGCAAAAGAACAAAACTCAGTGGCTGAACTAAACTGAGAGGGCAGAAGCCCCGGAGGGGACCCTGAAGGCCCCCAAAGAAGTGCAGGACAAAATGCAAAAATATAGCACAAACACAAAGAAGCAAAAGTCTTATCTGTAAGCAGGAGATGCAGACACGACACAGCAGGCTACAAGGGAAACTGGAATGAAGGATTCAGACCAGAACAATTGATCACCGGCAACCCTGATGGGAAAATGACTCCCTTATATAAGACCAGTCAGTAACACCTGATTCCCAGTCCTCACAATCTTCACTAGCACCGCTTGTAACCACCAGAGGGAGCCTCTGCTCAGAACTCATCTCAAACCCATTCACAACATTTTCCAGCATGATGGAGCACCTTGCCATAAAGCAAAGGTGATAACTAAATGGCTCAGGGAACAAAACATAGAGATTTTGGGTCCATGGCCTGGAAACTCCCCAGATCTTAATCCCATTGAGAACTTGTGGTCAATCATCAAGAGACGGGTGGACAAACAAAAACCTAAAAATTCTGACAAAATGAAAGCATTGATTGTGCAAGAATGGACTGCTATCAGTCAGGATTTGGTCCAGAAGTTGATTGAGAGCATGCCAGGGAGAATTGCAGAGGTCCTGAAGAAGAAGGGTCAACACTGCAAATATTGACTTGCTGCATTAACTCATTCTAACTGTCAATATAAGCTTTTGTTGCTCATATGTTTGCAATTATTATATTTCTGTCTGTGATAAAAACATCTGTCAAACACACATAAAAACCAGAGGGCAGCAGATCATGTAAAAATATAATATTTGTGTCATTCTCAAAACTTTTGACCATGACTGTACAGCCAACTGTTGCCTATACCGTGGGCTAGGCAGCACTGTCCCACCGCCGCTGTCCCTGTGGACCCTGCATCCACCACATTAACCCAGTGCGCAAGGATGGACACGTAACGGCCCTGGCCATGCCTACTGGCCCATGCATCTGTTGTGAGGTGCACCTTTCCACTCACTGATTGTTTGAGTGCATTTGTCCGTGATACCAGCCGGTACACGGTAGTGTGTGAGTAGCGTACAGCTCTATATGGTGTGGGAAAAAATGAATGGTTGGTAAGTGTGCAGAAAAAAGAATCAAAGTATTCGGAGCAGTCTGCACAGCAGTGTACACACAGCAATTCAGCTGGCAGGCAGCACTGCTGCACACAAGAAAATCCTCCCCTGTCACTGCACACTAACTGTACAGCACAAGCACAGAAGAACTTCTCTTTCCTGCCCTAACTCTCTCCCTACTGATAAACAGCGTCAGCAACCTCTCCCTACTGTTATTATCGGCAGAAGTAAAATGGAGGTCGGCGGTGAGGGCTTTTATAGACACTATGATGCCCCCAAAGCTAGTCAATCATTGCAATGCCCTTCTCTAAGATGGTGGTGGACGCTGCCCATGTCATCTCGTCATCTCGTTGCCCACAGTGTACATCCTTGCTCATTGGCTGAAAAAAGGCGCCTGCAAGCATTATGGGAAAACCAACTTGGGCACTCGGGTCGACCACCGCATGGCCGACTGCACGTTATGGTCGGGTTTCGGCCAACGAAACCCGACTTTGGCGAAAGTTGGCGACTTTTGAATCTGACCGACCTGTTTCGCTCAACTCTAATCACCAACAGTCAGCTGACCCCTCAGGTGACCTTTTAAAGGATGGTGGGAGTGGTCACCGCCTTCTCCTGACAAGTCAGCAGCAATGTAATTACATCAGCGGCCACCGGGGGAAAAGACTGACATTAACCCCCGATGGCCTGAAAGTAAAAAGGTTTTAATATGCAAAGAAAGATCTGCCACAGATCCAAAAGTGGATCGTGACAGTACCCCCCTTTTAATGAGGGGCCTCTGGACCCTCAGCACCACACCTCATTAGAAAACAACCTATGGTGAGGATGCCTCGATCCACCAGAGTGCACCCCAGCAGTCAACTGACTCTCAGGTTTATGGCAAACGCGGATTGATGGAAGTGGCCATAACGTATGCTCCGAAGGTGCCACAAATCTCCAGAGCGCCGACCTGGGGAATAAGTTATGTATGGGCATTACTGGGGGTAACTCCAGCTGATAAGTCCCCGGGCCGAGAATGGCTGACACCCGATACGGCCCGATCACCCGAGATCTCCAGACTCCAGCAGCACACCTCCACCGGATGTGGACACCCATACATACTCGTTCACACACAAGTCCGGACCCGAACATTTCTTGCCACACACACGTTTGCCACAAGATGGTGAACTCTTTAAGGAACTGACAACAGAGGCGTCCCCTGTGTCACCACACTCACACTCACACAATTCTCAGAGGAAACCACCACCCTCCCCTGACCCCTCCTCCCAAGATGGCTCCGACTCTCAGGGCCGGCTAGTGGTGAGGGTTGGGACTTGCCCCTACTCCTTGGCAGCACCTCTACTGCCCCCACTGGAGAAGAAGGGGATGTTTGCAGAAATATAGCAGAGACAGTAGCCCCCAGGCAGCAGCCCTCACACGACTGACCCCAGCTGACTACTTCCCTGGAGCGCCAATCTATGACGGGGTTGTGTTTTCTCAACCAAGTGAGGCCTAAAACGATGGGCATTGGCATTCCCTCCAAGACGTAGCATGACAGGGACTCTTCATGACGAGTCCCTATACGCCAGTGTATATCATGCATAACCTGGGTCACACTCCCCTCGCTGAGTGGGACAGAATCAATGGCCTGGACGCCTAGTGGTTTTGCTAGCGACATACACATCAGGCCATGGGTCCCGACAAAGTAAGCATCCACCAAATTGACTCCTGCTCCACTGTCCACAAGCACCGGTATTCCCTTAGTTACCCCACCAAACACCATTCTCGCAGACAGAGTACACTGAGGGAAGAATGTTGTGAATGGAATTGAGATGAGTTCTGAGCAGAGGCTCCCTCTGGTGGTTACAAGCGGTACTGGACTGTCCAGTGAAGATTGTGAGGATTGGGAATCAGGTGTTTCTGACTGGTCTTATATAAGGGAGTCACCTTCCATCAGGGTTGCCGGTGATCAATTGTTCTGGTCTCAATCCTTGATTCCTGTTTCCTTTGTAGCCTGCTGTGTCGTGTCTGCATCTCCTGCTAACAGATAAGACATTTTCTTCTTTTTGCTTTTGTGCTTGATTTTTGCATTTTGTCCTGCACTTCTGTGGGGGCCTTCAGGGTCCCCTTGGGGGCTTTTGCCCTCTTAGTTTTGTTCAGCCACTGATGTTTGTACATTTGCTTTTTCCAGTTTTTTCAGTGGCTGCTGTTTTGATTTTGTTACACCAGAGAACTAATTTAGGTGGTAGAGGTCGTGTGATCTCAGGTTTTTTTGAAATTAGTAAAGTTGGTGCTTTTCAGGGTTTTTTGGGATTGCAGTAAGTGACCTTCCTATCCTTTTCTATTTAGATAGTTTGGGCCCCAACGTTTGTTCATACTATTTTCTGTCTGTGTCAGTATTTCTTCTTGTCTAACCGCCATTACATGTTTGGGGGCTTTCTATGTTCTTTGGGGATCTGCTCCGGGGCAGATAGCTTTCATCTTTCTATCTTTAGGTATAGTTAGTTTCTCAGGCTGTGACGAGGCGTCTAGGACCAACGTAGGAATGCTCCACGGCTGCCTCTAGTTGTGGTGGTTAGTCAGGGTACTGCAATCTCATAGATTCCAACTGCTCTGGTGTATTGCCTTTTTTACCTGCACTCCTCAGCTACCAAATCATAACAGTAGCACCGGCCAAAACTGAAATTTATATGGTACTCACAGAAGGGAAAAAAATATTTTGAAAGAAAAAAAAAAAAAAAAAGGTTGTCAGAGTTGTCAGAGATATTTTTCTGTTTGTTGCATTTTTTTTTTCCCTCTGTATCTCTGGGTGCTGGGGAGGATTTTTTCTCTCAATGGAGTTTGCACAGTTGTCTGGCCGTGTGGATCAGCTTGCCACTGAGGTTCAGAGTATTGCTACCTATCTTGCTAGGTTGCCTGTTGTGGAACCTAGGATTCCCATGCCAGATTTGTTTTTGGGGGATCGATCCAAGTTTCTGAATTTCAAAAATAATTGTAAATTGTTTTTTGCCTTAAAATCTAAGTCCTCAGGGAACGCAGCGCAGCAGGTTCAAATTGTCATCTCTCTCCTGCGCGGCGATCCTCAGGATTGGGCTTTTTCCCTGACACCTGGGGATCCTGTTTTGAGTGATGTTGATACATTTTTTCAGGCCTTGGGGTTATTGTACGATGAGCCTAATGTCACTGATCAAGCTGAAAAAGCCTTGTTGGCATTAAATCAGGGGCTTGATGACGCTGAGTTATACTGTCAGAGATTCCGTAGGTGGGCAGTCCTGACCAAATGGAATGACGACGCTTTGGCAGCCCTTTTTCGGAAGGGTCTGTCAGATAATGTAAAGGATGTTATGGTGGGATTCCCTGTCCCTCTGGTCTCAATGATTCTATGTCATTAGCGATTCAAATTGACAGACGTTTGCGTGAGCGGAGAAGTATGCGTGGAATAGTGTTGCCTTGTGAACCTGCTTCTGAACCCATGCAGTGTGATAGAGTGGTTTCTGGGGCACAGCGTCATGAGTTTCGAAAGCGCAATGGGTTATGTTTCTACTGTGGTGATGCTTCTCATGCTATCTCAGTCTGCCCTAAGCGGGGAAGACGTTTTGCATGCTCAGTTGTCTTGGGTAGTGTTCAGACTAAGTTTTTATTAACTGTTACTCTGATATGCTCTCTGTCCTCATTTTCTGCTCAGGCTTTCGTTGATTCAGGAGCAGCTATTAACCTGATGGATTTTGATTTCGCTAAACGTTGTGGGTTTCCCTTGATACCCCTACAGAAGTCTATTCCCCTACTGGGGATCGATTCTACCCCTTTGGCTGAGAATAAACCTCAGTTCTCTACTCAGGTGATAATGAGGGTTGAACCTGATCATCAGGAGAGCTGCAAATTTTTGGTTCTGTATAATCTGCATGACATTATCGTGCTGGGTTTCCCTTGGTTACAGTCTCATAATCCTGTTTTGGATTGGAAATCTGTGTCTGTAACCAGTTGGGGCTGCCAATGTGTTAATACCAACACTCCTGTTTTTTCTGCCTCCCCCCAGGCTCAGGATGTTCCTGACTTTTTGATTGATTTTTCTGATGTGTTTAGCGAAAGTAAATCTGCATCCTTGCCTCCCCATAGGAGCTATGACTGTGCTATTGAATTAGTGCCTGGTAGTAAATTCCCTAAAGGTCGCCTTTTTAATTTGTCTGTACCTGAACATGACGCTATGCGGTCTTATATCAAGGAGTCTTTGGAGAAAGGTCATATCAGACCATACTCTTCACCCTTAGGTGCCGGTTTTTTCTTTGTGGCCAAAAAGGATGGTTCATTAAGGCCGTGTATTGATTATCGTCTTTTGAACAATATTACTGTGAAATATCAATACCCGTTACCCTTGATTTCTGACCTGTTTTCCAGGGTGAAAAACGCTACTTGGTTTACCAAGCTTGACCTCAGGGGGGCATATAACCTTATTCGCATTAAGCACGGGGATGAATGGAAGACGGCATTTAACACCCCTGAGGGCATTTTGAGTACCTTGTGATGCCCTTTGGGCTCACTAATGCTCCTTCTGTCTTCCAGTCCTTCATGAATGACATTTTCAGGGATTTTGTGGATAAATTTCTGATTGTTTATTTGGATGATATCTTGATTTTTTCCAATGACTGGGACTCTCATGTGAAACATGTTCGAACTGTATTCCAGATTTTGAGAGAGAATGCTCTGTATGTGAAGGGATCAAAGTGTCTTTTTGGCGTACAGAAGATCTCATTTTTGGGATTTATTTTGTCCCCATCTGTTATTGAAATGGACCCGGTCAAGGTTCAGGCCATCTGTGATTGGGTCCAACCTACTTCATTAAAGGCTCTTCAAAGATTTTTGGGTTTTGCCAATTTTTATCGTAAATTTATTAGTAATTTCTCGGTTATTGGTAAACCATTAACTGATTTGACCAAAAAGGGTTCTGATGTGGTGAATTGGCCTCCTGAGGCAGTCTCTGCATTTCAGGAACTTAAGCAGAGATTCACTTCTGCTCCTGTTCTACGGCAGCCTGATGTTTCTCTGCCATTTCAGGTGGAGGTTGATGCCTCTGAAATTGGGGCAGGTGCCGTTTTGTCCCAAAGAGATCCAGAGACCTCTAAAAGTAACCCTTGTGCCTTTTTCTCTTGAAAATTTTCTCCTACTTAACGTAATTATGACGTGGGTAATCGGGAGTTATTGGCCATGAAGTGGGCTTTTGAAGAGTGGAGACATTGGCTGGAGGGAGCCAAACATCAGGTGGTGGTCCTTACTGACCATAAGAATCTGGTTTATCTGGAATCTGCCAAGCGACTTAATCCTAGACAGGCCAGGTGGGCCTTGTTTTTCACACGTTTTAATTTTGTGGTTTCCTTTCTTCCTGGCACTAAGAATTTTAAGGCGGATGCCCTCTCGAGGAGTTTCCTTGCGGACTCTCCTGAGGTATCTGATCCTTCTGTTATTTTGAAAGAACGTGTAGTTCTTTCCGCCATCTCGCCCAATTTGAGACTGGCTCTGGAGGGGTAAAAAAAAAAGATGAACAGCTCTCCATCCAGGTGAGTTCAATAGAAAAAAACTTTATTCAAGCCATCAGACACGACGTTTCGACCTGTCAAGGTCTTTTTCAAGTGTAACCAGACATCTAAAAAGGGCGGTGTTAAATAGTGTGGAGCATAAACAAATGCACCAATCACCTAACAGCACACGCCCAAAACATTCAACATATACAGGAAAATGCATAGTACAAAAATCATAATATAGCATAAAACAGCAATCAGAAATGTACAATATACATGGATCATCGAGTAAAACATAACAGAACAAAACAAATATATATTTCTTGCATGAAGGCACAAATTATCCTCAATGTTATTGCGCTGTCACGGACATGAGAGTCATCACAGATCATTGTTGTCATGTTGCTATGGACGCAGAAACCAATCCGATTCTTTCTCACAAACAACACCGGTTTGCATCCAATCAAGTAGAAGGCGCCAAAATCTCCGTTGACCTATCGAATATATTAGTACATCCTGACAAGTTGAAATAATCAATCACATACCAATCCAGCCGTCCAAGACAATCAACGCTAGACGCTGTCCACGTCATCAAAAAGCGCCACACGTGTTGTAAAGGAGACTGGTCGCATGTACAGGCTAAAGCGCATGCGCCAGAAAAGACGTCATAAAGTCCGCCCATAGTTTAATGACGCATCTACGTCTGTGTAATAGCGTTACCATGGTAAGAGCACAGCGTCACTAGGTCCACCCAAAGCCCGATGACGTATCCATGTCTATCTGGCAACATTACCACGGTGAAAGGCACAAAATATAACGCTTGTATAATACATTTAGAAGCCATTAAAAATAGCGTTTATGTATCATATAAGTATCAAATATATCCAATAGAACTTAGGGAATACAATGTATCCCAACATTCATAGAGAAAATGGGTGATAGACTAGTGATATAATGAAACAGCATGTCCCAGAAAAAACGCCACATTGATCATCTTGGGGATAATGACTCCATCAAAAATTATTATCCAAACCCATCACCATAGTGATTAGAGCAGCCAAAAAAAGTGTTAAACTGTGAGGCACAAGGGAAGGAAAACAAAAGAGAAAATATATATACATAAAAAAAATTATTTACTTAAAAAATCTTTTTGTACATGATAATGATGCTAAATACGAAAACCAACCCCTTGTCCACCATAGTTACCTGAAAAATGAACACCTGAAAAATAAAGAAAAAAGAATAAATCTTTCAAGAAAATTTTTTTTTAAAAAATATTAAGAACATTGAATATTTATATATTATTCAGATTAAACTCAACATTCAATCCAATTGGTTGTAAAGTACCTAATCTATGAATCCACCTCAATTCCTTCTTCCTGAGCAATTTGGTCCTATCACCACCCCTCCTAAGTTGCGGCACGCTGTCAATGACTCTGAATCTGAGTTGATTCACGGAATGTCGATTGTCAATAAAATGTCTAGGGACTGGTAAATCTACAAGTTTAGTTCTAATCGTGCTCTTGTGTTTGCTAATGCGAGCCCGCACTTCCATGGTTGTTTCGCCAACATAGACAAGTCCACAAGGACATACTATCATATACACAACAAAACTAGACGAACAAGAATATCTCTCTCTCAAAAAGATTTTTTTACCAGTTTGAGGGTGATAAAAAAGTCACCCTTCAACATGTTATTACAGCATGCACACCCCAAACAGGGGTAGTTACCAAGACGAGGGGAACTTAAGGTCCTGTGGATAGATGATCCCACTGGACCAAAATCCGATTTGACCAATTGATCCTGTAAATTGCGTCCCCTACGATAGGACATCAAAGGTGAATGATTAAACTCCAAAATTTTTGGGTGTCCACGTTGCAACAAAGCCCAGTGCTTTCTAAGAATAGACCCAACAACACCACTTGTAGGATTAAAGGTAGACACAAACGGAACGCGTTTATCATTGCGTTGAATACGTGAACCATGGCGCGAGGTTTCACGTGTTGTATTCAAAGCTTTAGATTTGTAATCCATAACTATGCTCTTAGGATAACCCCTAGTTAGAAATTTGTCACACATGCCTTGAAGGCGTTGATCAATAATATTCTCATGCGAGACTATTCTTCTAACACGTAGGAGTTGACTCCAGGGTAAAGAGCTAATCATTTTTTTGGGATGGTTACTATTATAAAGCAAGAGGCTGTTTTTGTCTGTACTTTTGACAAATAAATCTGTTTTTAAGGAATTGCAGTCCTTGTACACAAGAGTGTCCAAGAATTGTACCTGGGACAAAGAGTATGACATAGTAAATTTGAGTTCCGGATAAATTTGATTCAACTCCGAATGAAAAGCATGTAGCAAATCAAGTCCACCATCCCAAATCACAAAGACATCATCAATGTAACGCCACCAGGCCCGGACATGGCACCAGAGCGCCGACTTGTACACAAACTCCTCCTCTAGTACCGCCATATAGATGTTGGCATAGGTGGGGGCCACATTGGACCCCATGGCGGTACCACGGCGCTGCAGAAAAAACTCGTTACCGAAGAGAAAAAAATTCCTTCTCAGCACGAGTTCCAACAGCGTGAGAACGAGCTGTGCACATTCTGGCGCCATGTCCGAGCCCGATAGCGCCACAGAGACGGCATGAAGGCCTTTTTCATGTTCAATTGAAGTGTATAATGACACAACATCAAAAGAAATCAAAATGGTTGATTCAGTTACTCTCATATCATCAACTTTATCCAAAAAGTCATTAGTATCTTTGACATATGATCGCGCAGACATAGCAAACCGTCGCAATACTCTATCCAAAAAGATAGACACCTTATTAAAGAGGGAACCACGACCCGAGACTATAGGTCGTCCAGGGGGATCACATAAATTTTTATGCACCTTTGGGAGCGTGTATAGTACTGGAATAATTGGCTTATCTACAACCAGATAATCAGACAATTTTTGGTCAATGATACCAGAAATCAAAGAATCACTCACAATATTTTGTAGTTCCCTTTGGAAACCAAGAGACGGATCATGTGTAAGTCGCTCATAAACATCCACATCGCTAAGTTGGCGCACAATTTCTGCTTTGTATTTGGTGCTATCCATCACTACAACCGCCCCGCCCTTATCGGCTGGCTTTATAGTGATGGAAGCATTAGAGGCAAGGCCCTCCAGAGCAAGTCTCTCAACTCTAGACAAATTGGACATATGTCTAGATTTATAACTACGTCTCACTTTATCAATATCCCTTTTAACCAATTCGATATATGATTCTATAAAATGATCATGGCTAGGTGGTTGAAAATTGCTCCTATTGTAAAGTCCTAGACTCTGTAGAGCGAAACCATGCACATTTTCATTAACATTATCAACATTTAGACACGTTTTTTCTGCAAAGAATGTTGATAGCCGCAGTCGCCTAAAAAAAGATTGCAAATCACATTCCAAATTGAACCAATCAGGTTGATTTGATGGGCAAAAAGACAAAACCCTAGACAAAATGTCCAATTCCATATCCGTAAGCTCTATAGAGGAAATATTTACCACCAATTCTCTCAAAGATCCCTCTGAATGTCCTACTTGTTCTTCGTCTTCAGCGTGGTATTGCGTGTTGGTCGTTGTTCCCGATATACATTCCTTCCGGCCGCCTCTCCGTCCCCTCCGACTGGAGTTGTACCTTCGGTTCTGTTTTTGCCTAAAAAAGGTGTTTTGTTAGTATTACCAAGACTAGAGTCATCAGTAGATTCAGAGTCCGCAGTGGTGAAGCCAAAATTGGACTTTTTTCTGTCTAGTGGTCTCCTCCGTCTCCTATTGAAACCAGTCCGTTGTCCTCCAGTATTTTGGCGAGTAATATTATTCATATGCCAAGGAAAAATACGACCCGATTTGTAGTCATCCGCATCGCGGAACCATTTAGAACGTTTAGTTAGCTCAATGTCATTGCGGAATTTAACAAGATTTTCTTCTACCTTGGTCTTCATCGCGCCCCACTCCTGTGCCGTCAACTGTAATGTAAGTTGTTCCTCGAAGCCACTGATGTTCTTCTTGATCTGTTCCATCTCCTTCTGCAAAAACTCAATATTGAGTAGCATAATATCAAATGCATATTTGTTGGAGATTGATTCAAACTTAGAACAAAACAGTGTGTTATCAGGCAATAGTGTGGGCCTAAGATGTGGACGCAGACCCCGTGGGATTCTGCGTACTTTATAGTACTCTGTCAGAGTGACCATATGTAACTCAGATGATATTAGTCTCCTCTTTTCATTTCCCACTTTCTTCTAAGCATTTCATTGGTTGCTTACTTAGAAAAGAGTTGTCAATAGTCTGTGCAGACAAAATTCGTACAGCATCATCCTCAGTGTATGAGAATATATTAGCATTATCCAGCTCACCCAATTCTGGAATACCATTACCGTCCATATTGGTGGTGTGGGTGCCAGTCAACTTCGGTTCACCAGTAATGAAAGAAAAAAGAAAAAAGTCGACAGCACTCTCAATAGTGGGGCGCACGTACCAGGTCCAAGGAACCAACTCGGATATACAATTCAGGGAAAAAAAGATGAACAGCGCTCCATCCAGGTGAGTTCAATAGAAAAAAAACTTTATTCAAGCCATCAGACACGACGTTTCGACCTGTCAAGGTCTTTTTCAAGTGTAACCAGACATCTAAAAAGGGCGGTGTTAAATAGTGTGGAGCATAAACAAATGCACCAATCACCTAACAGCACACGCCCAAAACATTCAACATATACAGGAAAATGCATAGTACAAAAATCATAATATAGCATAAAACAGCAATCAGAAATGTACAATATACATGGATCATCGAGTAAAACATAACAGAACAAAACAAATATATATTTCTTGCATGAAGGCACAAATTATCCTCAATGTTATTGCGCTGTCACGGACATGAGAGTCATCACAGATCATTGTTGTCATGTTGCTATGGACGCAGAAACCAATCCGATTCTTTCTCACAAACAACACCGGTTTGCATCCAATCAAGTAGAAGGCGCCAAAATCTCCGTTGACCTATCGAATATATTAGTACATCCTGACAAGTTGAAATAATCAATCACATACCAATCCAGCCGTCCAAGACAATCAACGCTAGACGCTGTCCACGTCATCAAAAAGCGCCACACGTGTTGTAAAGGAGACTGGTCGCATGTACAGGCTAAAGCGCATGCGCCAGAAAAGACGTCATAAAGTCCGCCCATAGTTTAATGACGCATCTACGTCTGTGTAATAGCGTTACCATGGTAAGAGCACAGCGTCACTAGGTCCACCCAAAGCCCGATGACGTATCCATGTCTATCTGGCAACATTACCACGGTGAAAGGCACAAAATATAACGCTTGTATAATACATTTAGAAGCCATTAAAAATAGCGTTTATGTATCATATAAGTATCAAATATATCCAATAGAACTTAGGGAATACAATGTATCCCAACATTCATAGAGAAAATGGGTGATAGACTAGTGATATAATGAAACAGCATGTCCCAGAAAAAACGCCACATTGATCATCTTGGGGATAATGACTCCATCAAAAATTATTATCCAAACCCATCACCATAGTGATTAGAGCAGCCAAAAAAAAGTGTTAAACTGTGAGGCACAAGGGGAAGGAAAACAAAAGAGAAAATATATATACATAAAAAAAATTATTTACTTAAAAAATCTTTTTGTACATGATAATGATGCTAAATACGAAAACCAACCCCTTGTCCACCATAGTTACCTGAAAAATGAACACCTGAAAAATAAAGAAAAAAGAATAAATCTTTCAAGAAAATTTTTTTTTAAAAAATATTAAGAACATTGAATATTTATATATTATTCAGATTAAACTCAACATTCAATCCAATTGGTTGTAAAGTACCTAATCTATGAATCCACCTCAATTCCTTCTTCCTGAGCAATTTGGTCCTATCACCACCCCTCCTAAGTTGCGGCACGCTGTCAATGTTTAATCTGAATAATATATAAATATTCAATGTTCTTAATATTTTTTAAAAAAAATTTTTTCTTGAAAGATTTATTCTTTTTTCTTTATTTTTCAGGTGTTCATTTTTCAGGTAACTATGGTGGACAAGGGGTTGGTTTTCGTATTTAGCATCATTATCATGTACAAAAAGATTTTTTAAGTAAATAATTTTTTTTATGTATATATATTTTCTCTTTTGTTTTCCTTCCCCTTGTGCCTCACAGTTTAACACTTTTTTTTGGCTGCTCTAATCACTATGGTGATGGGTTTGGATAATAATTTTTGATGGAGTCATTATCCCCAAGATGATCAATGTGGCGTTTTTTCTGGGACATGCTGTTTCATTATATCACTAGTCTATCACCCATTTTCTCTATGAATGTTGGGATACATTGTATTCCCTAAGTTCTATTGGATATATTTGATACTTATATGATACATAAACGCTATTTTTAATGGCTTCTAAATGTATTATACAAGCGTTATATTTTGTGCCTTTCACCGTGGTAATGTTGCCAGATAGACATGGATACGTCATCGGGCTTTGGGTGGACCTAGTGACGCTGTGCTCTTACCATGGTAACGCTATTACACAGACGTAGATGCGTCATTAAACTATGGGCGGACTTTATGACGTCTTTTCTGGCGCATGCGCTTTAGCCTGTACATGCGACCAGTCTCCTTTACAACACGTGTGGCGCTTTTTGATGACGTGGACAGCGTCTAGCGTTGATTGTCTTGGACGGCTGGATTGGTATGTGATTGATTATTTCAACTTGTCAGGATGTACTAATATATTCGATAGGTCAACGGAGATTTTGGCGCCTTCTACTTGATTGGATGCAAACCGGTGTTGTTTGTGAGAAAGAATCGGATTGGTTTCTGCGTCCATAGCAACATGACAACAATGATCTGTGATGACTCTGATGTCCGTGACAGCGCAATAACATTGAGGATAATTTGTGCCTTCATGCAAGAAATATATTTGTTTTGTTCTGTTATGTTTTACTCTATGATCCATATATATTGTACATTTCTGATTGCTGTTTTATGCTATATTATGATTTTTTGTACTATGCATTTTCCTGTATATGTTGAATGTTTTGGGCGTGTGCTGTTAGGTGATTGGTGCATTTGTTTATGCTCCACACTATTTAACACCGCCCTTTTTAGATGTCTGGTTACACTTGAAAAAGACCTTGACAGGTCGAAACGTCGTGTCTGATGGCTTGAATAAAGTTTTTTTCTATTGAACTCACCTGGATGGAGCGCTGTTCATCTTTTTTTCCCTGAATTGTATATCCGAGTTGGTTCCTTGGACCTGGTACGTGCGCCCCACTATTGAGAGTGCTGTCGACTTTTTTCTTTTTTCTTTCATTACTGGCTCTGGAGGGGTGTCAGGAGGATAGGCCCGAGCGCTGCCCTGTTGGGAAATTGTTTGTCCCGGACCAGTGGAAAAAGAGTGTGATGTCTGAGATTCATTGTTCCGCATTGGCCGGTCATCCCGGAATTTTTGGTACCAGAGACTTGGTTAGTCGGTCCTTTTGGTGGCCTACCTTGTCTCGTGATGTCAGGGAATTTGTGCAGTCCTGCGGGACTTGCTCTCGCTCCAAGCCTTGCTCCCGCTCTAGTGGTTTGTTGATGCCATTGCCTGTGCCCAAGAGACCATGGACCCATATCTCTATGGATTTCATTTCCGACCTCCCTGTTTCTCAGAGAATGACCGTCATCTGGGTGATTTGTGATAGGTTTTCCAAGATGATACATCTTGTGCCATTACCTAAGTTGCCTTCCTCCTCTGAATTAGTACCTTTGTTCCTTCAGCACGTGGTTCGTTTACACGGCATTCCTGAGAACATTGTGTCTGACAGAGGAGTCCAGTTTGTTTCCAGATTTTGGAGGACCTTTTGTTCCAAACTTGGTGTTCAATTGTCTTTCTCCTCGGCGTTTCATCCTCAGACCAATGGTCAAACTGAGAGAACAAATCAGACATTGGAGACTTATCTAAGATGCTTTGTGTCTGCTGATCAGGATGACTGGGTCTCTTTTTTGCCTTTGGCTGAGTTTGCTCTTAATAATAGGGCTAGCTCTGCCACTTTGATGTCTCCATTTTTCTGTAATTCTGGGTTTCACCCTCGATTTTCTTCAGGAGAGACGGAGGCTTCCGTCTGTCCAGGTGTTGACTCTGTTGTGGAGCGCATGCAACAGATTTGGGACCAGGTGGTGCAGAGGTTGTCCCTCTCTCAAGAGAGGGCCCAGCGGTTTGCTAACCGGCATAGGACTGATGGTCCTCGGTTTGAAGTGGGGGACTTGGTCTGGTTGTCCTCAAAAAATATTCCTATGAGAGTGGCATCTCCTAAATTTAAGCCTAGGTTCATTGGACCTTATAAGATCATGGAGATTCTTAATCCTGTTTCTTTTCGTTTGCTTCTTCCAGGGACATTTAAGATCCATAATGTGTTCCACAAGTCCTTGTTGAAGAGGTTTGTTGAGCCAGTGGTTCCTACTGCTTTGCCTCCTGACCCTGTTCTGGTTGAGGGCAATATGGAGTTTGAGGTTAAGAAAATTTTGAATTCTCGTTTTTCTAGACGGAAACTCTAGTATTTGGTTAAGTGGAGAGGTTATGGTCAGGAAGACAATTCTTGGGTGTTTGCTTCTGACATCCATGCTAGGAGACTCATCCGTGCGTATCATAGAACTCATCCTGACCGACCTGGTTGCTCAAGTGAGGGTTCGGTGACCCCTCCTCAAGGGGGGGGTACTGTTGTGAATGGACTTGAGATGAGTTCTGAGCAGAGGCTCCCTCTGGTGGTTACAAGCGGTACTGGACTGTCCAGTGAAGATTGTGAGGATTGGGAATCAGGTGTTACTGACTGGTCTTATATAAGGGAGTCACCTTCCCATCAGGGTTGCCGGTGATCAATTGTTCTGGTCTCAATCCTTGATTCCTGTTTCCTTTGTAGCCTGCTGTGTCGAGTCTGCATCTCCTGCTAACAGATAAGACATTTTCTTCTTTTTGCTTTTGTGCTTGATTTTTGCATTTTGTCCTGCACTTCTGAGGGGGCCTTCAGGGTCCCCTTGGGGGCTTTTGCCCTCTCAGTTTTGTTCAGCCACTGATGTTTGTACATTTGTTTTTTCCAGTTTTTTCAGTGGCTGCTGTTTTGATTTTGTTACACCAGAGAACTAATTTAGGTGGTAGAGGTCGTGTGATCTCAGGTGTTTTTGAAATTAGTAAAGTTGGTGCTTTTCAGGTTTTTTTGGGATTGCAGTAAGTGACCTTCCTGTCCTTTTCTATTTAGATAGTTTGGGCCCCAACGTTTGCTCATACTATTTTCTGTCTGTGTCAGTATTTCTTCTTGTCTAACCGCCATTACATGTTTGGGGGCTTTCTATGTTCTTTGGGGATCTGCTCCGGGGCAGATAGCTTTCATCTTTCTATCTTTAGGTATAGTTAGTTTCTCAGGCTGTGACGAGGCGTCTAGGACCAACGTAGGAACGCTCCACGGCTGCCTCTAGTTGTGGTGGTTAGTCAGGGTACTGCAATCTCATAGATTCCAACTGCTCTGGTGTATTGCCTTTTTTACCTGCACTCCTCAGCTACCAAATCATAACAGAAGAATGGAGAAAATATACACTCCCTGGTCGCCTCCCTCCACACGACCAGGGGGATGTGGCTTTTTGGATGGTGCAGGTATTTTGGCGCAAGCTGGGCAGACCCCAATGAAATGACCAGTCTGCCCACAGTAAAAACATGCCCCCACACCACGTCGAACCGCAGGCAACCCCGTTTGGGAACCAACTGCTCCCACCTGCATGGTTTCGTCCGACTGCTCAGCTGTGTCCTCCTCCCTAGCAAGGAGAACAGGGGGCAGTTTTGGAGTATGCCTCTCCCTGAGGTGTGAATCCACCCGGATGGCAAGGGACATGGCGGCCTTCAATGACCTGGGGGCGGCGTACTGCACCAGAGTATCCTGCAACCTTGGGGACTGACCCTGCACAAAATGACTCCTAAGGGCAGGATCATTCCACTGTGTGTCAGTGGCCCATCTCCTGAACAGTACTCCTCAACTGGCTGGTCCCCCTGCTTGATTTTACGGAGTCAGGATTCTGCCAGAGAGACACCAGCAGGATCTCCATACACCAGCGCCAGAGCCGCAAAAAACCCGTCCACCAACCGTAAAGATGGTGAATCGGACGGCAGGGAGAAGGCCCAAGGTTGGGGATCACCCTTAAGAAGGGAGACAATAATCCCCACACGCTGTTCCTCACTCCCTGATGAATGGGGGCGGAGCCTGAAGTACAATTTACAGGCCTCCTGAAAAAACAGAAATTTATCTCTCCCTCCAGAAAACCTGTCAGGGAGAGATATCTTAGGTTCTGGTTGAACCTGCATCTGAGCCGAGGCTCAGAACCCCACCAACTGCTGTAACTGCTGCACCACCTCACCCCGCAGCACCTTAAGCTCATCTGTGAGCTTCTGAAGCAGTTGGGCAAAGGCCTGCATTTGGGCCATGGCTCACCAGAGAAGGGAAAAAAAATGTGTCGGTTGGTGATAATGTCACGGGGCAGTAATACAGGGGACGAGGAACCTGGGCCCCTGAACGCCCCTAAGGCTAAAGGAGTGCCCTGTCTTTCCTTAACATGGGGGGTACACTTGAAGGTAGTGAGGCCCAAGTCACCGATCTGTCCCTATCTCCTGTTTAGCCCTGAGCTAAAGCTCCAACCCCCTCCTCAGGAGGTGAGACAGGCAATAAAAAGAACTACACTAAAATAACCAAAGGAAGGAAAGACAGACACCTAGGGGTTAAATAAACAAAACAACAAAACTTAGCTATCTCTGCTGCAATGCACCGCACAGCAGAATAAGGCACCAGATCAGGGAAACAGCAGAAGTACCACTGCGCTCAGCAAGCTCCTGACTCCAGCTTGGTTGGTCTCCAAAAGGCAGAAATATCACCAACAGTCAGCTGACGCCTCAGGTGACCTTATAAAGAATGGTGGGAGTGATCACCGCCTTCTCCTGACAAGTTAGCAGCAATGTAATTACACCAGCGGCCACCGGTGGAATAGACTGACATTAACCCCCGAAGGCCTGAAAGGAAAAAGGTTTTAATATGCAAAGAAAGATCTGCCACAGATCCAAAAGTGGATCGTGACACAGGCTCGTCGAAGTCCTTACACTAACAGATCCTCTCTCTCCCACAGAAGATTGAGCCATGCTAGAGTTTCATCAAATAGATGTGATATGATGAAGACCACTTTGGCTCAGTCCAAAGTAAACTGATAAGCCAGGATTTCGAAGTGCAGCGTTCACAGGTTAATGAATCCCCGACACAGGGCGGGAAGCGTGGCGGCGCCGACTGACGAGTTCCAGAACCTGGTGCATAATTGGCAGCCTGTTGGGTCACCATCGTGGTAGCTGCCGCCTGAGAAGCGGCCAGAACTGCCAGCGTGTCAAGACGGGTATTCGCAGTTCGTAGATAGGATAGAATATTATCCTGCTGATCCTTCTGTTTGGAGACATCCTGGTATAGGTCTGAGATGGAAAACGCCTGGGAGCCAGCAGATTCCATGGCCTGTGCAAACTAACAAACTGGGTGGTGGAACCACTGTGCTGAAGCCCAAGGAAAACCTGGAGGAGGATGACTAGGAGCCTCACCTAATATAACCATGGAAGCGCAACGGCTAACGACACTGAGGTCCGAGAGAAAAGGGAGGTGGTCCAGCTGCTACTCCAGGACTGACCTTGGGTAGATGGCAGGTAACCCTAGGAATGGGTAGCTGGGTTGGCTCAAGGGAATGTCCAACAGATGCAGAGAAGATGGCAGGAACTGCAGATGCAGACAGGACAGGCTGATGGAGAGATGAGCACTGGTGGGTGCAGCTGGCTCGTCTGCCATTGAGGTGAGCACTGGTTGGTGCAGCTGGCTCGTCTGCCGTTGAGGTGAGCACTGGTGGGTGCAGCAGGCTCAGATGCAAGCACTGGGACCTGAGAACTGACAAGAGTGTTAGGAAAAAACTCACAACATTGCAAAGGCAACTCCATGTTGGAGGAGGTGCTTTAAAGGGAATCTGTCACCCCTTTTTTGTAATATCAGGTAAAGATATCACTCAATTGTGCGTCCATAAGTAATCTATTCATACCTTTCATAGACCCTGACCCCCAGCTTTGATGCAAAAATACCTTTTTAATCTGCCTTTCTCTGTATGCAAATCGCCGCAGTCTGGTCCAATGGGCGGGGTTTATTCTCCTTCTCCACTCCCCCTCCTTGGCTTGCTGTACTATCTTCATCTGTACAAAACAAAAGAAAAAAAATTGCGAAAAAATACTTCCCAAAACAATTCTGAATGTAAAAATACTTTTATTTATTAATATACCAGGAATGGGGAAAGGGACTGAGGTGGGGTAGAGGACAATTGACTAAATACCACATGTAAGACAGGGAACAGCCAAGGTCAGAATAAGTATAAATGGATATATACAGGGAAAAATACAAAAATTGTATTCCAAAAAAATTTTTTAAAAATACATATGCATAACAGACAATAGTATATTGTATTGCACAAATCCCATAGAATTAATCCAAGGTGATCACACACATAATGGATGTGAAAACGCTAATACATATCATAAGGCCAAACAGCTATAATCAAAATGCGTATCACATTTTATAAGGGTAAAGTGGCATAATATAATTGATCTCTGATTTTTTGGAGGGCATTGGGTGATTTTTTATTAAGGTTTTTTTTAAAAAAAATCTTTTAATTTCAACTTACCTGTTTTTCTTTCATTTTTTTGATATGAGCTGATCTGTGGTATCCAAATGATGTTGCAATGGAGGTGATGACGATATCTAAAAGAAGAATATATATGAAGATATGACTAACACACAGCAAAATCTTCGTGGACTAGTTTGTAACATATATGAAGATTGGACAAGTATATTATTAAAAAAAGTCTTCGTAAATATTGGAAATATTGATGTATATTGATCATCATTCATGTTATGCATTTTTTGTTGTAGTGTTTTCTCAGAATTTGATGTGGCAAAGCTAATGGGATAAATTGTGAATATGGGTAACAATATTCGCTGTGGTATATAGAAAAAAAAGCACCAATAAGTTTAGATATATTTGCACTAGCCACTTTTATTCTGGGAATAATATACATAGATATAGTCCTGTGTTTGGCCAACTATGGTGGGGTTTTATATCTTATATAGTCATTAATAATTATTCTAACTGGTCACCAACTATAAGATCCACGATTTGTCAGTAGGCAATACATTAGCAATGAAACCGATCCTAGGTATTGTGCGCATGAGCGAGTCAGATGCAAGCTCGCGATATTATGAGCGCGGTCTGAAACGCTGACGTCACCCGCATCTGTCATGTGATATCTTCACGAACAGTGTGGGAGCCTCACCGTGACCGCAACCATATATCTACTTAACTCAGCTATGTATGACCAATGCATGAGCCGTAATATTACCGAGGGATACACCTGTACACACTAAGTGGTGATCGGCTGTGATAGGCAGGGCCGGCGTCAGCACCCGGCACACCCGGGCAAGTGCCGGGGCCCTGAGCAGGCAGGGGGGCCCACTCGCCGTCTGGCACCCCCGTGCCCGTTAGCGGAGGAGAGCGGTGTCAGCGCCGCCACTGGGCCCCCCCCGCTTGCTCAGGGCCCCGGCATCAGCTGGCACAATATTTACCTCTCCCGTGCCTCCGCTGCCGCAGCTCCGGGCTCCAGGGGGCGCTGACGCTTCCTCTCACAGCAGCGCCGCTGAATGACTCATCATTCAGCGGCCGGCTGTGGCAGAGAGCGCGGACGCTGGACAGGTAAGACGTGTGTGTGTGTGTCTCTGTGTGTATGTAGTGCGGTGCTTTGTGTGTGTGTGTGTGTATGTGTGTGTGTATGTATGTGAGAGAGTGCTTGTGTGCTGTGGTGCTGTCTGTGTGTGATGATGGGCAGGCATTGCTGATAATGTGGAGGCATTGATGATGATGGGGAGAAGATGATGATAATGGGCAGGCATTGATGATGGGGAGAAGATGATGATGGGCAGGCATTGCTGATAATGGGGAGGCATTGATGATGATGGGGAGAAGATGATGATAATGGGCAGGCATTGATGATAATGGGCAGGCATTGATGATGGGGAGAAGATGATGATGGGCAGGTATTGATGATGGGGAGAAGATGATGATGGGCAGGTATTGATGATGGGGAGAAGATGATGATGGGCAGGTATTGATGATGATGGGGAGGCGATAATGATGATGGGGAGGCGATGATGATGATGGGCAGGCATTGATGATAATGGGGAGGCCATGATGATAATGGGCAGGCATTGATGATGGGGAGGAGATGATGATAATGGAGAGGCATGATGATGATGGGAGGCAATGATGATGATGAGAGGCAATCATGATGATGGGGAGGACAATCATGATGATAAGGGAATCTTTCCACAGCTCCCTTTCCTGAGCCTTACAGTGCAGAACCTGACGTAACAGCGCAGAGAAGCCATGTTTGATGAGCATAATGGGGCCAGTATCTGTATGGAGCATTATATGGGGACCAGTACTTCTGTATGGAGCATTATTTTGGGTCCAGTATTCTGTATGGAGCATTATATGGGGGGTGACATCCTGCATGGGGTATTATATGGGTGATGAGGGGGAGACTGTGGTGCCCATAATATTGTATGGAGGACTGTACTGTCCAGTCTGTTCTGTGCGCTGTGAGGATTTGGCGGTTTTTGAGCTATTGTAGAATTTACAATAGATATCAGTCATGTAATGGAAGAAGTGAAGTGTTTGGCATTGTACTGTACCCATATTACTCTGCCGTATCTGTGCATCATGAATCGTGGTCTGTGTTAAAGGGGCCCACTGAGAATCTTTCACCCGGGGCCCATAAAAACCTGGAGCCGGCCCTGGTGATAGGATATCAGGTATATTTAAAGAATGCACACCCTCTGCCCAGACACGCCCCCCGAAGAAGCAGGGCGAAACGTGCGCATCGGGGCAGAGGGACAGGACTCCCAAACACTCATTGAGACAGCTGCCAGGATCCAGGTAAAGATTCATGACCACTTAGCAGCATGATGATTTATTGGCACACAGCAGTTCGATTTTTTCAGCATAGTGAATACTGAGCATTGCCTAATTTCAGCCTGTACTAGTATGGGGCACGACATGGAGATATAAATACAAGCCTATTACGAGATATATCCATTGGTATGCACTGCATTGTATTGGGATATTTAGTCATATTGGTGGGCAATAAATAGTTATACTCTTATTTTGTCATGCAGCTATATAAGCTATATTCATCGTTTCCCAGTGGGTTATAATATAAACGGCAATGAACATTCCATATGTTTATTTTGTTTGGAAAAATTGAATGCGTGTTATTATATGCATTATTTGCTAGTAAACTATAGATGCCACAAGTATATGTGATTTTTGTGGTGAAATGATTCTTTACCATGCAGCAATATGTTGATAATCTGAGGGAGAGTCTTATGTCCCTTGTTTCCAATCTTGCATCCTTTTTTGTGTTCATTAATTCTATGTAATTTTTATATTAATAAAGTTGGATTTTTATATTCAAAAAAACCTTTTTTTCGTAAAAATCTATTCATTTGCTTGATTAAATCCGAGTTGTACCTTTGACTGGGATATAGGTGTTCATAATATAATTGAAATAGGGCATCCATGGCCCAACAATAGTAGAACAAACTACCACATAATACCTGTACACGTGTGGATCAAGTACGGCCTGGTGCGCCCTCCCCAATGCCCGATTCGGCTAATTGCCTTTCTCAAGGGGTGATGGGAGATTGAAAGGGTGCGATATAAAAAGAGATGATCCACCAATGAAATGGGATAACAATGCCCACGTGTTCCAACAGGCTAATGCCGCCACTAATAGTATTACTGCTGAAATCCAGCGTCCAGCTGTAATGAAACTATCACCATAACGTCACAACCATGTGCGACGCTGCAGAGGTCACCTGATCAGTGTCCATTCTTTGTGACACGCACACAGCCATGGCAACGCCGAACGCCAGGCTGATTCGGCATCACGCTCAATGGGTACTATGGGCATTGTTCGTTGCTACACATGTTATTTTGTTATGTTATTTTGTTATGTTATGCATTTCATTTTGATGGATAGCATTATTATCAACATATCAAATGCGTGTTTGTAAAATTATTGTGTTTTTTCTTTTGCATGATTTGTGTAGCTTGATCTAGTTGCCATGGTTACCATGGGCGCTGTTGTTGTTACAGACATTATTTACTGTATGTATGTCCGGCTGTCATCATTTTTTCATTTTCTGCCCTGCATTCATATTGCTGGGATAATGTGTTTTGCTGGATTTCAGCAGTAATACTATTAGTGGCGGCATTAGCCTGTTGGAACACGTGGGCATTGTTATCCCATTTCATTGTTGGATCATCTCTTTTTATATCGCACCCTTTCAATCTCCATCACCCCTTGAGAAAGGCAATTAGCCGAAACGCTCGTCGGGGAGGGCGCACCAGGTCGTACTTGATCCACACGTGTACAGGTATTATGTGGTAGTTTGTTCTACTATTGTTGGGCCATGGATGCCCTATTTCAATTATATTATGCCACTTTACCCTTATAAAATGTGATACGCATTTTGATTATAGCTGTTTGGCCTTATGATATGTATTAGCGTTTTCACATCCATTATGTGTGTGATCACCTTGGATTAATTCTATGGGATTTGTGCAATACAATATACTATTGTCTGTTATGCATATGTATTTTTAAAAAATTTTTTTGGAATACAATTTTTGTATTTTTCCTGTATATATCCATTTATACTTATTCTGACCTTGGCTGTTCCCTGTCTTACATGTGGTATTTAGTCAATTGTCCTCTACCCACCTCAGTCCCTTTCCCCATTCCTGGTATATTAATAAATAAAAGTATTTTTACATTCAGAATTGTTTTGGGAAGTATTTTTTCGCAATTTTTTTCTTTTGTTTTGTTCTAATCATAGCGAATATCCCCTACTAATTAGTCCTGATAATCCATTTCAAATTTTGATATAATGTTTATTATGGTGGCTTGATTTAGCTTTGTGGGTTTCATTGCATTCATGAAGTGGTTGTATCTTCATCTGTGAATATCACAGATGCCGTAGTGTTTCCGCGTGTACGCATTGAAAAGGGCCCTCGCGCGTGCGCAGTATGCTTTGCCCAACAGTGGGCAAAGCATAAAATCAGTATAGTGCATGCGCCTTTATTTTTCAAAACTTTCTATGATCCAGAAGTCTTTCAAGGCAAGAGGTCTGTTCCTGGACGCCGGAAATCTTACTGAAGCCATGCACATTGCACCGAAGCTTCAGATAACAAACCTCTGTCTGAAAACTTGTTATCCGAAGCTTCCAGTGTAATATGCAGGGCTTGAGTATGATTTTTGGCGTCCAGTAACAGAAAGCTTGCCTTGAAAGACTTCCGGGGCATAGATATTGAGGCAAAATACCTGCGCATGCGCAATACTGATATTATGCTTTGCCTAGTTTGGCAAAGCATACTGTGCACGCGCGAGGGCCCTTTTCAATGTGCACGCTAGGAAAACCCTACGTGAACACAGTAAACAGATGAAACAAGTGCGTAGGGCAAGTCAGGAGGGGGCGGGAAGGAGAATAAGCCCCACCCGTCGGACCGGACTGCGGCGATTTGCATACAGAGAAAAGCAGATTAAAAAGGTATTTTTGCATCAAAGCTGGGGGTCAGGGGCTATGAAAGGTACTACTAGTATACTCATGGGACGCACAATTGAGTGATATCTTTACCTGATATCACAAAAAAGGGTAACAGATTCGCTTTAAATAGTTAGTGTCCAGCTATTGGCTGGGGACACTTTAGAGGAATGCACATGGCCCCTTTAAGCAAGAGGAAGTGTGCGCGTGCGTCCTAAGCACAGTGCCTGGGGACTCGCATGCGGTGCACGTAGCCTGGACAGGCGCAGACTCGGAAGGAGCAAGACAGGGGCCGTGGTGGTGAATACGCTGGTGCCTCTGCAGGGAAAGAGGGACTGCAGGCATCGATGCAGACTCTACAGAAGAATGTATGAGAAGACGACCTGCACTCCCTGTTCCTTGACTTTCCGTTCTAGGTTTTCATAGTCTCTGGATATAGTTTCTAAGTCTTTTTTTGCTCTGTAATTTGTTCCTATCTGTATTAGTAGACCTTTGTGGTCGTCTACATAACCAGTTACTATAGGAAACAACAATGTACTAGTCCAGATCAAAAAACATTATATACTATATTAATAAAAATTACATTATGACACAGGTAGAAAGATAGGGAGAGGGGAAGTTCATAAAATTACACTTCAATTGTGCATGTCTGCTGTAACAATGGGGCACACACCACCCCAAATGAATCCACTAGCCAGAGAGCAATTATACAGTATTGCCAAAAAAAATGTATCAATCAATATATGCACAATCCATAATCATATTACATATTAATCATTAGCATTGGTAATGAACAAAGAAATACAAATCTATATCTCACTCACTCTGTACATTAACCACCCACCATATTAACCAACCACCACAGGGAACCCATTATCCAACCCCATGTAGGCTGTTGATAATCCTTTGTGGTATTTACCTATGCAGTGTGCCGAATGTGCAGCTCCTGGTGAGGATCCAGAGGGTGTGTGTACCCACCCCAACGTATGTTTTGATCCTGCCTTCATCAGGGGGCACAAACAATCCATCTCTGGTGCAGTATTTATAGAATGCACGGCGTCTAATGCCGGTCTGGGAGCGACATCGCGTGACTGGAAGTGACATCCCCCGCCGTATGTGCTGAATAACTTTTTTATTTTTTGGTCAAAATGGCCATGTGAGGGCTTGTTTTTTGCGGAATGAGTTGTACTTTTGAACGACACCATTGGTTTTACCATGTCATGTAATCAAAAACAGGAAAAAAATTCCAAGTGCGAAGAAATTGCAAATAAAGTGCAATCTCACACTTTTTTGTTTTGCTTTTTTACTAGGTTCACTAAATGCTAAAACTGTCCAGCCTTTATGAGTCTCCAGGTCATTACGAGTTCAAAGACTCCAAACATGTCTAGGTTCTTTTTTATCTAAGTGGTGATAAAAAATCCAAACTTTGTTAAAAAAGTGCACCATTTTCTGATACCCGTAGCGTCTCCATCTTTCATGATCTTTTGTTGGCTAAGGGCTTATTTTTTGTGTGCTGAGCTGACATTTTTATTGATACCATTTTGGTGCAGATACGATCTTTTGATTGCCCGTTATTGCATTTTAATTCAATGTCGCGGCGACCAAAAAAACTTAATTCTGGCGTTTTGACTTTTTTTCCTCGCTATGCCGTTTAACGATCAGGTTGATCCTTCTTTTATTGACAGGTTGGGCGATTCTGAACTCGACGATACCAAATATGTGTTTGTTTGATTTTTTTTATTGTTTTATTTTGAATGGGTTGAAAGGGGGGTGATTTGAACTTTCATATTTTTTTTATATTTTTAAAAACATTTTTTTTTTACTTTTGGTATGCTTCAATAGTCTCCATGGGAGACTAGAAGCTCCATAACCCAATTGTCTCTGCTACATACAGGCGATGATCAGATCGCCTGTATGTAGCAGAATTGCTGACTTGCTATGAGCGCCGAACACCGGGTGGCGCTCATAGCAATCCAGCAGTGACAACCATAGAGGTCTCCGGGAGACCTCTGGTTTGTCGAGCCAACACATCGGTGACCCGCGATTACGTGACGGGGTCATCGATGGGCGGGTATCCGGCACGATTGCCGGAAGTGCATGTTAAATGCCACAGTCAGAGTTTTACAGCAGCATTTAACGGGTTAATAGCCACGGGTGGTTTGATTCCACCTGCCACTGTTCCGAGCACATGTCAACTGTTCAAAACAGCTGACATGTGCCGGGAAAGATGAGGGCTCACCGCCGGAGCCCACATCAAAGGGAGGGAGTCCGACATCAGCGTAAATTTACTCCTGATGTCGGAAAGGGGTTAAATAAGTTTGTCCAAAAAGGGTATAATAGAAAAAAATGATAAAATATAAATAAACTGGTGGATAAACTACCAAGAGAATCATTATAAATGGCATTCACAAAAAAGAGTGGAACGCATAGATATTTCATTTGAATTCAAACTCCACATAATAACTTTATATAATCAGGAATGTGGACAACTAAGGAAAATAGTTAGAAAAAAACTGGTCACTTCTTCGAGGGGACAAAGTAATAGGGAACTTATTCTATCAAAACTTTCCTTTGTATATAAAAAGGTGAACAATCTGGCCAGCCAAATAGCTCCAACAGTAGTCAGAAATAAATCAGTTAGTAAAAATAAGTGCATAGTACAGAAAAAGTTTTTTTTTTCCTTGTAAAATATGCAAAATGTGTAAGGCAATGAGAAATCATAATCCCACATTCACCTTTTAGGGCTCCAATGAGACATTTACAATTAAAACACATATAACCTGCCACACCAAAGGAATAATATATTGTATACAGTGTCCTTGTCATGACGTTGGTATAGTCGAGTTGTTTACTCGTACGAAACCCAGGACTCTAGAACTGAGCCCCCCTTTACCCTTATCAATACACCCCAGTTATCCATACCCCAATAACGAATTACAGTAATTCTTTGGAATATGTATGGCCACAGCAGCCTTTATTTAAGTACAAACAACAATAACAATAAATAACAATATATAACAATATATATATAACAATATATATATATATACCAATAACACATCAGGGAGGAGTCCTTGAAGCTACAAAGATCATGGTGAATTAAACCAATATCCTGTGAACAACATCCCACCTCTTACTCCCAGCCGTTACCCCACAGGCTCGGGAGCACCACCATTGAGGTGTGCTGTTCACCCAACCACCTGGGGATCCGCCCACTCCGTGTGAACTCCCCTTCCACCATTCACCAGATCACCACCACATAACTTCAAACAGTGGAGACCCTAAACAGAGTCCCCACAAACCAATTTCCACCAACTTCAAGGACTCTCTCCCCACCCCCTTGAGCCGCCATGACCCAAAATTAACCATCCAGTAACATCATCCAATAGGGAGGGAGGGTGGGACTACTGATGGGCAAGACAGGAACTTCCCTGGGACCACCCCATCACTGCCTTATAAACCACCCCCCAACCACTCCCCCCCTTATTTAAATGTTCCTCCCTCATTTTAAACCCCTCCAAACCCCCGTCATGCCGGCCTCCGCCCACGCCTCTTTCTTGAGGGGAGGGAGGCTCTGCTCCGGCCATTACTTGACGTTGGTATAGTCGAGTTGTTTACTCGTAGGAAACCCAGGACTCTAGAACTGAGCCCCCCTTTACCCTTATCAATACACCCCAGTTATCCATACCCCAATAACGAATTACAGTAATTCTTTGGAATATGTATGGCCACAGCAGCCTTTATTTAAGTACAAACAACAATAACAATAAATAACAATATATAACAATATATATATAACAATATATATATATATATACCAATAACACATCAGGGAGGAGTCCTTGAAGCTACAAAGATCATGGTGAATTAAACCAATATCCTGTGAACAACATCCCACCTCTTACTCCCAGCCGTTACCCCACAGGCTCGGGAGCACCACCATTGAGGTGTGCTGTTCACCCAACCACCTGGGGATCCGCCCACTCCGTGTGAACTCCCCTTCCACCATTCACCAGATCACCACCACATAACTTCAAACAGTGGAGACCCTAAACAGAGTCCCCACAAACCAATTTCCACCAACTTCAAGGACTCTCTCCCCACCCCCTTGAGCCGCCACAACGAGGGCCCATTGAAAACCTCAATGGCCCGAGACCCCCTAAGACCGCAAAGCCATGGCCCTTTCAATACCTTCCTGAATACCTAGTGCCCACATATCTGAACCAACAGCATTCAGATGAACCCCATCGGCCAACCAAAAATCCCCTTCCCCTTCTCCAAATCCAAATGCCGCACCGACACATTACCATTCCGAGCCATGAATGAAGACACAGCCCTGTTAACCTTTATCCTGGCCTTATTGATTTTAACCAGAGACCTCATGTTCCTCCAACGTCTGCGTGGCACAATGTCAGACCAAACTAAAATGACCCCCGGATACAACACCCATAACCGCAAGCAATCCTGCTTGATATCTCCCACTAACTCACGAAAAGGACGCACCGCAAGATCATTCTCCCCGACATGGAGTACCAAAACATCGGGAGCACGGTCCAAGCGGGCGCACGCATGAATTTCGGGCAACACCCTTCTCCACTGCATCCCTCGAAAAACCGAGCCATCGCACTACCGCCATAGACCGGGGAAATCCCAGTTGCCGACCATCAGTCCTGACGTCGGCTCTCAACGCTCCCCAGTGGACGAAGGAGTGACCAAAAATCCAAATCAGCATAGGAAGGGAACCTGAAATGAGAAAATAACACTAAACATCCCAAAAGATCACCCTTAACCAACTCCAAACTTTCCACGCAGGCCCTCAGAACAATCAAATATCACCTCGAAAAATCAAGGCCTAATATAACTCCTAAATCGATTAGACTTCCAACGCCCAATACGTTGTATTGATGCCGCGTCCAACCCCCTACCTGCCACCTCAGTCGCCGCCCCAATCCGGAATGAATGCGTCCCAAAACGAGAATCATCAAGACCTAATGCTCGAATGGACTTTTTGAAAATGGCGTTGAACTGATACCTGGACAGGCTACCGCCATCGGCATGGCACAACAATGAGCCCCCCAACCCGGGGCCCAACTCCCAAAAACGCTGCAAACATAACACTGGACACATCGGGTACCCTGATACAATACCCAACACTACCCGACGGCCCCTCCCCTCTTGATCCGTCTTGGATTTACGCAGCCAAAACTCAACACCACCCGCCGTCAATAATACATCCTTAGCCAACAAACCCCCCGCCGCCTGTCTATTACCCGAAACCAGCTCACCTACCCGCAAAGCCCCAAAGAATGCCAACGAAAAAGCCAGACGGAATAACAGAACTTCAAAACGAGAAGAACACGTCGTGTCCAAAATAAAACCCAATCGCTCTAGCAAAGCGAAGGATACCGGGCGCCTCGTATCACCCAACCCCTTATTTCGACGAAAACCCTTTGCCGCCTGCTGCACCAAAAAGGTCTTTGACACATCGCTAATCCCCCGCAAACGAAACCCAAAAGATAGTGCTGCTAAAACCCGCGACACTTTGGCACAAGACCATCCTTCCCTCGCCCCTTGCCCCAACCAAGCCAATAAGGCCCTTTGTAAATCCACCCCATCCCCCAGAACTGGAATTGTCATTAAAAACTCTTCCCAGTTACGCCACACTGCCCGATAAGCCGCCCAAGTTTTTGGAGCCAACGATGCCCTAATCAGAGACTCTGCAGACCGTAAACCACCTTCCACAACTCCTCCGGGCAGGCTAGACCCTCGCACTCCGCTTCCGGGGCCAATGAGCGAAAACGATCCCACTGTGAACGAGAAAGAGAATCAGCTATGTCATTCTTCACACCCGGCACGTCCGTCGCCGTCACGTGTGCATTCAATTCCAAACATAACAAGACCAAACGTTGCAAAACTCGCACGACAGGAGGAGAGGACGCAGTAAGCCCATTATCCACAAGTATTCAAGCAGCTGACAGCACTCGGGAGTTAGCACGGATGCACGTTCAGGCGTTCAAGGATCCAAATGAACAACAGTCCAACGAAAAAATAGGAACAGCATCCAATCCAGGTGAAGTATAACAAGTCTTTATTCAGCCACCATAAAATACGACGTTTCGGCCATTTTCAGGCCTTTATCAAGTATACAAAAACAGGCAAAATGGTGTCCTTAAATGGTGTGGAGGAGCCAATCACCATCCAGGAACAGCCCATAATACAAATAGACATATATACAGAATATACAACGATAATCAATTTAAAACAGTGATCAAAGCTCAGAATAGTGACATCATAGAAAAATACAGCAATTTTATAATTGTGCATGTAATATGCCATAGATTACTCCATATAAACAATATCACCATTTAGTCTGCCAATCGATGATCTGTTACTGCACACTCCCATTCTGGTGCTGCACCAATCATGTACTCACTAGCAGCAGCGTCCTCCATATCCAATCAGTGTCAGTTCAGCAGCGCTTAGTCAGAGCACTTATCCAATAGCCCACAGGATAACAAATTGGGAGGCACACCTAACTCACTCCCCACTGTGTGGTAAACAAAGGCACATGTTCAGAAGTCATCATAGCAAACGCCCAGTGGATCATGTGAACACCAGCGTCATCAGACACCCAGTCACATGACCGCAAGCATCATCCGAGGTCTAATCACATGATAGTCCCATCATAAGCCTCTATTCCAGGCTGAAAACACTAAAATAGCGCGCGATCACCGGCATCATCCGACACCTGAAAAAAGAACACGCATGCACAATAAACTCTATCATTATTTATACTACTCCAGATATGTCATCAGGAAACCTGCAGGTCACATGACCGTCAGTATTGGCATAATGTAAGCAAGAGACCGCACATGCGGATCTATATAGAATGGAAGATTAACAATATAGCAGACGCCTAAAGAAATATATATAATATCTACAAAATAAATGATGTCATCAGGAACCATTAAGTCACCACTTGCTCCGATCACTCCAGATAATAATCCTACGAAAACAACAAACATAAGTAAAATATATATCTAAAAACAAACACAGAATATAGATGCAAAAATTACCTAGCACAAATATGCAAATTATATTCGATATTCAACCCCTTTGGTTGCAATGTCTCCAAAACGGAGATCCACCGGAGTTCTTTCTGTTTAAGCAACTTAATCCTGTCGCCACCTCTCCTAAGGGGTGGAACCCCATCAATAACTCTAAATCTCAGCTGACTGACCAAGTGTCCACATTCTACAAAGTGCTTAGATACCGGCAGTTCCATCATCTTCGTCCTGATAGTACTTTGTGGTTTACTTATCCTAGCCTTAACTTCCATCGTTGTCTCGCCTATATACATGAGTCCACACGGACACACGAGCATATAGATTACAAAGCTAGATGTACAAGAGTACCGTTCCTGGATCCGAAAGCGTTGACCCGTGCGTGAGTGGCCAAAACTGTCACCCTTGATCATATTGCCACAGCATGCACAATTCAAACATGGAAAATTTCCATTTTTTGGAGGGCCCAAAGTTAACTGTCTGGATATTTTGGAGGATCCAATGTCAGATTTGACCAACTTATCTTTCAAATTACGCCCTCGCCTATAAGAAAGCAATGGCTTGTGCGCAAATTCAGCTACTTCCGGTAAACCTCTATGTAATAGACCCCAATGCTTATTCAAGATATTCCCTATTTTACCACTAACAGGGCAATAGGTAGAAACAAAAGGGACTCTTTTAGGGAAATCTTAATACGTTTGTTTCTCACATCTTCCAATGTTGTCTTCAAGGCTTTCTCCTTGAATTTTCTAAGATCCTTCTCAGGATAACCCCTTCTGATGAACTTCTCACACATCTGATCAAGCCTCCTGTCCAATACAGTCTCGTCCTTTACTATCCTACGTACTCTCAGCATCTGACTCCAAGGCAGAGACTCTATCATTTTCCTTGGATGATTACTATCAAAAACCAGGAGACTATTCCTGTCTGTGTCCTATATAAACAAATCAGTGCATAACAATCCACTGTGCTTGTACACTAAAGTATCCAAAAATTGAATCTGGTCAAAGGAGTGTGTCATTGTGAACTTCAGCTCGGGAAATATCATGTTAAGATGACTATGGAAAGATACCAGATCATTCATGTTCCCCTCCCAAACACAAAAGATATCATCAATGTAGCGCCACCAGGCTCTGACATGGCGCCAGTGGATGGAATTGTACACATGCTGGTCCTCGAATACCGCCATGTAGATGTTTGCATAAGTGGGCGCCACATTGGACCCCATGGCGGTACCACGCAACTGCAGGAAAAATTCATCCCCAAAAAGAAAAAAATTCTTCTTGAGGACAAACTCCAACAGTGCCAGGACCAGCTGTGTACCACCTGGGGCCATGTCAGAGCCCGCCAGTGCCACACCAACAGCCTCCAAACCACGTTCATGTTTAATGGAGGTGTACAGTGATACAACATCAAACGAAATGAGAATAGTATCCTCTGTGATGTCCAGACCCTCAATCTTACTCAGAAAATGGTTAGTATCCATGATATAAGATTTGGCCTCAATAGCCTCGAATATAATTTGCATATTTGTGCTAGGTAATTTTTGCATCTATATTCTGTGTTTGTTTTTAGATATATATTTTACTTATGTTTGTTGTTTTCGTAGGATTATTATCTGGAGTGATCGGAGCAAGTGGTGACTTAATGGTTCCTGATGACATCATTTATTTTGTAGATATTATATATATTTCTTTAGGCGTCTGCTATATTGTTAATCTTCCATTCTATATAGATCCGCATGTGCGGTCTCTTGCTTACATTATGCCAATACTGACGGTCATGTGACCTGCAGGTTTCCTGATGACATATCTGGAGTAGTATAAATAATGATAGAGTTTATTGTGCATGCGTGTTCTTTTTTCAGGTGTCGGATGATGCCGGTGATCGCGCGCTATTTTAGTGTTTTCAGCCTGGAATAGAGGCTTATGATGGGACTATCATGTGATTAGACCTCGGATGATGCTTGCGGTCATGTGACTGGGTGTCTGATGACGCTGGTGTTCACATGATCCACTGGGCGTTTGCTATGATGACTTCTGAACATGTGCCTTTGTTTACCACACAGTGGGGAGTGAGTTAGGTGTGCCTCCCGATTTGTTATCCTGTGGGCTATTGGATAAGTGCTCTGACTAAGCGCTGCTGAACTGACACTGATTGGATATGGAGGACGCTGCTGCTAGTGAGTACATGATTGGTGCAGCACCAGAATGGGAGTGTGCAGTAACAGATCATCGATTGGCAGACTAAATGGTGATATTGTTTATATGGAGTAATCTATGGCATATTACATGCACAATTATAAAATTGCTGTATTTTTCTATGATGTCACTATTCTGAGCTTTGATCACTGTTTTAAATTGATTACACTATGTAACACAATTTTTGTTCCTGGCTTCCAAGTGTAATATTTCAACTGCTTATGTTTAAAGACTATGGAAAAACTACTACATTCAACACAAACTTTGATTTTATGACCACAGGCCAGAAAATTTTGTATTTATTGTGTCAAAAAAAGGAAATTATTATATTTTCGTTCATGCGGTCTAATAAAAAACAACACTTGCATGGTAAATAGATAAAGACAATTAAAACTCACTCAAAAAGGTTCAGAAATGAGTAGTTTTTCTAGATTTGTGAGTGTACAGCAAATCGCTTAATCGAAGAAGCCCCAAATGTAGTCCCCCATCATGTTTTCGTTATACTGTCCTTGGTAATGACGTTCAAAGTCCAATATATCTTGATGAAAGCGCTCGCCTTGCTCCTCTGAGTTAGCGTCCATGTTCTCCTTGAACTTGTCAAGATGAGCGTCAAGGATATGGACTTTGAGAGACATTCTGCATCCCATTATGGCGTAATTCTTTATGAGAGTCTGAACCAACTGCGCATAGTTTTCAGCCTAGTGATTACCTAGGAAGCCATGAACCACTGCAACGAAACTATTCCAAGCTGTTTTCTCGGTCCTGTTCAGCAGCCTGGCGAACTCGTCACATTCTATGATCTTCTTGATCTGTGGTCCGATGAAGATACCAGCCTTGACCTTTGCCTCGAACAGCTTTGGAAAGAGATCTTGGAGGTACTTGAAAGCAGCTGACTCCTTGTCAGGAGCCGTGACAAATTGCTTGATGAGGCCTAACTTGATATGCAGTGGTGGCATCAGCACCTTCAGAGGTTTTTCCATCAATATGGCCATGTGAGGGCTTACTTTTTGCGGGACGAGTTGTAATTTTGAAAGACTCAATTAGTTTTAGCATGTCTTGTACTCGAAAACAGGAAAAAAAATTCAAGTGCAGTGAAATTTCAAAAAAAGTGCAATCCTACACTTGTTTTTTTGTTTGGCTTTTTTGCTAAGTTCACTAAATGCTAAAACTGACCTGCCATTATGATTCTCCAGGTCATTATAAGTTCATAGACACCAAACATGTCTAGGTTCTCCTTTATCTAAGTTTGCTAAAAAAAATTGCGTGATCTCCGGTTAGGTGAGAGCTTATTTTTTCCGTGCCCAGCTGACGTTTTTAATGACACGACTTTTGTACAGATACGTTCTTTTGATTGCCCATTATTGCATTTTAATGCAATGTCACAGCGACCAAAAAAAGGTAATTCTGGCGTTTTGACTTTTTTTGTCTCAACGCCGTTTAGCAATTAGGTTAATCCTTTTTTTTAATTGATAGATCAGCCGATTCTGAACGCGGTGATATCAAATATGTGTATGTTTGATTTTTTTATTGTTTTATTTTGAATGGGGCGAAAATGGGGTGATTTGAACTTTTTTTTTTAAAACATTTGTTTTTACTTTTAGTATGCTTCAATAGTCCCCATGGGAGTCTAGAAGATGCCATAGCTCGATCGCCTCTGCTACATAGAGGTGATGCTCAGATCACCTTTATGTAGCAGAATTACTGCATTGCTATGAGCGCAGACAACAGGGTTGTGCTCATAGCAATCCGGCATAACAGCCATAGAGGGAGACCTCTGATTGTTATGCCGATGCACCGATGACCCCCGATCACATGACGGGGGTCAGCGGTGTGCGTATTTTCGGCCGGAAGAACTTGTTAAATGCCGCTGTCAGTGTTTAACAGCGGCATTTACCTACTTAATAGGCGCGAGTGGATCGCGATTCCACTCGTGCCTATTGCGGGCATATGTCAGCTGTTCAAAACAGCTGACATGTCCCGGCTTTGATGCGGGCTCACTGACGGAGCCCTCATCAAATCGGGGGGATACTGGCTACGGACGTACTATTCCGTCCGAGGGCAGTAAGGGGTTAAACTGTACTCGATCTAAATCATTGAAATTCTACAAAATAAAGCACTGCCATGTAAACGAGCAGCAATTATTCACCTTACCTTCAAGAGTTTTCTTGCAATATTCGCATGTGAAATGAGGTGCCCAGGACTTGTTTTGATCCCTGACAGGCATGCCGAAATATGCCTTGTAGGCCTCGCACATCATACGACATGCTTTCACTGAATACTTTCTCACTCGTCTTTAGAAATTGTCCACACACGTTGCAAAATGTGTCTTCTGGGCGCAAACAGCATCTTGATGCCATCTTAAACAAATAATTGCTCTTTAACTATGATTCGTTATTCTCTTACTCAGCAATAACATAAACCGAAATGTTGGATCGAGTCACCTGTGCTTTCATACTTGCATGACTACTATTGAACAGTCCGAGAACGTTCTAGAAAGTTCTAAAAGTTTCTAGACACTTCCAGATAATTCTGGAAAATTGTAGAAACTTCTGCACAATTCTAGCAGTTAAACAATAATCTAGAAGACTACTTCGTATTGAATAAGAATCGAGAATTTTCCAGAAAACAGACATATTTTAAAATTTCATTGTCCTGATCACAAAAGCAAAGTTTTTGTGGAACAACAACTATTTTCTATTTGTTTTAGGCATAACGGGTTAGGAAAACACACTTTGGACCCAGGAACAAAAAATAAATAAAAATTTGTTACATGGTGTTATCGTTGTATATTCTGTATATATGTCTATTTGTATTATGGGCTGTTCCTGGATGGTGATTGGCTCCTCCACACCATTTAAGGACACCATTTTGCCTGTTTTTGTATACTTGATAAAGGCCTGAAAATGGCCGAAACGTCGTATTTTATGGTGGCTGAATAAAGACTTGTTATACTTCACCTGGATTGGATGCTGTTCCTATTTTTTCGCAGTAAGCCCATTAATCGCGCAAACAACTCCCATGTTGTCACAATTAAAACGCACCCTGCGATCACGAAACTCACTTCCCCATAAATGCACCGCCACCAGAATTGGAAAAATTTCCAATAATGTTATGTTCCGAACTAAGCCCTCAGCCACCCACTCTGCAGGCCAACGAGACGCACACCATTGCCCCCTGAAATAGGCTCCAAAACCAACCCCTCCGGCCGCGTCCGTAAACAACTCCAACACATCACTCCCAACAACCTCGGCCATGACCAAAGAGCGCCCGTTATATCCTTCTAAGAAGGAATCCCAAACTGCCAAATCCGCCTTAAGTTCCCCAGACAAACGTATGAAGTGATGAGGGCTTTTATCCCTGCCGTAGCGCTAGCCAGCCTACGTGAAAAAACTCGCCCCATCGGCATCACTCGACATGCGAAGTTCAACTTCCCTAGCAACGACTGCAAATCACGCAACGACAACTTCTTCACCCGGCGCGCTCTACCTACTTCAGCCCGTAAAGCCAACAACTTTTCCTCGGGCAATCTGAACTCCCATGCCACCGTGTCGATGACTATTCCCAAAAAACACAAACAAGAAGATGGGCCCTCAGTTTTACCTGGCGCCAAAGGAACCCCAAAATGCTCCGCCACCCACTCAACAGTTTTCAAGATCCCATGGCAGCATGAAGAATTTGCTGGGCCTACACACAGAAAATCGTCCAAGTAATGAATAACAGATTCACAACCAGACACCTCTCGCACCACCCACTCCAAAAAAGAACTAAAAGCCTCAAAATAAGCACATGATAAGGAACAGCCCATCGGCAAACATCTGTCAACAAAGAACTCCCCCTCCCAAAAACAACCCAGCAGCTTCAAACTATCAGGATGAACTGGCAAAAGTCGAAAAGCAGATTCAATGTCAGTCTTAGCCATAAGGGCCCCTCGACCACACTTCCTCACCCACCGCGCAGCCTCGTCAAAAGAGGAATAAATAACCGAACAAATTTCCGGATCAATGCCATCGTTCACCGACCTCCCCCGTGGGTAAGAAAGATGCTGAATAAGCCGAAACTTGTTCGGCTCCTTCTTGGGAACAACGCCCAACGGGGAAACCACTAAGTCCTGAAAAGGTGGCGACGAGAAAGGGCCCGCCATACGACCCAACAAAACCTCTTTTGCCAATTTCTCACTGACCACCTCCTTATGCAATAAAGCCGAATGCAAATTCTTAAGTACCCGCGGGATAACAAACGGAGGATGCGGGATAACAAAACCATCCTTAAAACCATTGAACAGTAACGTCGCCTTTTCCCCGTCACCGTATCTATTTAGATAAGGGACCATCTTTTCCAAACTCACCGGAGTCTCTCCCTTGGGAATTACCACCCCCAGGCTTCTGCTTCCCTTTTTTAAAACACTTAGACGCTCCATGGGAGGCGCCATTGCAATTGGAGCAGACATGCTTAAATTTACACCCCGCCCCAAACTTACACTGGCCGTCATTAAACTGCCAGCACACCCCAAATTTGTTCCCACCTCCTTGGCCTTGACCACTTCCTCCCGCTGCCCCAGCTGTATTTCCACTCTGGCCGGCGCCCCCAGTTCCCCCGAGAAAGGAATGCCCAAACTTATTCTGTGCAATGACTCTCATCCACAGACCAATGTCCTTCTGATCCCAACGAATCGCCGGACGCACGGCCTTCCTTTGCCTGAACTGCTCATCATACCGCAGCCAAGCCTGTCCCCCATACACCCTATGCGCCTCCCCAATAGCATCAAAATAACAAAACAAAGCCGAGCAGTTGTCTGAAGCTTTCTCCCCGATAACACTTGCTAAAATAGCAAACGCTTGTTGCCAGTTGACGAACGTCTGAGGAATTAATCGCCACCTCCGTTTCTCCTCCTCCTCCTTCTTACTATCTTCCTTTTTACTTTTATCCAAATTAAACTTCTCCAAAGGCAACAATGAGAATATTTCAACGTACTCATCCTTCCAAATACGCTCCTTAACTTCCTTCTTCAAATGAGCCCCCAAGGGGCCCTCAAAACAAACATATACCTCCCCGTGAGCCCTATCATCTAAACGCACCCGACACTCCTTTTCCTTCTCTGTCTGCACCGACACAGACACCGGTTCAGCACTAAGCCCTTCCTGTTCCGACACGCTCGCCACTATCTGCCCCCCAACCTGTGATCCAACCCACGCCGTCACTGGAGACGGAGAACTTATACCCTTCTCTAATCGGGATAGCAAATTCCGCACATCTACCAGCATATCCGTAACCCCGGCTACCTCGGCCACCCCCCCAACACTATTACTAACTCCCGGCCGAGCTACCCCAAACGGTGAAGAAGACAAAAATGAATGACCAACGCTTAACATAGAATTATACTCACCGGGCTGCGAGGGAGCTGTGAGCCCTCCAGCCGGATAACCTGGTTCCAAAGGTGCGTCGCCACCGCCTTGATCTGACACCACGACTCCGCTGACCTGCTCCTGACGTCCGGAAACCGCTCCGTGACTTCCAGATGAAGAAGGCCTAAACCCCATTGGGGATCCAGCCCGCTGATCCTGAAACAACATTGAAGACGCAGCAGCACCCGACGATGGATTAGCAGCAGCAGCCAAACCAAGCCGCCCCGCGTTCACCCCACAGCAACGGCCCTCCGATCCCTCTGTAAACCCTCCGCCTATGGGGGTAAAAGCTGCTGACCCGTGCCTACTGATGCCACGGCCGCCGAAATTCTGAAGCCGTCCACAGAGGCAGGCCGCAGTGCAGTAAAACTGCCGCTGTGACCCCCCGACGAACCTGGAACCCCGCCGTCACCAAGGGGGAAAATTGCTGGTCTGACGAGCCGGCCGTTCCGTAATTTGACAACGCACCTGCATGACCATCCGGAACAGATAGCAATGCAAGCCGATCGCAACTGCGACCGCCCGCTGACGCAGCTCTCAAAAAACGCCCATCGCTTAGCAGCTCCAACGACGACACATCACCGATGCTTCCTGAGGCGGGCTGCCCAGAAGGTCCCTCGCCACTGCGACCTCCCGAAGACGCAATTCTCCCGCCCGGGACATACCGGCTCCAAAGACGACGCACCCGCAGTGCGATTGGAAGCAGGTCGCGCAGCAGGTGACTCAGCACTGCGACCCCCCGAGGACGCAGATCTTCCACGACGCCCGGCGCTTGGAGACACCAACGCCGACGCACCCGCGCTGCTATCTGAAACAGGCCGCAAAAAGGATCGCTCACCACTGCGACTTCCCGAGGACGCAGCTCTCGCTTGACGGCCGGCGCGCAAAGACTCCGCCCCCCGACGTGCACTCGGCGGAGGAGAAGTTACCGCCGCAGGGCCTCGCTGGCTTGTTGGATTCCTCCCAGGCCGAGGCCTGCTAACGCGAGCTCCGCGCGCCGCCTGGCCTGGAGGGGCCCGTGAGGGGCTCCTGCGCCGACGCGAGGCCCGAGGAGCCTGATCCGGCGACAGTCTTTCAGGAGGCCTCACCCTTCTTGGCCGCCTCTCCCTTTGCGATGCCCCAGACAACGGACCAGAAGCTCCCTGAACGATAATCGCCACCTGCGCTTCCAGCCATCCAGGAGGCTGCGACGAGGCCACAGCCCTGAGGCGCTCGATCGCCGCGTTTGCAGACATGGTAAGTTGTACTGCGTCTTACTACTGATGGGGCAAGACAGGAACTGCCCTGGGACCACCCTATCACTGCCTTATAAACCACCCCCCAACCACTCCCCCCCTTATTTAAATGTTCCTCCCTCATTTTAAACCCCTCCAAACCCCCGTCATGCCGGCCTCCGCCCACGCCTCTTTCTTGAGGGAGGGAGGCTCTGCTCCGGCCATTACTGAAGCTCTATGTAAGAAGAGCAAAACATGAATTGAGAATCAAACAACAGTTTAGTGAATATCCATTGTCTTATCATTATAAAACAGCACATAATGGTCAACTAACAGGGAGTAAATTTTGGAGTATAGAATATGTTAAAGAATATTGTAGACGGGGAAATTCCATTCATAATATGTCAAGAAAATAAAGCAAATTGATTTTTCTTCTGACAAGTTCATTTACGAGTGAGATGTGGCAGATGCGTCATGTGTCACTACGTCATCCGCGTCACTGATTAAGGTTTATACTTGAATTGGTGGAGGTTCGGCATAATTAGGCAATCGTCCCTCACCCTGACACGCCCCAGGAAGAAGCCGGGTGAAAAGCGCGTTGTGGTGAGAGGCGTTGTGGCAGACTTAGTAAGTGGTTTCATATAACATCTAGAATTGGTAGATTTGCACACAGCAGAGGATATGGAACCAAGACCTCAAAAGCTGATACACTGCTGGCACCAGAGAGCTCCCAACTCCTAGGCTGGTCTTCAGAGACAAACTCTTACCAACAGTCAGCTGATCCATCATGTGTCTACTTAAAGGATGGTGGGAGTGGTCACCAACCACATCAGCTGACCAGCAACACAACAGTTGCCAGCAAGGAAACTGACATTAACACTTAAAACCTATAATACAAAATGAGCAAAAAACAGCTGTAACTAATCAAGTAAAAAGCAAAAGTGCACTTAAATAGCACAAAGTTCTTAGTAATGCTATTTTTAATCAAAAATAGCATATAAGCCATCCCACTGCGACAAGGTAACTCTGTTCGGGACAGTCCTACACTGTCTAATATCAAAAACCTTACCATGTGTCAAAGTTGACCTCAGTGTGTGAATAAGGGCAGACAAAAGGACCGAATATAATATTAGATAATATTAGACAGTGTAGGACTGTTCTCGCGGTGGGATGATGTTTTTGCTTATTTTGTCTCTTATAGGTTTTATATGTTTTATGACCAATGTGAACATGCGTTTATGCACTGCATGCATACCAACTAGACCAAGCTCTATTTTTGTGTTTTTTCATTGTATTTTTGCATTCTGTGCAAGCTGGGGTATGGCCTCCCTCTCCTGAGCTGGTAATTGTATTTAAAAGCGCCTCCAGACTGGTGTCCACTGTTTGGGATCCGGTCCTTTGTCTGCCCTTATTCACACACTGAGGTCAACTTTGACACACGGTAAGGTTTTTAATTTAGACAGTGTAGGACTGCCCCGAACAGAGTTACCTTGTCGCGGTGGGATGGCTTATATGCTATTTTGGATCAAAAAACAGTATTACTAAGAACTCTGCGTTATTTACATGCACTTTTGTTTTTACTTGTTTAGTTACAGCAGGTTTTTGCTAATTTTGTCTCATAGGTTTTATATGTTTTATGGCCAATATGAACAAGCGTTTATGTACTGCATGCATACCAACTAGACCAAGCTCTATTTTTGTGTTTTGACATTAACACTTGCTGGCCCAACAGTAAAAACCATGTTAAATTAAAGCAGAACCAGAGCTATCACGACTCCAAAAATGAGTCGTGACAGTACCCCTCTTTCAATGAGGGGCCTCTGGACGCTTAACCCCAGACTACACCGGAAATGACGTACAGTGAAGACGCCTCAACCCACTAGGGTTAGAGCAAAATACATAAGGAAACGATAACAATGTACAAAAAAAAGACAAATTCAAGAATACATGAAATGGAGCAATAAAATAAATCATGGCTGATCCTAAAAGGCCTAAAGGGGCAAAGCCCCACAAGACATCACCCTTCTTTTTTATTGTACTAAATTAAAATAGTTATTTTATTGGGCAATTAAGTAAAAGGACAATCCTGATTTGGTAGATATGAGAGAGCACAAAGGTATTGCCCGCTGATATAGAGAGAAGAGGAGGAACTTCCGGCTTAAGCGAATGCCAGGCAAGAAGTGCATCATCGCTGTGGAGTGCTTTACTAAAGTGCATGTTGTAAACAGCCTTTTAGTAACCAGGGAGCATGCTGTTGTGAATGGGTTTGAGATGAGTTCTGAGCAGAGGCTCCCTCTGGTGGTTACAAGCGGTACTAGTGAGGATTGTGAGGACTGGGAATCAGGTGTTACTGACTGGTCTTATATAAGGGAGTCATTTTCCCATCAGGGTTGCCGGTGATCAATTGTTCTGGTCTGAATCCTTCTTTCCAGTTTCCCTTGTAGTCTGCTGTGTCGTTTCTGCATCTCCTGCTATCAGATAAGACAATTTCTTATTTTGTGTTTTTGCTATATTTTTGCATTTTGTCCTGCACTTCTGTGGGGGCCTTCAGGGTCCCCTCCGGGGCTTTTGCCCTCTCAGTTTAGTCCAGCCACTGTGTTTTGTACTTTTGCTTTTTCCAGTTTTTTTTCAGTGGCTGCTGTTTTGATTTTGTTACACCAGAGAACTAATTTAGGTGGTAGAGGTCGTGTGATCTCAGGTGATTTTGAAATTAGTAGAGTTGGTGTTTTTTCAGGGTTTTCTGAGATTGCAGTAAGTACCCTTCCTGTCCTTTTCTATTTAGATAGTTTGGGCCCCAGCGTTTGCTCATACTATTTTCTTTCTGTGTCAGTATTTCCTCTTGTCTAACCGCCATTACATGTTTGGGGCTTTCTATTATCTTTGGGGTTCTGCTCCGGGGCAGATAGCTTTCCTATTTCTATCTTTAGGTGTAGCTAGTTTCTCAGGCTGTGACGAGGCGTCTAGGACCATCGTAGGAACGCTCCACGGCTGCCTCTAGTTGCGGTGGTTAGTCAGGGTACTGCAATCTCATAGATTCCAACTGCTCTGGTGTATTTCCTTTTTTACCTGCACTCCTCAGCTACCGTAACATAACAGTATCACCGGCCATAAAAATTGTATGGTACTCACAGAAGGGAAAAAAAAATATTTTGAAGGAAGAAAAGTTGTCAGAGATATTTTTCTGTTTGTTGCATTTTTTTTTTTTTTTCCCTCTGTATCTCTGGGTGCTGGGGAGGATCTTTTCTCCCAATGGAGTTTGCACAGTTGTCTGGCCGTGTGGATCAGCTTGCCACTGAGGTTCAGAGTATTGCTGCATATCTTGCTAGGTTGCCTGTTGTGGAACCTAGGATCCCCATGCCAGATTTGTTTTTAGGGATCGAGCTAAGTTCAGAATTTCAAAAATAATTGTAAATTGTTTCTTGCCTTAAAATCTAAGTCCTCAGGAAACGCAGCGCAGCAGGTTCAAATTATCATCTCTCTCCTGCGCGGCGATCCTCAGGATTGGGCTTTTTCCCTGATACCTGGGGATCCTGTTTTGAGTGATGTTGATGCATTTTTTCAGGCTTTGGGGTTATTGTACGATGAGCCTAATGTCACTGATCAAGCTGAAAAAACCTTGTTGGCATTAAATCAGGGCTTGATGACGCTGAGTTATACTGTCAGAGATTCCGTAGGTGGGCAGTCCTGACCAAATGGAATGGCGACGCTTTGGCGGCCCTTTTCCGGAAGGGTCTGTCGGATAATGTAAAGGATGTTATGGTGGGATTCCCTGTCCCCTCTGGTCTCAATGATTCTATGTCATTAGCGATTCAAATTGACAGACGTTTGCGTGAGCGGAGAAGTATGCGTGGAGTGGTGTTGCCTTGTGAGCCAGCTGCTGAGCCCATGCAGTGTGATGGAGTGGTGTCTGGGGCACAGCGTCATGAGTTTCGAAAGCGCAATGGGTTATGTTTCTACTGTGGTGATGCCTCTCATGCTATTTCAGTCTGCCCTAAGCGGGGAAGACATTTTGCACGCTCAGTTGTCTTGGGTAGTGTTCAGACTAAGTTTTTATTAACTGTCACTCTGATATGCTCTCTGTCCTCATTTTCTGCTCAGGCTTTCGTTGATTCTGGAGCAGCTATTAACCTGATGGATTATGATTTTGCTAAACGTTGTGGGTTTCCCTTGATACCCCTACAGAAGTCTATTCCTCTACTGGGGATCGATTCTACCCCTTTGGCTGAGAATAAACCCCAGTTTTCTACTCAGGTGATAATGAGGGTTGAACCTGATCACCAAGAGTGCTGCAAATTTTTGGTTCTATATAATCTGCATGACATTATAGTGCTGGGTTTCCCTTGGTTACAGTCTCATAATCCTGTTTTGGATTGGAAATCTGTGTCTGTAACCAGTTGGGGCTGCCAATGTGTTAATACCAACACTCCTGTTTTTTCTGCCTCCTCCCAGGCTGAGGATGTTCCTGACTTTTTGTTTGATTTTTCTGATGTGTTTAGCGAAAGTAAATCTGCATCCTTACCTCCCCATAGGAGCTATGACTGCGCTATTGAATTAGTGCCAGGTAGTAAATTCCCTAAAGGTCGCCTTTTTAACTTGTCTGTACCTGAACATGACGCTATGCGGTCTTATATCAAGGAATTATTGGAGAAGGGTCATATCAGACCATCCTCTTCACCCTTAGGTGCCGGTTTTTTCTTTGTGGCCAAAAAAGATGGTTCATTAAGGCCGTGTATTGATTATCGTCTCTTGAACAATATTACTGTGAAATATCAATACCCGTTACCCTTGATTTCTGACCTGTTTTCCAGGGTGAAAAACGCTACTTGGTTTACCAAGCTTGACCTCAGGGGGGCGTATAACCTTATTCGCATTAAGCACGGGGATGAATGGAAGACGGCATTTAACACCCCTGAAGGGCATTTTGAGTACCTTGTGATGCCCTTTGGGCTCACTAATGCTCCTTCCGTCTTCCAGTCCTTCATGAATGACATTTTCAGGGATTTTGTGGACAAGTTTCTGATTGTTTATTTGGATGATATCTTGATTTTTTCTAATGACTGGGACTCTCATGTGAAACATGTTCGAACTGTATTCCAGATTTTGAGAGAGAATGCTCTGTATGTGAAGGGATCAAAGTGTCTTTTGGCATACAGAAGATCTCATTTCTGGATTCATTTTGTCCCCATCTGTTATTGAAATGGACCCGGTCAAGGTTCAGGCCATCTGTGATTGGGTCCAACCTACTTCATTAAAGGCTCTTCAGAGATTTTTGGGTTTTGCCAATTTTTATCGTAAATTTATTGGTAATTTCTCGGTTATTGTTAAACCATTAACTGATTTGACCAGAAAGGGTTCTGATGTGGTGAATTGGTCTCCTGAGGCAGTCTCTGCGTTTCAGGAACTTAAGCAGAGATTCACTTCTGCTCCTGTTCTACGGCAGCCTGATGTTTCTCTGCCATTTCAGGTGGAGGTTGATGCCTCTGAAATTGGGGCAGGTGCCGTTTTGTCCCAAAAAGATCCAGAGACCTCTAAAAGTAACCCTTGTGCCTTTTTCTCTCGAAAATTTTCTCCTACTGAACGTAATTATGACGTGGGTAATCGGGAGTTATTGGCCATGAAGTGGGCTTTTGAAGAGTGGAGACATTGGCTGGAGGGAGCCAAACATCAGGTGGTGGTCCTTACGGACCATAAGAATCTGGTCTATCTGGAATCTGCCAAGCGACTCAATCCTAGACAGGCCAGGTGGGCCTTGTTTTTCACACGTTTTAATTTTGTGGTTTCCTTTCTTCCTGGCACTAAGAATGTTAAGGCGGATGCCCTCTCGAGGAGTTTCCTTGCGGACTCTCCGGAGCTATCTGATCCCTCTGTTATTTTGAAGGAGGGTGTAGTTCTTTCCGCCATCTCGCCCAATTTGAGACTTGCTCTGGAGGGGTGTCAGGAGGATAGGCCCGAGCGGTGCCCTGTTAGAAAATTGTTTGTCCCGGACCAATGGAAAAAGAGTGTGATGTCTGAGATTCATTGTTCCGCATTGGCTGGGCATCCCGGAATTTTTGGTACCAGAGACTTGGTTAGTCGGTCCTTTTGGTGGCCTACCTTGTCTCGCGATGTCAGGGAATTTGTGCAGTCCTGCGGGACTTGCTCTCGCTCCAAGCCTTGCTCTCGCTCTAGTGGTTTGTTGATGCCATTGCCTGTGCCCAAGAGACCATGGACCCATATCTCTATGGATTTCATTTCCGATCTTCCTGTTTCTCAGAGAATGACCACCATCTGGGTAATTTGTGATAGGTTTTCCAAAATGATACATCTTGTGCCATTACCTAAGTTGCCTTCCTCCTCTGAATTGGTGCCGTTGTTCCTTCAGCACGTGGTTCGTTTACACGGCATTCCTGAGAACATTGTGTCTGACAGAGGAGTCCAGTTTGTTTCCAGATTTTGGAGGACTTTTTGTTCTAAACTGGGTGTTCAATTGTCTTTCTCCTCGGCATTTCATCCTCAGACCAATGGTCAAACTGAGAGAACAAACCAGACATTGGAGACTTATCTAAGATGCTTTGTGTCTGCTGATCAGGATGACTGGGTCTCTTTTTTGCCTTTGGCTGAGTTTGGCTGAGTTTGCTCTTAATAATAGGGCTAGCTCTGCCACTTTGATGTCTCCGTTTTTCTGTAATTCTGGGTTTCACCCTCGATTTTCTTCAGGACAGATGGAGGCTTCTGTCTGTCCAGGTGTTGACTCTGTTGTTGAGCGTATGCAGCAGATTTGGGACCAGGTAGTGGAGAGGTTGTCCCTCTCTCAGGAGAAGGCCCAGCGGTTTGCTAACCGGCATAGGACTGATGGTCCTCGGTTTAAAGTGGGGGACTTGGTCTGGTTGTCCTCAAAGAATATTCCTATGAGAGTAGCATCTCCTAAATTTAAGCCTAGGTTCATTGGACCTTATAAGATCATGGAGATTATTAATCCTGTTTCTTTTCGTTTGCTTCTTCCAGGGACATTTAAGATCCATAACGTGTTCCACAAGTCCTTGTTGAAGAGGTTTGTTGAGCCAGTGGTTCCTGCTGCTGTGCCTCCTGACCCTGTTTTGGTTGAGGGCAATCTGGAGTATGTGGTTGAGAAAATATTGGATTCTCGTTTTTCTAGACGAAGACTCCAGTATTTGGTTAAATGGAGAGGTTATGGTCAGGAAGACAATTCTTGGGTGTTTGCTTCGGACATCCATGCTAGGAGACTTATCCGTGCGTATCATAGAACTCATCCTGACCGACCTGGTTGCTCAAATGAGGGTTCGGTGACCCCTCCTCAAGGGGGGTACTGTTGTGAATGGGTTTGAGATGAGTTCTGAGCAGAGGCTCCCTCTGGTGGTTACAAGCGGTACTAGTGAGGATTGTGAGGACTGGGAATCAGGTGTTACTGACTGGTCTTATATAAGGGAGTCATTTTCCCATCAGGGTTGCCGGTGATCAATTGTTCTGGTCTGAATCCTTCTTTCCAGTTTCCCTTGTAGTCTGCTGTGTCGTGTCTGCATCTCCTGCTATCAGATAAGACAATTTCTTATTTTGTGTTTTTGCTATATTTTTGCATTTTGTCCTGCACTTCTGTGGGGGCCTTCAGGGTCCCCTCCGGGGCTTTTGCCCTCTCAGTTTAGTCCAGCCACTGTGTTTTGTACTTTTGCTTTTTCCAGTTTTTTTTCAGTGGCTGCTGTTTTGATTTTGTTACACCAGAGAACTAATTTAGGTGGTAGAGGTCGTGTGATCTCAGGTGATTTTGAAATTAGTAGAGTTGGTGTTTTTTCAGGGTTTTCTGAGATTGCAGTAAGTACCCTTCCTGTCCTTTTCTATTTAGATAGTTTGGGCCCCAGCGTTTGCTCATACTATTTTCTTTCTGTGTCAGTATTTCCTCTTGTCTAACCGCCATTACATGTTTGGGGGCTTTCTATTATCTTTGGGGTTCTGCTCCGGGGCAGATAGCTTTCCTATTTCTATCTTTAGGTGTAGTTAGTTTCTCAGGCTGTGACGAGGCGTCTAGGACCATCGTAGGAACGCTCCACGGCTGCCTCTAGTTGCGGTGGTTAGTCAGGGTACTGCAATCTCATAGATTCCAACTGCTCTGGTGTATTTCCTTTTTTACCTGCACTCCTCAGCTACCGTAACATAACAGCATGCTGGACAAGAAAGGTGGGATTTGTAGACATTTTGTATTTTCTTGTGCTCCAAATATAAATACACTGTGGGCCAGATTTGGTCTGCGGGCTTGAGTTTGACATGTATGGTGTAGAGCGACAATTAGGGCATAATAGTGTGCTGAAAGAGGTTGAGGGATACACACACTGTACTAAATGATTTCTTTCTTCATTGGAATTTACGGAGAGTTTTCTTGGCAAGAGATACCCATTTACAGTTATAATTAGAGATCAGCAAATAGTGTAATCTCTTATTGTCAGTGTGGTCCTCTATCTTTCACTCCAGTAGAGTGTAAACTCTTATGGTAAGTAGGGTCCCCTCTCTCCTGTAGTGTGTAAGCTTTTATGGTCAGCGGGATCCTCTCTCTCTATCCTGTAGGGTGTAAGCTCTTATGGTCAGCGGGATCCTCTCTATCCTGTAGAGTGTAAGCTCTTATAATCAACGGGGTCTTCTCTGTATCTCTCGCTCTCCTGTAGAATGTAAACTCTTATGGTCCACAGGGTCCGCTTTCCTGTAGAGTGTAAGTTCTTATCGTCAGCGGTGTCCTGTCTCTTTTGAAGAATGGAAGATCTTATGATTAGCGGGTTCTCTCTCTTTCCAATAGTGTATAAGCTCTAATGATCAGCGGAGTACTCTACAATAGAGTATAAGCTCTTTTGGACAGTGGGGTCCCCTCTCTTGGCTGTAAAGTGTAAGCTTTAATGGTCAGCGAGGTTCCTCTCTTTCTCTCTTCTGTAGTATGTGTAAGCTTTTCTGGTCAGTAGGGTCCTGTCTCTCTCTTCTGTAATGTGTAAGCTCTTTTGATCAGTGAAGTCCTATTTGCCTGTAGAGTGTAAGCTCTTATAGTTAGCAGAGTCCTCTCTCACTCCTGTAGTTTGTAAGCTCTTCTAGTTAGCAGATGTGATACTAGTCACTACTAACAGATAAGCCATGAGGCAGGGTAGACAAGAGGTATGGGGTCAAACACCAAGAGAGCTAAAGGGAAAGCGAAAGGCATTGTGAGGTCATGGTCCAAGGTCAGAATTTCAGAAAGGTAGAATATATAGACAAAAGGGCTAGGCAAACAAATGGTAAGAGGCAATGTCCGAGGTCAGGCAGCAATAGATCAGAAACAGAGTGCAGAAATACAAGGCACAAAAACACCAACAAGCTAAGGCTATGACTGGCAGTAATCAGATACAGAAATCCAGCTAAATAGCCAGATAACCCAGGATAAGAGACACCTGGAGGAAACCCTGCATGCTCCGGCGCTGATTGGATGGCTGGACTGTCACTCACAACACTGACAGCTCAGCTTGCCTCGGCCCCTGATTTGATGGCTGAACTGTCATTCACAGTGTCATAGACACAATGAGTGGTGGAATTATGACAGCTGGTTCTCTCTCCCTCTATTTTCTCCCCCACATGTATTGTCTGATAGTTTACAAGCTTTCCAAATTTATTTGCTATGAATCAAATTTTTTGGGAAAATTTAGTCAAGTAAATGGATTAGAATTTCAAAATATCCACTCATCTCTATCATCTATACTACATGCAAATTTGATGGAAAATTGTAACGAATGGAAGCGGAGGCAGAGGTGGTGAAGTTCACATTCGTTTTTATTTTTTAATGTGGAACCTCGAGACCGCGGTCCGGGGGGCTCCGAAGGGGGCGTAACTAGTGAGCCCCGGGTACCCGTAGTAAGGCCCCTCGAACAGGACCAGAATGGAATACCCGGAGGACACAGGTGCTACCTCCAGTTAGACCCCGGACACGTGGCAGCTGTCCCAGAGGGACCAAAAGGGTAACAGGTATTTACAGAGTCCGTGGAGGGTTCTTGACGGAGAAGGGTAAGGTCCTGGTCCAGAACGGATGGTAGTAGGCTGGCTCCAGTGACCTTGTCACGGTCCACGGGTACGGATGGCTGATGGCGGAACGGGATGACACTTGCGCCAGTAATAGCCGAGATTGTCCAGATTAGCCAGATACAGGTTAGCAATGATCTGAGGAGAAAACAGTATCAGCGAAGCACAGAGACTGCAGACGCAGCGCAGACAGATCAGGAACAGAACCGGATGTAGCAATGATAGAACACGTTGCTCCGGCACTCCCCTAATGGTGGAGTGACCAGATATAGTACTGAGTGCGCAGCCATTGGTTAATTAGCTATTTCAAAAAATGCACGCTGCCCCTTTAAGAGAGACGGTGGGCGCGGCCTCGCGTCCTAAGCAGACTATCTGGAGGCCTGCCAGCAGCGTGCCAGGAAGTGGAGGAGGACACAGGACGCCGACGAGCAGATGGGACAGGAGACCCCAGCCCGCGCGCAGACTGCTGCAGAGGGACAGCTAGAGGAACAGGTGAGTGAGCAGAACGGAGTGCAGAGCCAGCGCTGGGACCGAGTGTAACAGTATCCCCCTCTTTACTCCCCCTCTTTTTCAAGCCTGCGTGAAATCTTTTAAGAAGAAGAGGAGCCTGGATGTTCTCTTTAGGCTCCCAAGATCTCTCCTCAGGACCAAAACCTTTCCAGTCCACCAGGTAATAGATCCTACCTCTTACTCTCTTAGAGGCCAAGATATGTTTTACCTCAAAAACATCATCCTCAGAGACCGGATCAGGAGTGGTACCTGGGTCCTTAAAGAAGGAGCTCAACACTACTGGTTTGAGGAGGGAAACATGAAAGGAGTTAGGTACTCGTAGAGAATTAGGCAATTTCAGTTTATAAGAGACCGGGTTGATTTGTCTCAAGACCTCAAAGGGACCAATGAAACGGGGACCCAATTTGTACGATGGTAACTTCAGACGGATGTACTTGGAGGAGAGCCATACCTTGTCTCCTGGACGAAAGATGGGAGCCTCCAAACGTCTTTTGTCCGCATTCGTTTTCATACGTTAAGAAGCTTTCTCCAAAGCCGACCTGGTCTCTCCAAATGTCCGAGAAATTCTTAGACAAGGTATCGACTGCCGGAACATCAGACAATCCCGAGACAGGAAGAGGAATTCCGGGTTGCAGTCCAAACACAATCTGAAAGGGAGACTTTCCAGAAGATTCACTTACTTGGTTGTAGGAGAATTCCGCCCAGGGCAGTAATTCTACCCAGTCATTATGATGAGCGTTGACGAAGTGACGCAGGTATCCAGCCAGGATTTGATTGATCCTCTCCACTTGCCCATTAGACTGGGGATGATATGCAGAAGAAAAATCTAGTTCAATGTTTACCATTTTACAGAGTCCTCTCCAGAACTTAGAGGTGAACTGGACGCCCCTGTCGGACACGATGTGGAGAGGAAATCCATGTAGACGGAAGATGTGCTGAATGAAGTGAGTGGCCAGTTCTGGAGCAGACGGGAGGCCAGATAGTTGAATGAAGTGGGCCATTTTAGAGAAGCGGTCCACCACAACCCATACCACTGAGCAGCCAGAAGAAATGGGAAGATCCGTGATGAAATCCATCGCGATGTGCTGCCAGGGAGCGGACGGAATCGGAAGAGGCAGAAGCCTGCCGGCTGGTAGATGTTTAACAGTTTTGTTACGGGCACATGAAGGACAGGCTGCGACGAACTCCTGGATATCCTTGCCCATGGTAGGCCACCAGTAATAACGGGAGATGAGTTGCTGCGTCTTTCTCTGACCAGCATGGCCAGCCAACTTAGAAGAATGACCCCAGCGCAGAACACGACTACGATCAGAGGCGGACACGAAAGCCTTCCCAGGAGGAAGCCGGGCCAGATCAGTGGAGGCAACAGAGACTAACTTAGAAGGTTCAAAATATGCTGAGGTTCCTCCTCCAGTTCAGGAGGCAAGAAGGCTCTAGAGAGTGCGTCTGCCTTTATGTTCTTGTCAGCTGGACGGAAATGAAGTACAAAACTGAAACGGGCAAAAAATAATGCCCAACGGGCCTGACGGTGATTCAGTCTTAAAGCAGATTGGAGATAGGCAAGGTTTTTATGGTCGGTGAATATGATTACCTGGTGATGAGCTCCTTCAAGAAGATGTCTCCATTCTTGCAGAGCCAATTTGATGGCCAACAGTTCGCGATCACCGACAGAGTAGTTCCTTTCTGCAGGAGAAAAAACCTTGGAAAAAAAAACACACGAGATCATCCGCCCGGTAGACGACTTCTGGGTCAGAACTGCTCCTGCACCTATGGAAGAAGCGTCAACTTCAAGAAAAAATTGCTTACTTGAATTAGGACGATGAAGAACGAGTGCGGAAGCGAAGGCTTTTTTTAGAGAAACAAAGGCCTCTTCTGCCTCGGAAGACCTGTAAGGTTCTTTGTATATGTTCTTGAAACTCAGTTTTTTCCGTCAGCCATTTTGCTTTCTGTCTTGCTGCAGCTATCTTGCCCTCAGTCAATATAGAGTTTTCAGCTTTCATGTTCCCGCCCTGATTCTCTCCCTCTTGCTTCTTAAGCAGCCACAGCTGAGCAATCAGTGCTTCTGAATCTAGCCTGCAGTGAACCTGTGACCTGACTCCTGGAAGCCTTGGACTATGTACTCCAGCTATTCCTACTGAGGAACTCTGAACACTTGTGGACTCTGGAACCCTGCTCTTTGAAAGATCCACGTTTGCATGGACTTACGGTAACAGAGAAGAAGATCCTGAACCTGTTGTGGAGAGTGATTGCTGAGCTTAAGTTACTCTGGCCTGCTGTGTCTCCTGCTTCTGTATCTACAAACTATGTGACTATTTTTGCCACTTGTATGAAGTAATACAAGACCTTCTATATCAAACCTGTGTCTCATGTATTTTCATCGCACCCAAGCACAAGACGCTATATGAACTGTACTACATACATTACAAGATTCAGAAGCCAAAACGTTAGTGTCTGCTGGGTCTGGGAAGGCTGTGTCTGCTGTAACTGTGGATATCAGACGTCCAGTTGTACTTTCTGTGATGACAGTGGTTGTGACTTCTCACAACCATTCCAGGTGAGCAATTCCCTTAAGTTTTTTTTCTGCAGTGTTACCACGGTAAACACTATTGTTTTTTTTTTTTTTTCTCTTCCCTCTTTTGTGTCTGCTGTAACTGTGGATATCAGATGTCCGGTTGAACTTTCTGTGATGATAGTGGTTGTGACTTCTCATAACCATTCCAGGTGAGCAGTTCCCTTAATTTTTTTTTCTCTTTGCAGTGTTACCACAGGTAAACACTATTGTTTTTTTTTCTTTTCTCCTCTCCTTCCAGTACTCCTGTCTTAAAAGATCTGGAAAATGGAGGCCCGCATAAAGGAACTTTGCGGAGTGACTGATAATATCTTTGCAGATTTACAGACTATAAAAACCCGTTTTACAAACCTACAGGACCTCACTAATCACAATTTGCAAGTGTTTGGACAGACTGCCCAGGATTTGCGAGCCAGGATTGAGGTTCTAGAGGAGCGAGTCCAGGCTCCTGCCGTAGCCCCAAGTTCTGGGATTCCCAAGTTGCCCCCTTTTCGTTTTGGCTGTGAACGTGAAAAATTCAGGGGATTTATTAACCAATGCAATCTGTTTTTTTCTGCACATGCTTCACAATTTCCCACTGAACGATCTAAAGTGCTTACTATAATTATGTTACTTACCAACAAGGCTTTGATGTGGGCAAACCCTCTGATTGAGACTGAGGATGAATGTTTGGATCATCTTGATGCTTTCATTTCAGCCATGGGGCAGGTGTTTGATGACCCCAATCGAGGTGCAACAGCTGAAGCAGCCATGTTAACTTTGCGCCAAGGTAAGCACTCGGTAGCCGAATATGCCTTGGATTTCAGGAGATGGGCCCTTGATACCACCTGGGACAGTTCCGCCAAAAAATCTATTTTTCGAAAGGGGTTGTCTCCACTAATTAAGGATGAACTTGCTCGTGCCGACCCTCCCACTGCGTTAGGTGACTTTATTAACTACTGCATCCGTATTGATGCTCGCCTGACTGAACGAAGGCAAGAGAGATGGTTGGAAAGCAATCGCACTAACCTTTTCCTACCTTCCTCCCCAGCTAAGGAACCTTTGAGTAGGATCACACGGGAACCTGAACCCATGCAGGTAGACTCTTTACAAAGACTGGTTAGTGATGCACGCAAGGAACATCGTTTTAAGGAAAATCTATGTTTCTATTGTGGTAAGTCAGGGCACTTCATTATAAACTGCCCCAGCCGTTCTCGTAAGACTACTGCAGCACTCATTCACTGTGAGTGTTGCGAGAGGAGATCTGTCAGGTCCGAGCCTCAGGCTCCAGAGAGATCTGCAGCAACAGATCTTGATTTCTCGGACTTAAACTCCGTTACTTCTGAGGACGATGACTGTGTAAACGCTGCAATTTTTCAAGTTTCCTCAGCGGTGTCCCAGCTGAGTTGTAGGAAAAACAATTCTCATTGCTTCCTTTCCATCAAACTCTGGGTTAACTCAGTCTGGGTGTCTAGCTCTGCTATGATCGACTCAGGGGCAAGTGGGAATTTTATGGATGTCTCCTTTGCTCTGAAACAGGGGATACGTTCAGTGAAGAAGACTACTCCATTACAGATGGAAACTGTGGATGGCTCCCCTGCTGACCTCTGGACCAGTGGATCAGGAAACTGAGCCTTTAAGGGTCCTTATGGGTAAAGATCATCAAGAGAAACTGTCCTTTATGCTTATCTCTTCTCCCCACTTTCCCATTATTCTAGGGCTACCATGGCTGCAGGCTCAGAACCCTACCATTAACTGGGAGACCAAGGAATTACACTTTCCAGAGAAACAGATGAGTCCAGAAGTTTCAGCTTGCTCTGTTCCTAAAGGAACCATGTCAGTCCCTGAACTACCAGCTGTATACCAGGACTATGTGGATTTATGTGACAAGAAGAACGCTGACCAGCTTCCCCCTCACCGTCCATATGATTGTCCAATTGAATTATTGCCTGGAGCAGAGATACCTTTTGGTAAGATCTACCCCTCGCGGGGCCTGAGCTAAAGGCTTTAAAGGATTACATAGACGAAAATCTAGCTAAGGGCTTCATACGCCCTCTTCATCTCCTGCAGGTGCACCCATCTTCTTTGTGAAGAAGAAAGATGGATCTCTGAGACCCTGCGTAGACTATAGGGAACTCAATAAGGTTACTATTAGAAACCGTTATCCATTGCCTTTAATCCCTGAGTTATTGGAGAGAGTGCGGCATGACAAAATTTCTCTAAATTGGATCTCCGTGGGGCCTATAACTTGGTCCGTATAGACCTGGGATGAGTGCCAGGAAGTGGAGGAGGACACAGGACGCCGACGAGCAGATGGGACAGGAGACCCCAGCCCGCGTGCAGACTGCTGCAGAGGGACAGCTAGAGGAACAGGTGAGTGAGCAGAATGGAGTGCAGAGCCAGCGCTGGGACCGAGTGTAACAAAAATCATCATCATGATTGCAGATTTCCTAATGGCCACTAGATGTCAACTTGCTCAAGCGCTCAGGTGCATTCCATGCTTTATATTAAAAGAACTGTATAATTAGAGAATTACCTATTGATTAAAACAGGTTTTTATATTGTGTTTTTTTATCATGTTTTTTCCATATCACTATATATTATTAAAAAAAAAATCAGAAAACTTGCAATTTTTCTAATTTATCTCATTGGCCACTGTGCTTAATACTATACTCATACTTCCATTGCCCCTACATCAGGTTTCCCAACTCCAGTCCTCAAGGCCCACCAACAGGTCATGTTTTCAGGATTTCCTTAGTATTGCCCAGGTGATAATTGCATCACCTGTGCAATACAAAGGAAATCCTGAAAACATGCCCTGTTGGTGGGCGTTGAGGACTGGAGTTGGGGAACCCTGCCATACATGTAATAAAAGTAATATTTTTCCAGATTTTTTCCCCTCTGCTTACAACACTTTTGTAAAAAGTGAACACATCTGGTGCATGTACATCAAGAGATACGCCTAATTTATTAACAGACATCGTACTCTAGATTTTTATTGAAACTGGTGTAAACACCAGTCGAAATAAATTACCGCCATTGACTTTTAAAAAGAGAGCTTTCTAGGATTGATCTGATAGGGTGAAGACCATGTGCGTATAGGTGGAGGAGGTGAGCTGTGATTTCAGTTATTTTGAAAGGTGCAATCCATTCTAGAGATGTTATCCGTCACTGAAGTCTTGCCTGTAATAATAGTGAAAATGGTTAGTTTTTGATGCTGCAAAATGTCTGCACATATTAAATAAATTATCTTACTTGGGGTTTCTCATTGCTTTTTTGTATATTTTTTTAATTGGCATTTTTATCGTGTTTTTGGCGCTGCATTTTTGTCTCGTTTTGGTGTCATGCTTTGAATAAAGCTTCTTTGTTTTTGATACTTCCTGGTATTTGGTCTTGACAAAACTTTATTGCTATGTAAGGGGGTCACAGTAACCATATTTGCCCCTGAGCATGTTCCCCCTTCTCTTTAGGGCATGCATATATTTACCGTCTTTAATGTGTATATATTTGTCAAGTGTATATTTATATATATTGTTCCCCGTATATAGAATGCTGCATTAGAATGCATTTATGTGTCCAGTGTAATGTAGTAATTTTGCTGTACAATGTATATAATAGGGAGAGTGCAGTTAGTACTTAGACCACTAGATGGAGACAGGAGCATAGACAAGATAGAGACTTAGCATACTGTAAATAGTTAACTATAGGAGGGGTTAGCTGGGAATAAGGTAGCAGGATTTCCTGGTTTAGTTCAGTGGGGACAGGACGCCCATAGAGCTCGGGTGGCCTCTGGCCCGGGCAAGTTAGATACCCCGCAACATTACTTATAAGTGAGTGCCCAGCCATCCAGGAAGTGGGAAGAGCAGCATAGAGCTACAGAAATAAGCAGTAAAGTTACAGCTGAAGGACAGACGTTTTCTAGAGAGAAAAACTACACAGGAGTACACGGCAGGACAACGGGCGGTTCACTCGTCATGTGGCAGTTCCTAGAATGGCAGACGCCCTCGAGGCTGGGGCGAAATGGCAGAGGGAACTCTCAAAGGAATCCAGGCTGCACAGGGAGGATACCGAGGCAACGTACAGGACAGTACTACCCGATCTCGAGCCATGTAACAGATCAAGTAAGGAAGGGAAGGAAGAAGTGTTGTGTGATGTGAATACTGCTGTAAATGCTGCACTGGATTGGATGTATTGCAAAGTTGTGAAAGTAATTTTTGCATTTTGAATTATACTTTGACTGTGTATCTGATCATTCACCCAAGGCCAAAGGTGACCCCATGAAAAGGAGAGTGGACCTCATCAGCGCCAGGATTCTAGAGGCAAGTAAACTCCAGCAGAAGTGTAATGTTTCTGTGAAAGGAGGCCAGGGCTCAGGCGCCCTGGTGTCCTAGGCCATGACTATGGCCCTAGCCGACCTTTACAGCTATACCTAGATTCAGATTATATGCGTTTTTGTTACATTTCTGCTGTGGAAACGCACTAAAAACTCGTGCATTTTTACCTTTGGATTTTCCACATCTAATGCATGTCTATGGAGCGAATCTCCACAGAAAACTCAGCATACTTGCAAATAGAAATTGACACACTGTGGATGTGAAGCACTCAACACAGGTCAGTTTACATGGAGTTAAAAAGAAAAGCACAGTGGGCCTGAGATTTCTATAAATCCATCCACTTTGCTGGAAATGTGAGCTGCTACGTTTTTGATACAGCAAAAATATGCAGTGTCAAAAGCTCACCGAAAGCTCATAGTGGGAACATAGCCAAGTGGTCCAAGAGATTCCTCTTTAAGCCTTAATCTGACATCAAAAAGAAAAAAAATACAACTATGAAAACGGAGCTAAGGTTGGGATCATTGTCACTCCTTAGAAAATGAAGAGCGGATTTTTTGGAGTCCACGGATTCTTGGAATACTGATTAGTATATAGGATCCAACTGATTTGATTTTACCAAAATTTTGCCCAATTAGGTAAACAACTGATTTTGAATAACTATCTTCTTTCATCCAGAAAGGTATTTAAATTCAGATCCCCTCAGACAAGACTGGAAATTCTGAAACATTTAAATTAATAAATATGCCCCATTCTGTTTCCGGATTACATCATGAAAATTACTCTTACCTGTAATCATTTTTTCTGCTTAGCAGGTTTTTTTGTCAAGTCGAGAAATGCTTTCATGGGTTTGAGAAAATTATGATTACTGTTAGGAGCAAACAGTTTTTAAATTGCTTTTTATTTAAGATTTTTCCAAAAGTAGATTTTTATTTCCCATTCTTTATACTGTAATGTACAGGCATTAGCTTGTGTACTAACACATTGTTTTAAATGCACAACATAGCCAATATGGACCATTCACATGTCCATATTTTTCTGGTTTTTCAAAACCCACGGAGACATGTTAGTTTTTTTTCTGGCAGCAAGGATGAAAAATGCCAATTCAAGTCTATGGGATGGTGTAAAACGCATGCAGCACGCGAATGGCATCTATGTGCTATGTGTGAATTGTCCGTATGTAACATTGCAAAGAATAGAAGATATGTAATTTATTTATCCATCCGTGAAAAATACTGATGACACAGTGATGTTTAAAATGGACACAAGAACCACACACTGATGACACTGATGGTAAAAACGTGTAACAACCCTGCTGGCATCACTGCATGGCCTCCCATTCCCCACATACCAACTTGCTCACTGCTCCAGGTCATGCTGTGATTTCTTTCTGCTGCCAGCTCCATGCTTTGTGCCTCTTGTCTTCTATCTGCTCTCTGCATGTCTCCTGGCTGTGTACATTGGGGGGCGGCGCCAGAACTTTCTGGCTCTTATGGAGTCAGAGTGCACCTGTTTAAAATGTCCCTGACCAATTACCATTAGCCCTCTAGTATTTAGGGCAGCTCCACCCTGTGGATCTGGCCTGTGCAATGTGTTAACTTAGCATCTTGCTACTGAGCTGCCAGATCTTGGTCTGTGTTCCTCCATATTTGGAGGCTTCACTCCTAGCTTTGTCTTGTACCTGTTTGTCCACCCTCCAGGAGGCAGAATATCCTAGTCTTTGTGCTATTGCTTCTGACTTTATCTTGTACTTGTCCTTGCCACCCTCCAGGAGGCAGAATATCCTGGTCCCTGTGTCTTTGTCCCTGTAACTTGACTTGTGTCATTTTCCTTGTCTGAACTCTGTCCCACCTCTGTCTCTCAGTCTCCTTGTCTGTGGTTTCCTTCCCTGCTGTGTCTTGCCTTGTGGTCTCTCTGAATCTCTTTCTGCCTCTTGTCTGCACTCCTGCGGTTCTGCTCCATTCCACTCTGCTTTGCTCCTGCTGCTGCAGTAATCTCTTGCTGCAGCTCCTCACCGCATATCTTGCTGTTCTGCTCCGCTTCACCCTGCAGCTGCAGAACCTCTTGCTGCAGCTCCTGTCCGCATACCTTGCGGTTCCTCTTTGCTCCTGCCGCTGCAGAACCTCTTGCTGTGCTACAGCCCTTCTCCGCAGCCTTGCCATTCTCCCTGTGTGAACAGGTCTTTACCTGCTCTTCCATACACCATTTCTTCCAGTCAGTTCCAGTATCTACATTTGCTGTGTGTACAGGTCTCTACCTGTTTCTCCATACCCATTCCTTAGAGTCAGTTTCAGTATCTACATTTGCTGTGTGAACAGGTCTCTACCTGTTCCTCCATATACCATTCCTTCCAGTCAGTTTGAGTATCTGCATTTGCTGTGTGAACAGGTCTCTACCTGTTCCTCCATACACCATTCCTTCCAGTCAGTTCGAGTATCTGCCTTTGCTGTGTGAACAGGGCCCGCCAGCTCTGTGTCTCATCCGTGCCTGCCAGCCCTGTGTCTCATCTGTACCTGCCAGCCCTGTGTCTCAACTGTGCCTGCCATCCCTGTGTCTCATCCGTGCCTGCCAGCCCTGTGTCTCATCCGTGCCTGCCAGCCCTGTGTCTCATCCGTGCCTGCACGCCCTGTGTCTCATCCGTGCCTGCCTGCCCTGTGTCTCATCTGTGCCTGCCTGCCCTGTGTTTCATTCGTGCCTGCCTGCCCTGTGTCTCATCCGTGCCTGCCTGCCCTGTGTCTCAGCCGTGCCTGCCTGCCCTGTGTCTCAGTCGTGCCTGCCTGCCCTGTGTCTCAGCCATGCCTGCCTGCCCTGTGTCTCAGCCGTGCCTGCCTGCCCTGTGTCTCAGCCGTGCCTGCCTGCCCTGTGTCCCAGCCATGCCTGTTTGCCAGTGTCTCAGCTGTGCCACCATCTCCCCAAGTGGGATCAGCAGCCACAGCCAGACACCACCCTGGAGTGGCACCTGGCAGCTGCCTGCCGCACAAGCCTGACCTCACCATCAGAGGCTCCAGTGAAGACCGAGGCAGCTGTCCTAGTCACACCCCTTCCAGGGCAGTCTGGTTTGTGGCACAGTGGTGCCACAAACCCTGGCTCACGCCCACCAGTCTGATGGTGAAAACAGACATACGGAACATACACTAATGACACACTGATCAAAAACACTAAGGACACCAGTACCATTTTTTCCATGTACATGTGAATGATGCCTTATACATATGCAGACATGCAGACATGCAGACCAGGTGAGTTTTTCAGAAGGAAACCACTTCAGGACACATCAGCGTCTTCTGTCTTGCATAGCAGGTCATTTTTCTTTAACCCCTTTCTGACATCAGTGTTGGAATAATGCATATTGATTTGTATGTATTGCAACAACTACTACTGTACTGTTTGATATGTTGTGCATATTGTGAGGTTGTTAACAAAGTTTTGTAAAAAAAAAATAAACCCTCACTCACAGACAGGATGCCTCCCTCCTCTTCCTGTGTTGTTGTAATGTTTTTCATGCTGCAGCCATAGCAGATATCAGGCTGATCACATTTCATGCTGTGTTGTAAGCTGTCTATACTGGATGTGAATAAATCTACATTCTCTGTTGCTGACTCCGGATGTTACACTGGTTAATCCGCTGCTAACAGGTTATGGGCCCAGAGTTCCCAGAGTGCCCAGAGTCCTAGAGTCCCAGAGATCCCCAGAACACAGAGAAAAGAAAAGAAAGAAAGACAGCAAAGATGGCCACCAGCAGCAGCAACTCCATGAAGTTTACAGTACCAAGTCTCACTAACCAGAACTATCAATCCTGGAAATTCAAAGTGAAGATGCTGCTGATAAGGGAAGGTACGTGGAAATACACACAGGAGCCTAAACCTGACCCAGTACCACAGGAGTGGACAGAGATGGATCAGAAAGCACAGAGTACCATATCACTCAGCATAGATGATGATCAGATTGTTCATGTGTGTAAATGTGATACTGCAAGAGAAATGTGGGAGCAGCTGCAAAAGGTACATGAGAGGATTAATTTAAGCAATAAACTGTATCTTATGAGAAAACTGTACCAGTCTAAGCTACAGAAAGGCCAGGATATCAGGAGTATATCAGGAGTATTCTAGAGCTTGTAGAACGCTTGAGAGTAGAGTTGAGCGATACTTTCCGATATCCAAAAGTATCGGAATCGGAATGGTATCGCCGATACCCCAAAAATATTGGCGATACCCGATACCGATACCGGAAATCCAATGTAAGTCTATGGGAACAAAATATCGGAATTAAAAAAAGCCCATTCTTGCCTTGGTTAATTGTACATGAAGGAAAACAACAAAGAGTAATGTAGAATGTATTGGGGAGGTTGAGGAGACATTAAAGGCATAGATGTTTAATCCAATCAAATGGAATAGCATTAATATTTTTTTTTTTAAAGATGTTTGGATTGACGAAGAAATTGACAATGTTGTTAATGTTTCACAACTTCCATGCTCTTCACCTTTTTAACTTTTGACACACTTTCTCCTTCATAATCTTCAGCAGCATCATCTTTTTCATCAAATTATTCTTCATCTTCACCTTCTTTATCTTCTTCTTAAACTTCTTGCTATTCATCTTTTTGTTAACATTACTCATATTGTTCTTATTCAACTATTATTCTTCTTCATATTCTACTTCATCTTCATCTTCTTCATCATATTCTTATTTTGGACAGAGATTCCTGTACTTGTAATCTGTAAAAGTATGAATTTTTAATCCTTGCATTCTTGCTGTCACAAAAGTTTTAAATTACGACAGTATTTGTCCTGTTGAGTTTAGCCTGCAGCAGCAGTCATTTTCCAGGGGCATGTCTGGTTGCGCAAGGCTTTATCCGGCAACACTACCTTCCTTGTGTCACGGGTAGGGTAGCGTGTGTCTAAAATCTGACGTTACGCAGCCTTATTCTGCCCTAGGGACGCCAAAAATATGACAGCAGTAATCATTTACTGTATAAAACTCCACCTATGAGCAAAAAACAAGCACGTTCCCTCTTCTGTTTCCTGCGCTGACATGTGAGGAGGGAGTTTGGAGATGCTCCTTAATTCCTCCCAGGTATCCAAGCATATCGGGCCCATAGGAGAGCAGTAAAACCACCCCCGGGAACACTGACACCTTTTACATTCGTGGGGACTAATTTATGGAGCGCTACTTGCTACGGAGTTCACAACAGACCCCGAACGGTTTACCTATCCAACTGAAGCAGAAGGACAAGATGGCGCATGGAGGAGACAAAGAGGAAAGAGGCGCGATGCTGAGCGCTGCCATAGACATGCAGCAAGAGCTATTATCAGAAGCACCATGTGACCTGAGAGTTCCTCAGGAATTTGATTCGCAGAAAATGGCTGAAGAGAGGTCAAAGCCCTTCTCTTACCAGACATTCAGAAGCTGCTGGAGTCGGCATTGCAATCGTCATTGTCTTCCATACAAAAGTCTGTACACCTGAATACCATTGCAATTACCAAGCTGCAACAGGATGTGGCGCTGCTACAACAGGAGAAGCAACTTGGCCAAGACAGAGAACAGAACCTTGAGCAGAAGTTACAAAATTTGATAGACAAAACTGAGGACTTGGAAAATCACTCGAGACAAAGCAATTTACGTCTCGTCGGACTGCCTGAATCGTTTAAATCAGCAGACTTACAATCCATCTGTGAGAATGATCTACCGAAAATATTGTGACTTAACTACTACTGTCGTGTGTAACGTGCATATCGTGTGGGACCGCCGCAAAACAACAACAGGCGAGGGGAGGCATCGAAACCAACGATGTACAGACCACGGCAAGTAATAATTAAGCTGTTACATTATAACGACAAAGTTTCATTGTTACGGCCATTCAGAGAAGCGAGGCGCCCAGTGCTACTCCATGGCTATGAGATTCTGCTCTTTGATGACTTCTCAGTATCGGTGTCCAAGAAGAGGAGGGCGTTCAGTTTAATTTGCACAACGTTGTTTGAGCGAGATGTTCGCTTTCAACTACTGTTCCCAGCGCGTTAGCGGTTCCAAAGATCTGACGGGACATATGTCATTAATGACACACCAGAACAAGCCGAAGCAGCCTTGGAACGAAATCAACAAAGTGATAGGGAAGTACAGCGACGCAGTTCCAGGTTCTCCCCACGCAGACGACGACAATATGGCAGTTCATGAAGGAGATCAGGAAAGATGAAAGAGATTCTCTCCACGTTAAATGAAATATGAGATATTGAGCCGTTTCTATTGGAGTTCCTTCATACCTATGCTAAAGCATGATAGTTTTGCTGCAATTTTAGATGGTTAAATTAGTTAATTGATATTAGATGTTGAAGATCTCTCATGAGAGTGGGGGTCTTGATAAACGTGGGACAAATGAGTTAAACATTACATATAGAGGGATAATAAGTGAAGCAGGCTATTGGGGTTTCATGCTTTGGACACATGGGGGGGTACACTGAATAGCCTGGGAGGATGGGGGTAATCTCCTCACAGGTTAGAAAAAAGGAAGTCACATAAACACAGGTAGTGGTGGAGAGACTACGACCGCTTACAGCGGTTTATTGGTAAACAAGAGTTACTAGAAAAGGGTAGCAAGGGACCTCTCTCCAATAATTAATCCTGGAATTGTCAATATATCTTGATTAGGTATTTGATATTGTGGTGCTGCTTCCTCCTTTCCTCGCAGGTTGGTGCCAACGACGGCCATAAGAGGGTACACCGTCTCCTCCAGCACACTCTTAATTTTTCTGCCGCCCATTCAACATGAAGATCATCTCCTGGAATGTCAAAGGCTTGCGTGCGCCGGAGAAGCGCACAAAGATTCTGAGGTACCTCCGCCGGTGGAAGCCGTACATAGCACCTTTTTTTTTTTTGAAAATCTAAATAAAAAGGAACTTTCAAAAAAAAACAAAAGAAAAAAAAAAAAAAACCCCTCTTCAACAATCTACAAGACAAACAAGCATGATGGGTGACGCTGCCTTTATTGAGTTACAGTATTAGATCGACATTGTCCATGAGTAACTATGCACTGTGATAGCTTAAATCTTTCCTGTTTTAAGCATAACAATCAGGGTGACGGCTCTTCCCTATTTGGAGCATGTTCGACATGGGTTTTTCTGTGCATGTGTAGGGAACAGGAGACTTCTTGCCGCTGTGGTACACCAAAGGGGATCTTGCTGGATGTGAGATATATTTCTTCTAGCAGACTGAAGTTTGCTCCGGATTTTCCATGATCACAAGGACCTGTGATAAGGTCATAGTCACGTGATCTGGTCATCTGATGTGTACCTCACCTGAGGGTGTGTTGTAGGCCTATAAAACAAGGATCTGTTGTAGTTGGTGTGTGGAAGGAAGGATTTTGGCTGGAGTCAGCCTGGAAGATTGTTTTGTTACTGTGTGCCAGTGTGCACCAGGAAGCGAGTACCAGACCACCCGGAATGGGACCTGGCGGTCTCTGCTGACCTGCAGCCGCTTAGTTAAGACCGTCCCAAGCAAAGGTGAGTCTGGCACCAGTGGTTCTCCAAACTGTGGTAATTTATGTTCTGTTTTTATTTTGTTATCTGGACTTTTTCTTGAACTCATGATTAAAACCACTGAAATTTGAAGTAAAAGGCGGTGTGTTTGCCTCATTACTGCGGCCCAGCCCTGCCTACCAGAGCGGATCCCTACAATTGGTGGCTTCAATGCGGGCAACGCAGTGAGGTCAGGCTGTTTTTTCCTGCATGACAGTAAATGTCCTAGGTAAAGAAAGTGATGCAAAACCCGGTGGATAACTGTCCCAAGATGGAGAACACAGTAAAAATGCTGGAGGAGGCCATGCGGCAGCAACAGCAGGCTATGCAGCAGCAGCAGGCTATACAGCAGCAGGCTATGGAGCAGCAGCAGATATTTAATCAACAGCAACAGGAAACCAATAGTCTAGTGATGCAGCACATCACAGCGCCGCAGACAGCAGGAGCTGCCCGGGGATGGCAGGATGTCCGGAAAGCGGTGCGTACAGCGATCCGAAAGATGGAGCAATCAGATGACGTCGAGGTGTACCTGGAGATGTTGGAAGGCGTGGCTAAAAGGGAGAGACTGCCCCGGTACCAGTGGGCCGAGATCGTGGCTCCGTTTTTTTAATTCAGGACCCGCAAAAGCCTCTAGGGACCTACCCCCCGAGCAACAGGAGGACTATGAGAGCATCAAGGGTGAGATACTTGCACGTCTTGGGGTAAATGTTTTGGTCCGGGCACAGCGGGTACACCAGTGGAACTTTTCCCCTTCCGAGCCAGCTCGGTCACAGTATTATGACTTGATACACCTGATAGAAAAGTGGTTGCAGCCGGAGGTGTTGTCACCCCGCGCTATGCTGGATCGTATAGTGACTGATAAATTCTTGAGAAATTTGCCACACACCCTTCAAACATGGCTTGGACAGGCAGCCCCTACTGATGGTCTCCAAATGGTAGACCTCATTGAAAGATATGGGGCTACCAAGGAGATACAGGGAGAGACTACCCGGAAGGTACCAAGTAAATTCCACAAACCTTCACCCACAGCTCGGCGAGCAGAGACTCGGAAGGCCGCCCAGGACGGGTCGGGGAACAAAATGGGCCCCATAATCTGTTGGCGGTGCCAACAACCAGGACATGTGAGAGCTGTTTGCCCCCACCTGACAGAGCCCATGGACAACAACTTTGGCTACTATCAGTCTCACTATGCAGAACACATGTGTGCAGTGGTCAAAGCAGAGGGACCCAATATGAACCATTTGTGTAAAGTGCAGGTGGAGGGTAACCCTACTGTGGCTCTAGTGGACTCAGGGAGTCTCGTGAGTGACCCTAATACGAGCCAGCCACGTCAAAATCAGCGAGTATACTGCTGGGAAAATGGGTGTGTTGTGTATACATGGTGACTTCAAACATTATCCTACCACCCTGGTGATGATAAACACGCCAGCGGGGAGGAGGTGACACGAGGTGGGGGTGGTGGTTAATTAGCATTAATAATGGGGAGAGATTTTCCGTTATTTTATGTGCTTTGGCCTGTAATTACCCCTCCCACAGAACAGTCTTCGGCACCAGTGGCAAACAGGTTGCATTCTCCAGAAATCGGGCATGAACCTGGTGGCCCAGAGGAAGATGTACTGGCGGTAGGAGTACCTTAGCCTTCGGTGGAGGAGGAAAACCCCTATCCTATAGAAGTGTTAGGTGGGGAGATGGAAGATTTTCCACCGGGACCAGAATTGTCATACTTAAATGTGGCAGGTGACAATTTTGGTACGGCGCAAATACGGGACCCTACGTTGACTCGAGCCAGGGAAAATGTACTGGTTGTCAATGGGGAACCCAAAACCCCAGGACAGCTAAAGTATTTACCCGATTTGAGATGAACCAAGATTTGCTGTATGGGGTTTAAAAAATACATGGGGAAATTGTCGAGCAATTGCTGGTATCGCAGTCATATCGGAGGTTGGTAATGGACTTAGCGCATGCGCATGTACTAGGGGGACATTTGGGACCAAAGAAAACCCTAGACAGAATTCTACAACGGTTTTACTGGCTATGGGTCTATGAATAAGTTAAACGGTATTGTTACTCTTGTCCCGTGTGCTAGGTAACCAGTCCACAGCCTCATTTTCAGAGTCCCTTGGTGCCATTACAAATTATAGAGGTACCGTTTGAGAGAATAGCCAATGGATCTGGTGTGGACGGTTAATAAATCAGCAAGGGGTCATCAACACATCCTCGTAGTTATAGATTACGCTACCAGGTATCCTGAGCCTATTCCCCTGCGACACACCTCGTCAAAACTGATCGCAAAATAACTCATGGGTATGTTCTCTCGGGTGGGAATCCCTCAAGAAATCTTAACAGATCAAGGGACCCCCTTTATGTCAAAAATCATGAAGGAACTCTGCCACGTGTTAAACAGTTGCGCACATCGGTCTATCATCCCCAAACAGACGGTTTAGTAGAAAGGTTCAATAAAACCCTGAACAATATGTTGAAAAAAAAAAGGCTCTAAAGATGCTAAGGACTGGGATCTCTTGTTGCCATACCTGATGTTTGCAGTGCGGGAGGTGCCCCAGGCATCTAAGGGCTTCTCGCCCTTTGAACTATTATATGGCAGACATCCCCGTGCCTTCTCGATATAGCTAAAGAGGCCTGGGAAAACCATACAACTCCCCACAAAAGTGTGAAAGAACATGTGGCCAAAATGCAAGAGAGAATGGAGACAGTCCTACCATTAGTCCAAGAACATATGGAATCAGCACAAAGGTCACAGAGGCAGGTCTATAACCGGGAGGCACGGGTAAGGTCCTTTAACCCTGGGGATCGGGTGTTGGTACTTGTGCCTACAGTGGATAGTAAGTTCCTTTCAAGGTGGCAGGGACCCTACGACATTATAGAGAAGGTGGGACCAGTAAACTATAAAATACACCAACCAGGGCGGAGAAAGCCAGAACACGTATACCATGTGAATCTGCTCAAACCATGGAAAGACAGAGACACGCTTGGTCAGGATTGTCCATGGCCTGTATTTCCAGTACAGATGGCTTCCTTGCCTCAGGAGAAGGCAAGAGAAGTCCTCTCCGCCGTCAAAAAATCAGACGCTTTGTCGCACAGACAAGTTCAGGAAGTCAGAGAGTTTGTTATCGAAATACAGATGTTTTTTTTTAACTTCCTGGTCGTACCTCCCTAATACAACATGACATTGTCACTGAGCCGCAGGGCAAAGTACGATTAAAGCCATATCGGGTGCCTGAGGCCCGGCGACAAGCCATCTTGGAAGAGGTCAAGAAGATGCTGCAGTTAGGGGTCATTGAAGAGTCCCAGAGTGAGTGGGCCAGCCCAATAGTCCTTATACCAAAGCCAGATGGGACACTAAGGTTCTGTAATGACTTAAGAAAACTGAATGAAATTTCTAACTTTGACGCCTACCCCATGCCCCGGGTCGATGAGTTAATAGAGCGGTTTGGGCAGGCACGTTATTTTTCACTCATTGACCTCACAAAAGGGTATTGGCAGGTGCCACTAACAAAAGCAGCGAGACAGAAAACGGCTTTTTTAACACCTGAGGGACTGTTCCAGTATATAGTCCTACCCTTCGGTTTGCATGGCGCTCCAGCGACATTCCAGAGGTTAATGGACGTTGTTCTTCGTCCTCATCGCCGATATGCCGCGGCCAATCTGGACGATATTGTGGTGTACAGTACAGACTGAGAAAGTCACTTAGCCAAGGTACAGGTGGTGATAGATTCGCTGAGACAAGCAGAGCTAACTGCCAACCCAAAGAAGTGTTCCATAGGGTTGGAGGAAGATCGCTAACTGGGGTATGTGATTGTGAGAGGAGTTATCAAAGGCCAAATAAACAAAGTGGAGGCAATCCAAAACTGGCCCCGTCCCCTCACCACTAAACAAGTGAAAGGGTTTTTGGGGTTAGTGTGATACTACCGGCGGTTTATTCACAATTTTGCAACACTGTCGGCGCCGTTAAATGACTGCCTAAAAGGCAGGAATTTAGTAATGGTGCGATGGAATGATCAGCTTGAAGAAGCGTTTGTTAAAACTAAAAGGGGCACTGTGTGTGTGTCACCATTTTTGATCACACCCGACTTCAAAAGAGAATTCATTGTCCAGACTGATGCGTCAGAGGTAGGTGTGGGGGCCATTTTGTCTCAGGAGGTTAACGGGGACAAGCATCACATTACTTTCCAGAGTCGAAAGCTAACTCCAGCTGAAACCAGATACAGCATTGTAGAGAGAGAGAGTGCCTGTCGATCAAGTGGGCACTGGAGTCGTTGCGCTACTATCTGTTGGGGATAACATTTTGGTTGTTAACTGATCATTCCCTCTCAGACTGGCAGTGTTGTATCCCAGGGAGTAGAGTTCAGGTGGTAGATAGATGAACATAACAGGAGAAATTTATAACGTTGCCAACCAGTTATTTAATCGGAAAACGGACAGTCAAATTCTGGCGAGATCCATGCCTTGTTCATTTTCAGAAAAGTAAGCCGGTCTACATTATCGGAGGATAGTCGCATGCGACGGTCTGTTAGTACACCACCTGCAGCACTAAAGACGCGCTCCGATAATACACTGGCAGCAGGGCAAGCCAGCACCTCCAATGCATACTGGCTAAGCTCTGGCCATGTATCCAGCTTAGAGACCCAAAACTTGAAAGGGGAAGAGCCATCTGGGAGTACACTGAGAGGGCAAGACAAGTAGTCTGTCACCATCTTACGGAAACGTTGCCTCTGGTGACTGGAGGCGTCTCGGATGGTGTAGACATTGGTGGCGCTGACACAAAACTTCGCCACATTTGGAACATACTGGTCTTGCCCCCCTGTGTAGAGGCGCTGCTTGTGCTCCCTCTTGTTGCAGAGCTGTCTCCATTGCCTCCACGCACAGAGCTGCTTTGTAAAGCAGTAGCAGCAGCGTTCTCGGCTGGAATGGAGAACATTATGGATTGCACCAGTGTGTCTTTGTACTCCCGCATTTTACGCTCCCGGTTCAACGGTGTGATGAGGCTTTGTAAGTTGTCCAGGTAGCGAGGGTCTAGGAGGGTGTACACCCAATAATCAGACGTGGTGAGAATGTGGGCGATGCGGCGGTCGTTTCTCAGGCACTGCAGCATGAAATCAACCATGTGCTGCAGACTCCCAACTGGCCAAGAAACGCTGTCCTCTGTAAGAGGCGTCATCTGTACCTGCTCTGCATCACCCCACCCTCGCTCTACATACTGACTAGAGCGTTGTGTACCTCCCTCTGTAGCGATTCTTCCTCCTCCATTGACTCCTCCTCATCCTCCTCACAAAGTGAGCCCTGCAAAGCCCTTTGGGAGGAACCACGTTGCGCTGACTGTCCAAAAGGTGATGGAATTTGTGTCTCCTCATCCTCCACCTCTTCCAAAACCTCATCCCTTAGTGCTTGCAGTGTTTTTTGAAGCAGACAGATAAGGGGGACAGTCAGGCTGACTAGTGCATCATCTGCACTCGCCATCCGCGTTGACTCATCAAACGCACGCAAAACGTGGCAGATGTCCTTCATAGAGGCCCACTCAGTAGTGGTGAAGTGTGAACGGCGCAAATTGCGTGTTGATTGCGCCTGTTGCAGCTGATACTCCATTACTGCTGTCTGCTGCTCACACAACCGCTCCAACATATGTAACGTGGAATTCCACCTGGTGGGTACGTCACATATGATTCGATGTTCAGGAAGGCGCAATCTGCGTTGCAGAGCTGCAATGCGCGATCTGGCCATGCTGGAACGTCGCAAGTGAGCGCACTCTAGGCGGACCTTGTGCAGCAGTGCATCAAGATCCGGATAGTCCCTCAAAAAACTCTGCACGACCAAGTTGAGCACATGTGCCAGACATGGTATGTGAGTGAGGTTGCCAAGGGCCAGAGCTGCCACCAGATTTCGGCCATTGTCACACACTACCAAGCCTGGCTGGAGATTCGCTGGCAAAAACCACACGTCGCTCTCCTGCTTGATGGCATTAAAGACCTCCTGCGCTGTGTGGCTTCGATTCCCATGGAAATTAATTTCAGGACGGCCTGTTGACGTTTGGCCACGGCTGTGCTCATATCGGTCGCAACAGGTAAGCGTTCACGGGTCCATGTGGAGGTAGACCGTGACGGCTCCTGCAGCGATGATTCTGAGGAACTGGAGTAAGAGGAGGAGTCAATGTGTACAGACTGGATTCCAGCAATCCTTGGAGTTGGCAGAACACGTACAGCGCCACTCGCAACATCTGTACCCGGCTCCACAACATTGACCCAATGGGCAGTGAGGGAAAGGTATCGTCCCTGGCCATGGGTACTGGTCCACGCATCAGTGGTCAGGTGGACCTGGCTACTGACGGCGTTTAGTAGCGCATGTTTTAATTTTTCCTCAACATGCTTTTGCAGAGCAGGGACGACTTGCCTGCTGAAATAAAATCTGCTTGGCACATTGTATTGTGGGACTGCCAATGCCATTAAGTTCCGGAAACTGTCAGTCTCCACCAGCCTGAATGACAGCATTTCAAGGGACAGGAGTTTTGCAATTCCAGCATTCAGAGCCTGTGCTCGTGGATGGTTTGCCGAGTATGGCCGTCTTTTATCCCATGCCTGTGCTACGATGGCTGTTTTGTGGCCTGGGAGTGTGAGGATGACAGGGAACTTGCAGCTGTGGGTGGAATAACACTTTGTCTCTGGACAACAGTGACGAGGTTCTTCCATGGCGATCGTGTGAGGAAGCCGAACCAGCTGTGTGTGAGCTGGAGGAAGAGGCTCCAACACGAGCTGAAGATGTAGGTGCTGCTGTAGGTTGGCCTACATCTCCAGTGTGTCTTTGTAACTCAACTACGTGCTTTGTCCGCACATGTTTCCACATATTAGTGGTATTGAGGTTACTGACACTTTTACCTCTTTTTACTTTTTGCTTACACAGCTTGCATTTGACATAGCAAATATCATCTGCAAGTGTGTCAAAAAAGGACCACGCAGTGCAAGTCCTGGGAGCGCCCGTTTTGACTTTTGGAAGAGAACTGCTCCCAACAGGTGCCAAACTGGAGGCTACAGGCAACCGAGTCTGCAGCCTACCTCTCCCTCCTGTTTGTACCGTTGGGCCAATCTCTTCCTCAGAGCTGCTCCCACCACCTTCCTGTTCCTCACGCCATGTTGGGTCTTGGACCTCATCATCTCCACTACCCTCTTCCAACACCTGCTGCTGTTGGGTGATCTGGACAGCACCATGCTCAACAGAAACTGGCAACTGAGTCTCATCATCATCAGATGTGTTTCTGCGGTGTGCTGACCATCGGCACTGGCTCACCCGCCTCTTCAGATTCAGAGAGACACAGCTGTTGCGCATCACTGCATACTCCCTCTTCTTCAAATTCCAGAATGCTGCTTGGCTGGGCCCCTGTTTGCAAGCCAACAGATTCTGAGAACCGAAGCAGAGACTCAGCTGGCTCCAGTTCAGAACTCTCTGACTGCCTGGGCAATTTGACAGGCGGTGAACAGACAGATGGTTGATCAACAGTGTTGTGGTCCTGAGAGGAGGTGGAAGCAATTGAAGTCGATGCATTGGCTGCCATCCAACCAACAACGGCTTCAATTTGTTCTTCCCGCAGCAGGGGGGTATGCCGAGCTCCTACAAAACTGCACATAAAAGAACGCTCACGGGGAAAACTGGTGGATGCTGTGGCACTGGCGGCGGCAGCAGCCACAGAATCCCCACGTCCTCTCCCTGCTGAAACTCCACGGCCACGACCACGTGCCTTACTCCCTGCCTTCTTCATCTTGGTAGATTGATAAAGAAAGTCAGAAAAGTTATAAGGCCTAAGTGTGGTTATTACGCAGAGACTGCAGTGAACACTGCACACAACTGTCACTATCTCTGAAAGGCTCCTTTCTGTAATTCTATAGTGTTTGCAACCAATGTATTGGATACGGATGGAAGCGCGTCACACTAATAGATTTGAGTTATTTGAAATGGTATGGAGCAGCACAATTTGAGAAAAATGACAAGGATGAGGCAGTGACACACGTTCAGCAGACTACAACCAGCAGTGGTTGAAGAACTAACTGGAGCGTGATCTGCACTCAAAAAAAAAACAACTCACAGACTAGAGTGAACACTGAACACAGCTGTTCACTATCTCTGAAAGGCTCCTTTCTGTAATTCTATAGTGTTTGCAACCAATGTATTGGATACGGATGGAAGCGCGTCACACTAATAGATTTGAGTTATTTGAAATGGTATGGAGCAGCACCAATTAGAGAAAAATGACAAGGATGAGGCAGTGACACACGTTCAGCAGACTACAACCAGCAGTGGTTGAAGAACTAACTGGAGCGTGATCTGCACTCAAAAAAAAAAAAACCTCACAGACTAGAGTGAACACTGAACACAACTGTTCACTATCTCTGAAAGGCTCCTTTCTGTAATTCTATAGTGTTTGTAACCAATGTATTGGATACGGATGGAAGCGCGTCACACTAATAGATTTGAGTTATTTGAAATGGTATGGAGCAGCACCAATTAGAGAAAAATGACAAGGATGAGCAGTGACACACGTTCAGCAGACTACAACCAGCAATGGTTGAAGAACTAACTGGAGCGTGATCTGCACTCAAAAAAAACAAAAATCACAGACTAGAGTGAACACTGAACACAACTGTTCACTATCTCTGAAAGGCTCCTTTCTGTAATTCTATAGTGTTTGTAACCAATGTATTGGATACGGATGGAAGCGCGTCACACTAATAGATTTGAGTTATTTGAAATGGTATGGAGCAGCACCAATTAGAGAAAAATGACAAGGATGAGGCAGTGACACACGTTCAGCAGACTACAACCAGCAGTGGTTGAAGAATAATGGAGCGTGATCTGCACTCAAAAAAAAAAAAAACCCCACAGACTAGAGTGAACACTGAACACAACTGTTCACTATCTCTGAAAGGCTCCTTTCTGTAATTCTATAGTGTTTGCAACCAATGTATTGGATACGGATGGAAGCGCGTCACACTAATAGATTTGAGTTATTTGAAATGGTATGGAGCAGCACCAATTTGAGAAAAATGACAAGGATGAGGCAGTGACACACGTTCAGCAGACTACAACCAGCAGGGGTTGAAGAACTAACTGGAGCGTGATCTGCACTCAAAAAAACAAAAATCACAGACTAGAGTGAACACTGAACAAACTGTTCACTATCTCTGAAAGGCTCCTTTCTGTAATTCTATAGTGTTTGCAACCAATGTATTGGATACGGATGGAAGCGCGTCACACTATAATTTCAATTGAATGGTGCAGCAAGAATTACACTAAGAAAAAAAAATTTGTGAGTGACACGTGCAGATGCCTACAAACAGCGTTGGATGCAGAGCAAACTGCAGCGTCACCTGCACTCACACACACACCTTGCACAGAGCTGTTAAAACAACACTGGCAAAAGGAAGCTTACACAGCGGTTGGTAAACTAGCCTGCCTAGAGCACAGTACACAAAATCGCAATCTCTAACTGTCCCTCAGAGTCAGCGAGCAGCGTTCTGTCCCTTACTGAATTCACAGCACAGTGACCAAAATGGCGGCGGCGCCTTTTATAGTGCATTCTGACATCATTTCAGCATCCAATCACAGCCATGCCATTAGTTACATGACCGCAGCAGTACAGGATGTGCCCACACTTCTTAGGATTCCTCATTGGCTGACTAAAATCACCATTGCCTCTCAAAGAATTTGGGAACTTCCGATTCCGGTATACGATATATGAAAAATATCGGAACTAAGTATCGGAATTCCGATACAGCGAATATCGGCCGAAAACCCGATACTTGCGGTATCGGAATGCTCAACTCTACTTGAGAGGCATTGGGGAAGATCTGAAGGACTTTCATGTAGCCGCATACTGCTTAGTGGTCTTCCAGAGAGCTTGTGACCGCACTAGATGCGCGCCCAGATGATGAGCTTACTCTGGAGTATGTAAGAGGGAACTTATAGATGAATATAAATGGAAGGCAGAATGTATAAGCACCAAGACAGAGTCTGCTTTACAAACACAGAGTCTAATATGATAACAGAAAGCACCTAAAAAAAAACACGTGAATGTTTTGTTTCAAGAAATCAGGCTTTGAAAAGCCGACTGCAGAGTTTGGAAAGCTAGAATGAATCAGCTGAAAAGGCAAAACAGTCAGCAAAGGGTTAAGAGTGCTGTGTCTGGAGAAAATGATTCTGTGAATACTGAAATTGCATTTACTGTCAGTGCAAATACATCAAAGCATGCATGGTGTATAGACTTGGAGCAACTGTCACATGACTAATAACAGAGACTTCTTTTTCTAAGCTTAATCAAAATAGTCAGAGAAAGTGATTATGGCTAATGGTCAGTACATGAGTTCAGAAGGCAATAGGAGATGGTTATTTTGATTGTCAAATCTCACCAACACAAAGCAGGAAGATCCCAGTAGAAGATGTGCTCTATGTGCCTAGTCTTGAGAGTAATTTACTATCTGTGAAAAACTCACAAAACAAGGAAATGAAGTTACATTTAAGCATGATAGCTGCATCATCCAAAAGAGGGTCACACACTAGCAGAGAGAAAAATCACAGATGAACTTTATCACTGAAATGTAAAGAGTGTGTGTATATGCTCAACAAGAAGAGCATATAACTGTTTTCATGTATGGCATAGGCGTCTGGCACACAGAGACCAGAAGCAATAAGAAAGTTATTCAGAAGCAACTAGCTGATGATATCACAATTGATCTATGTAACCAGACAATGAAGTGTACTAGCTGCATCAAAGGGAAAATGTCTAGAAAAGCTTTTCCTAAGAGAAGTACTACAGAACAGAACAGCCACTAGATTTAATACACACAGATGTCTGTGGTCCAATGAGCACTCAGACTCCTGGGAAGAAGAGATATTTTCTCACATTTATTGATGATCATCCAGATATACAGTTGTCCATCTGCTTCACAGCAAGAAGAAGTTACAGAAAACTTGAAATTTATCTAGTGAGGTATATAATAAATTTGGAAGAATGCCAAAGATTCTACGTGCAGATAATGGGACTGAATATACAAGCAATGAGACACAGAGCATTCTAAAGAAAAATGGATCCTATTTCAGACCACTGTACCGTACAACCCTAAGCAAAAAAGGTGTTGCGGAAAGAAGGAACCGAACACTCTGTGAAAGTGCAAGAAGTATTTTTATTTGATGCAAATCTGCCTACAACATATTGGGGTGAGGCAATCATGACAGCTTGCTACTTCAGAACAGACTACCAGGTAAAGCTACAGAGAAAACTCCATTTGAGCAATGGAACAGCAGAAAAACCAAAACTGTTGTGAATGCGTTTGAGATGAGTTCTGAGCAGAGGCTCCCTCTGGTGGTTACAAGCGTGCTAGTCTGTCCAGTGAAGATTGTGAGGACTGGGAATCAGTGTTACTGACTGGTCTTATATAGGGGTCAAACCTTTCATCAGGGTTGTCGGTGATCAATTGTTCGTCTGAATCCTTATTCCAGTTTCCCTGTAGCCTGCTGTGTCGTGTCTGCATCTCCTGCTAACAGATAAAGACATTTTTCTTTTTGTTTTGTGCTGTGTTTTTGCTTTTGTCCTGCACTTCTGTGAGGGCCTTTGGTCCCCTCCGGGGGCTTCTGCCCTCTCAGTTTTGTTCAGCCACTGATGTTTGTACTTTTTGCTTTTTTCCAGTTTTTTCAGTGGCTGCTGTTTTGATTTTGTTACACCAAGAACTAATTTAGGTGGAAGAGGTGTGTGATCTCAGGTGTTTTTGAAATTAGTAGAGTTGGTGCCTTTCAGGTTTTCTGGGATTGCAGTAAGTACCCTTCCTATCCTTTTCTATTAGTTAGTTTTGGGCCCCAGCGTTTCTCATACTATTTTCTTTCTGTGTCAGTATTTCATCTTGTCTAACCGCCATTAATGTTTGGGGCTTTCTATTATCTTTGGTTCTGTCTCGGGGCAGATACTTTCCTATTTCTATCTTTAGGTGTAGTTAGTTTCTCAGGCTTGACGAGGCGTCTAGGACCAACGTAGAACGCTCCACGCTGCCCTAGTTGTGGTGGTTAGTCAGGTACTGCAATCTCATAGATTTCCAACTGCTCTGGTGTATTGCCTTTTTTACCTGCACTCCTCAGCTACCGAAACATAACAGTATCCCACCGGCCCAAAAATTGAAATTGTATGGTACTCACAGAAGGGAAAAAAATATTGTGAAAGAAAGAGGTTGTCAGAGTTGTCAGAAATATTTTTTCTGTTTGTTGCATTTTTTTTTTTCTCCCTCTGTATCTCTGGGTGCTGGGGAGGATCTTTTCTCTCAATGGAGTTTGCACAGTTGTCTGGCCGTGTGGATCAGCTTGCCACTGAGGTTCGGAGTATTGCTATCTATTTGCTGGGTTTCCCTGTTGTGGAACTAGGATTCCCATGCCAGATTTGTTTTAGGGGATCGAGCTAAGTTTCAGAATTTCAAAAATAATTGTAAATTGTTTTTTGCCTTAAAATCTAAGTCCTCAGGGAACGCAGCGCAGCAAGTTCAAATTATCATCCTCTCCTGCGCGGCGATCCTCAGGATTGGGCTTTTTCCCTGATACCTGGGGATCCTGTTTTGATTGATGTTTGATGCATTTTTTCAGGCCTTGGGGTTATTGTCCGGGGCCCTAAGTCACTGTCAAGCTGAAAAACCTTGTTGGCATTAAATCAGGGGCTTGATACGCGAGTTATACGCAGAGATTCCGTAGGTGGGCAGTCCTGACCAAATGGAATACACGCTTTGGCAGCCCTTTTCCGGAAGGGTCTTCAGATAATGTAAAGGATGTTATGGTGGGATTCCCTTCCCCCTGGTCTCAATGATTCTATGCATTACGATTCAAATTACAGACTTTGCGTGAGGGAGAATATGCTGGAATGGGTTTTGCCTTTGAGCCCTTCGAACCCATGCATTTGGGGATAGAGGGGTTTCTGCGGCACAGCGTCAGATTTCGAAAGCGAATGGGTTATTTTTTACTGTGGTGATCGTTTCATGTATTTCAGTCTGCCCTAAGCGGGGGAGACTTTTTGCACCCCCCAGTTGTTTGGGGTAGTGTTAACATTTTTATAACTGCACCGAATCTCTCTGCCCTCATTTTCTGCTCAGGCTTCGTTGATTCTGGGAGCTTTAATCTGATGGATTTGATTTTGCTAAATTGTGGATTTCCCTTGAACCCCTCAGAATCTATTCCCCTACGGGGACGATTCTACCCCTTTGGTGAAATAACCCCAGTTTTCTACTCAGTATAATGAGGGTGAACCTGATCACCAGGGTGCTGCAAATTTTTGTTTGTATAATCGCAAACATTATCGTGCTGGTTTTCCTTGGTTACAGTTCCATAACCTTTTTGGTTGGAAATCGTGTCTGAACCGTTGGGGCTGCCAATGTGTTAATACTAACCTCCGTTTTTCTGCCTCCCCCAGGCTCGGATGTTCCTGACTTTTTGATTGATTTTTTGATGTTTTAGCGAAAGTAAATCTGCACCTTGCCCCCCCCATAGGACTATGACTGCGCTTTGAATAAGTGCGGGTAGTAAATTCCCAAAAGGGGTCGCCTTTTTTACTTTGTCTGTACCGAAATGACCTATGCGGTTTATATCAAGGAATCAGGGAGAAGGTATACAACCATCTCTTCACCCTTAGGTCCGTTTTTTTCTTTGTGGCCAAAAAGGAGGGGTTTTTTAAGCCGTGTATTGATTATCGCTCTTGAAACAATATTACTGTGAAATATCAATACCCTTACCCTTGATTTCTGCCTGTTTTTCCGGGTGAAAAAGCACTTTGTTTACCACCCTTTACCTCGGGGCTATAACTTTATTGCATTTAACAGGGATGAATGGAAGCGGCATTCAATACCCCTGAAGGGCATTTGAGTACCGGTGAGCCCTTTGGGTCACTAATGCTCCTTCCGTCTTCCATCTTCTGAATGACATTTTCAGGGATTTTGGGGACAAAGATTGTTTATTGGATGATACTTGTTTTTTTAAGACTGGGACTCTCATGTAAACCAGTTCGAACTGTATTCCGATTTTGAGAGGAATGCTCTGTATGTGAAGGGATCAAAGTGTCTTTTTGGCGTACAGAGGATTATTTCTGGGATTCATTTTGTCCCCATTGTTATTGAAATGGACCCGGTCAAGGTTCAGGCCATCTGGATTGGTCCAACCTACTTCATTAAAGGCTCTTCAGAGATTTTTGGGTTTTGCCAATTTTTATCGAAATTTATTGGTAATTTTTTCGGTTTTTTGTAAACCATTAACTGATTTGACAGAAAGGGTTCTGATGGTGAATTGGCCTCCTGAGGCAGTCCTGCATTTCGGGAACTTAAGCAGAGATTTCACTTCTGCTCCTGTTTACGGCAGCCTGATGTTTCTTGCCATTTCAGGTGGAGGTTGATGCCTCTGAAATTGGGGCAGGGCCGTTTTGTCCCAAAAAAGATCCAAACCTCTAAAAGTAACCCTTGTGCCTTTTTCTCTCGAAAATTTCTCCACTAACGTAATTAGACGTGGTAATCGGGAGTTATTGGCCTGAATGGGCTTTTGAAGAGTGGGAGACATTGGCTGGAGGGGCCAAACATCAGGTGGGGTCCTTACGGACCATAAGAATCTGGTCATCTGGAATCGCCAAGTGACCAATCCTAGACAGGCCAGGTGGGCCTTGTTTTTCACACGTTTTAATTTTTTGTTTCCTTTCTTCCTGGCACTAAGAAGTTAAGGGGATGCCCTCCGAGGATTTCCTTGGGACTCTCCTGGTTATTGATCCTTCTTTATTTTGAAAGAGGGTGTAGTTCTTTCTGCCACCCCGCCCAATTTGAATTGCTCTGGAGGGTGTCAGGAGGGGTAGCCCGAGTGCTGCCCTTTTGGAAAATTGTTTGTCCCGGACCTGGAAAAAGAGTGTGATGTCTGAGATATTGTTCCGCGTTGGTGGCATCCCGGAATTTTTGGTACCAGAGACTTGGTTCGTCGTCCTTTTGGTGGCCTCCTTTCTCTGATGTCCAGGGAATTTGTGCAAGTCCCTGCGGGATTGCCTCGCTCCAAGCCTTGCTCTCCTCTATGGTTTGTTGATGCCATTGCCGTGCCCCAGAGACCATGGCCCATACTCTATGGATTTCTTTCCGACCTCCCCCTTTTTCCAAAGAATACCACCATTGGGATTTTGGAAGGTTTTCAAATGATCATCTTGTGCCATTACCTAAAGTTGCCTTCCTCCCTGAATTGTTGCCGTTGTTCCTTCACAATGGTTCGTTTACACGGCATTCCGAGAACATTGTGTCTACAGAGGAGTCCTTTGTTTCCAAATTTTGGGGACTTTTTGTTTCTAAACGGGTGTTCAATTGTCTTTCTCCTCGCATTTCATCCTCAACCAAGGTCAAACTGAGAGAAAAACCAACATTGAACTTATCTAAGATGCTTTGTGTCTGTATCGGATGACTGGGTCTCTTTTTTATTTGGCTGGTTTGCTCTTAATAAGGGCTAGCTCTGCTACTTT